>JAJHUQ010000041.1:3687500-3705000 GCA_035773235.1 Eospalax fontanierii | reverse complement strand
GTTAATGTTAGTGTTAGTGTTAGGGTTAGGGTTTGGGTTAGGGTTAGTGTTAGGTTTTAAATTAGACCTGGGTTAGTGTTAGGGTTAGGGTTTGGGTTAGGTTTAGGGTTAGTATTAGGGTTACGACTACGGTTAAGTTTAGTGTTTGGGTTTGGGTTAGGTTTAGGGTTCGGGTTAGGGTTAGGGTTAGGATTAGGGTTTGTGTTAGGGTTGGTTTATGGGTTGGGTTAGGTTTAGTGTTAGGTTAAGGTTAGGGTTAGGAGTTGGGTTAGGGTTAGGGTTAGGGTTAGGGTTAGGATTAGGGTTAGGTTTAGGATTTGGGTTAGGGTTAGGGTTAGGGTTTTGGTTTGGGTTAGGGTTAGGGTTAGGTTTAGGGTTTGGGTTAGTGTTAGGGTTAGGGTTTGTGTTAGGGTTAGTGTTGGGGTTACGATTAGGGTTTTCGTTTGGTTTAGGGTTATGGTTAGGGTTTGGGTTAGTGTAAGGCTTAGGGTTAGGGTTTTGGTTAGGGTTTGGAGTTAGGGGTTAGGGGTTAGGGGTTAGGTTTAGGGATAGGGTTAGGGTTACTGTTTTTGTTAGGGTTAGGGTTAGGGTCAGTGTTTGAGTTTGAGTTAAGTTTAGAGTTAGGGTTAGGTTTAGGGTTAGGGTTAGGGTTAGGGTTAGTATTAAGGTTACGATTAGGGTTAAGTTTAGGGTTTTGGTTTGGTTTAGGTTTAGGGTTAGGGATAGGGTTAGCATTAGGGTTTAGGTTTAGGGTTAGGTTTAGCATTTGGGTTAGGGTTAGGGGTAGTGTTAGGGTTAAGATTAGGGTTAGGGTTTGGGTTAGGGTTAGGATTTGGTTTAGGATTAGGTTAGGGTTAGGTTTAGGTTTTGGGTTAGTTTTAGTGTTAGGATTAGGGTTTGGATTCGGTATAGAGTTAGGTTTAGGGTTACGATTTGAGTTAGGTTTAGGGTTTGGGTTAGGGTTAGTGTTTGGGTTAGGTTTAGGGTTAGTATTAGGGTTACGACTACGGTTAAGTTTAGTGTTTGGGTTTGGGTTAGGTTTAGGGTTCCGGTTAGGTTTACGGTTAGGATTAGGGTAAGGTTTTAGGGCTAGGGTTAGGGTTAGGTTTTGACTTAGGTTAGGGTTAGGGTTAGGATTAGGGTTTGTGTTAGGGGTGGGTTATGGGTTGGGTTAGGTTTAGTGTTAGGTTAAGGTTAGAGTTAGGAGTTGGGTTAGGGTTAGGGTTAGGGTTAGGATTAGGGTTAGGGTTAGGGTTAGGATTAGGGTTAGGTTTAGGATTTGGGTTTGGGTTATGGTTAGGGTTAGAGTTAGGGTTAGGGTTAGGGTTAGGATTAGGGTTAGGGTTAGGATTAGGATTAGGGTTAGGGTTAGGGTTTTGGTTTGGGTTAGGGTTAGGGTTAGGTTTAGGGTTTGGGTTAGTGTTAGGGTTAGGGTTTGGGTTCCGGTCAGTGTTGGGGTTCCGATTAGGGTTTTGGTTTGGTTTAGGGTTATGGTTAGGGTTTGGGTTAGTGTAAGGCTTAGGGTTAGTGTTTTGGTTAGGGTTTGGATTTAGGGGTTAGGTGTTAGGTTTAGGGATAGGGTTAGGGTTACGGTTTTTGTTAGGGTTAGGGTTAGGGTCAGTGTTTGAGTTTGAGTTAAGTTTAGGGTTAGGGTTAGGTTTAGGGTTAGGTTTAGGGTTAGCGTTAGGATTAGGGTTAGGGTTAGGGTTAGGGTTAGGATTAGGGTTAGGTTTAGTGTTAGGGTTAGGGTTAGGTTTACGTTTTGGGTTAGGATTAGGGTTAGGGTTCGGGTTAGGGTTAGGATTAGGGTTAGGGTTAGGATTAGTGTTAGGGTTAGGGTTAGGGTTAGGGTTTGGTTTAGGTTTAGGGTTAGGATTAGGGTTTGGTTTTGGTTTGGGTTAGGGTTAGGGTTTGGGTTATTGTTAGGGTTTGGGTTAGTATTAGGGTTAGGGTTTGGGGTAGGGTTAGGGTTAGTATTAAGGTTACGATTAGGGTTAAGTTTAGGGTTTTGGTTTGGTTTAGGTTTAGGGTTAGGGATAGGGTTAGCGTTAGGGTTTAGTTTTAGGGTTAGGTTTAGGGTTAGGGTTTGCTTTAGTGTTAGGATTAGGGTTTTGATTCGGGATAGAATTAGGTTAAGGTTAGGGTTTGAGTTAGGTTTAGGGTTTGGGTTAGGGTTAGGGTTTGGGTTACGGTTAGGATTAGGGTTAGGGTTAGGGTTAGGTTTAGGGTTAGGGTTAGGTTTAGGGTTTGGTTTAGGTTTAGGTTTAGGGTTAGGTTTAGGTTTTGGGTTAGTTTTAGGGTTAGGATTAGGGTTTGGATTCGGGATAGAGTTAGGGTAATGGTTAGGGTTTGAGTTAGGGTTAGGGTTTGGGTTAGGGTTAGGGTTAGGATTAGGTTTTGGGTTTGAGTGTGAGTTAGCTTTAGGGTTTGCCTTAGGATCAGCGTTAGGGTTAGGGTTAGGGTTTGGTTTACGGTTAGGGTTAGGGTTATGGTTAGGGTTAGTGTTAGGGTTAGGGTTAGGGTTAGGGTTTATGGTTAAGGTTAGTGTTAGGGTTAGGGTTAGGGTTTGGGTTAGGTTTAGGATTAGTATTAGGATTACGACTAGGGTTAAGTTTAGTGTTTGGGTGTGGGTTAGGTTTAGGGTTCGGGTTAGGGTTAGGGTTAGGGTTAGGGTAAGGTTTTAGGGCTAGGGTTAGTGTTAGGGTTTGAGTTAGGGTTAGGGTTAGGGTTAGGATTAGGGTTTGTTTTAGGGTTAGGGTTAGGGTTATGGGTTTCGTTTGGGTTAGGGTTAGGTTAAGGTTAGGGTTAGGAGTTGTGTTAGGGTTAGGGTTAGGGTTAGGATTAGGGATAGGATTAGGGTTAGGGTTTGGGTTAGAATTTGGTTTGGGTTAGGGTTAGGGTTAGAGTTAGGGTTAGGGTTAGGGTTAGCATTACGATTAGGGTTAGGGTTAGGATTAGGATTAGGGTTAGGATTACGGTTAGGGTTTTGGTTTGGGATAGGGTTAGGGTTAGGTTTAGGGTTTGGGTTAGAGTTAGGGTTAGAGTTTGGGTTAGGGTTAGTATTGGGGTTCCGATTAGGGTTTTGGTTTGGTTTAGGGTTATGGTTAGGGTTTGGGTTAGTGTTAGGGTTAGGGTTAGTGTTTGAATTAGGGTATGGATTTAGGGGTTAGGGGTTAGGATTAGGAATAGGGTTAGGGTTCGGGTTTGGGTTAGGGTAAGGGTTAGGTTTAGGGATAGGGTTAGGGTTAGGGTTAGGGTTAGGATTAGGGTTTGTTTTAGGATTACGACTAGGGTTAAGTTAAGTGTTTGGGTGTGGGTTAGGTTTAGGGTTCGGATTAGGGTTAGGGTTAGGGTTAGGGTAAGGTTTTACGGCTAGGGTTAGGGTTAGGGTTTGAGTTAGGGTTAGGGTTAGGGTTAGGATTAGGGTTTGTTTTAGGGTTAGGGTTAGGGTTATGGGTTTGGTTTGGGTTAGGGTTAGGTTAAGGTTAGGGTTAGGAGTTGGGTTAGGGTTAGGGTTAGGGTTAGGATTAGGGATAGGATTAGGGTTAGGGTTTGGGTTAGAATTTGGTTTGGGTTAGGGTTAGGGTTAGCGTTAGGGTTAGGGTTAGGGTTAGCATTACGATTAGGGTTAGGGTTAGGATTAGGATTAGGGTTAGGGTTAGGGTTAAGGTTTTGGTTTGGGATAGGGTTAGGTTTAGGGTTTGGGTTAGTGTTAGGGTTAGAGTTTGGGTTAGGGTTAGTATTGGGGTTACGATTAGGGTTTTGGTTTGGTTTAGGGTTATGGTTAGGGTTTGGGTTAGTGTTAGGGTTAGGGTTAGGGTTTGTGTTAGGGTATGGATTTAGGGGTTAGGGGTTAGGATTAGGAATAGGGTTAGGGTTCGGGTTTGGGTTAGGGTAAGGGTTAGGTTTAGGGATAGGGTTAGGGTTAGGGTTTGGGTTGGGGTTAGGGTCAGGTTTAGGGTTAGAGTTAGGGTTACGGTGTGGGTTTGAGGTAGGTTTTGGGTTAGGTTTAGGGTTAGGGTTAGGGTTAAGGGTTAGGGTTAGGGTAAGGGTAAGGTTTTAGGGCTACGTTTAGGGTTACTGTTTGAGTTAGGATTAGGGTTAGGTTTTTTGTTAGGGTTAGGATTTGGTTTAGGATTAGGTTTAGGGTTAGGTTTAGGTTTTGGGTTAGTTTTAGTGTTAGGATTAGGGTTTGGATTCGGGATAGAGTTAGGTTTAGGGTTACGATTTGAGTTAGGTTTAGGGTTTGGGATAGGGTTAGGGTTTGGGTTAGGGTTAGGGTTAGGGTTAGGATTAGGGTTTGGATTTGAGTTTGAGTTAGGTTTAGGGTTTTCATTAGGGTTAGGGTTAGGGTTAGGGTTTGGGTTACGGTTAGGGTTAGGTTTAGGGTTAGGGTTAGGGTTTACGGTTAAGTTTAGTGTTAGGGTAAGGGTTAGGGTTAGGGTTTGGGTTAGGGTTAGTGTTAGGTTTAGGATTAGGGTTAGGGTAAGTGTTAGAGTTAGATTTTGAGTTAGGTTTAGGGTTAGTATTAGGGTTTAGACTAGGGTTAAGTTTAGTGTTTGGGTTTGGGTTAGGTTTAGGGTTCAGGTTAGGGTTAGGGTTAGGGTTAGGGTAAGGTTTTAGGGCTACGTTTAGGGTTACGGTTTGAGTTAGGATTAGGGTTAGGTTTAGGATTAGGGTTTGGGTAAGGGTTTGGGTTAGGGTTAGGCTTACGATTAGGGTTAAGTTTAGGTTTTGGGTTTGGGTTAGGTCTAGGGTTAGTTTAAGGGTTAGGGTTAGGGTTAGTGTTTAGGGTTAGGGTTAGGGTTAGGGTTTGGGTTAAGGTTATTGTTAGGGTTAGGGTTAGGGTGAGGGTTTGGGTAAGGGTTTGATTGAAGGTTAGGGTTTGGTTTAGGGTTAGGTTTAGGGTTAGGGTTAGGTTTTGGTTTGGGTTAGGGATAGAGTTAGGGTTTGGGTTAGTGTTAGGGATAGGGTTAGGTTTTAGGTTTAGGGTTAGGTTTAGGGTTTGGGTTAGGGTTAGGGTTAGGGTTAGGGTCAAGGTTAGGATTAGGGTTAGGGTTAGGGTTAGGGTTTGGTTTAGGATTAGGTTTAGGGTTAGGTTTAGGTTTTGGGTTAGTTTTAGTGTTAGGATTAGGGTATGGATTCGGGATAGAGTTAGGGTTAGGGTTAGGGTTTGGGTTAGGGTTAGGGTTTGGGTTAGGGTTCACGTTAGGGTTAGGATTAGGGTTTGGGTTTGAGTTTGAGTTAGGTTTAGGGTTTGCATTAGGGTTAGGGTTAGGGTTAGGGTTAGGGTTACGGTTAGGTTTTGGTTTACGCTTAGGGTTAGGCTTAGGGTTTACGGTTAAGGTTAGTGTTAGTGTTAGGGTTAGGGTTTGGGTTAGGGTTAGTGTTAGGTTTTAAATTAGGGCTGGGTTAGTGTTAGGGTTAGGGTTTGGGTTAGGTTTAGGGTTAGTATTAGGGTTACGACTACGGTTAAGTTTAGTGTTTGGGTTTGGGTTAGGTTTAGGTTTCGGGTTAGGGTTAGGGTTAGGATTAGGGTAAGGTTTTAGGGCTAGGGTTAGGGTTAGGTTTTGACTTAGGTTAGGGTTAGGGTTAGGATTAGGGTTTGTGTTAGGGTTGGGTTATGGGTTGGGTTAGGTTTAGTGTTAGGTTAAGGATAGGGTTAGGAGTTGGGTTAGGGTTAGGGTTAGGGTTAGGATTAGAGTTAGGGTTAGGGTTAGGATTAGGGTTAGGTTTAGGATTTGCGTTTGGGTGAGGGTTAGGGTTAGAGTGAGGGTTAAGTTTAGGGTTAGGATTAGGGTTAGGGTTAGGATTAGGATTAGGGTCAGGCTTAGGGTTTTGGTTTGGGTTAGGGTTAGGGTTAGGTTTAGGGTCTGGGATAGTGTTAGGGTTAGGGTTTGGGATAGGGTTAGTGTTGGGGATATGATTAGGGTTTTGGTTGGGTTTAGGGTTATGGTTAGGGTTTGGGTTAGTGTAAGGCTTAGGGTTATGGTTTTGGTTAGGGTTTGGAGTTAGGGGTTAGGGATCAGGTTTAGGGATAGGGTTAGGGTTACGGTTTTTGTTAGGGTTAGGGTTAGGGTCAGTGTGTGAGTTTGAGTTAAGTTTAGGGTTAGGGTTAGGTTTAGGGTTAGGGTTAGGGTTAGGATTAGGGTTAGGTTTAGTGTTAGGGTTAGGGTTAGGTTTACGTTTTGGGTTAGGGTTAGGGTTAGGGTTCGGGTTAGAGTTAGGATTAGGGTTAGGGTTAGGTTTAGGGTCAGGGTTAGGGTTAGGGTTAGGGTTTGGTTTAGGTTTAGGGTTAGGGTTAGGGTTAGGTTTTGGTTTGGGTTAGGGTTAGGGTTTGGGTTATTGTTAGGGTTTGGGTTAGTATTAGGGTTAGGGTTTGGGGTAGGGTTAGGGTTAGTATTAAGGTTACGATTAGTGTTAAGTTTAGGGTTTTGTTTTGGTTTAGGTTTAGGGTTAGGGATAGGATTAGCGTTAGGGTTTAGGTTTAGGGTTAGGTTTAGCGTTTGGGTTAGGGTTAGGGATAGGGTTAGGGTTAGGATTAGGGTTAGGGTTTGGGTTAGGGTTAGGGTTTGGTTTAGTATTAGATTTAGGGTTAGGTTTAGGTTTTGGGTTTGTTTTAGTGTTAGGATTAGGGTTTTAATTCGGAATAGAATTAGGTTAAGGTTAGGGTTTGAGTTAGGTTTAGGGTTTGGGTTAGGGTTAGAGTTTGGGTTAGTGTTAGGGTTAGGGTTAGGGTTTAGTTTTACGGTTAGGGTTATGGTTAAGGTTAGGTTTAGGGTTTGGGTTAGGGTTAAGTTTAGGGTTACGGTTAGGATTAGGTTTAGGGTGAGGGTTAGGTTTATGGTGTGGTTTAGGGTTAGGGTTAGGCTTAGTTTTAGTGTTAGGATTAGGGTGTGGATTCGGGATAGAGGTAGGGTAAAGGTTAGGGTTTGAGTTAGGGTTAGGGTTTGGGTTAGGGTTAGGGTTAGGATTAGGTTTTGGGTTTGAGTGTGAGTTAGGTTTAGGGTTTGCATTAGGATTAGCGTTAGGGTTAGGGTTAGGGTTTGGTTTACGATTAGGGTTAGGGTTAGGGTTAGGGTTAGGGTTAGGGTTAGGGTTAGGGTTTACGGTTAAGGTTAGTGTTAGGGTTAGTGTTAGGGTTTGGGTTAGGTTTAGGGTTAGTATTAGGATTACGACTAGGGTTAAGTTTAGTGTTTGGGTGTGGGTTAGCTTTAGGGTTCGGGTTAGGGTTAGGGTTAGGGTTAGGGTAAGGTTTTAGGGCTAGGGTTAGGGTTAGGGTTTGAGTTAGGGTTAGGGTTAGGGTTAGGATTAGGTTTTGTTTTAGGGTTAGGGTTAGGGTTATGGGTTTCGTTTGGGTTAGGGTTAGGTTAAGGTTAGGGTTAGGAGTTGGGTTAGGGTTAGGTTTAGGGTTAGGATTAGGGATAGGATTAGGGTTAGGGTTTGGGTTAGGATTTGGTTTGGGTTAGGGTTAGGGTTAGAGTTAGGGTTAGGGTTAGGGTTAGCGTTACGATTAGGGTTAGGGTTAGGATTAGGATTAGGGTTAGGGTTAGGGTTAGGGTTAGGGTAAGGTTTGGTTTAGGGTTAGGGTTAGAGTTAGGGTTAGGTTTTGGTTTGGGTTAGGGTTAGAGTTTGGGTTAGTGTTAGGGTTTGGGTTAGGATTAGGGTTTCGATTTGAGTTTGAGTTAGGTTTAGGGTTTTCATTAGGGTTAGGGTTAGGGTTAGGGTTAGGATTAGGGTTAGGTTTCGGGTTTGGGTTTGGGTTATCGTTAGGGTTAGAGTTAGGGTTAGGGTTAGGGTTAGGATTAGGGTTAGGGTTAGGATTAGGATTAGGGTTAGGGTTAGCGTTTTGGTTTGGGTTAGGGTTAGGGTTAGGTTTAGGGTTTGGGTTAGTGTTAGGGTTAGGGTTTGGGTTAGGGTTAGTATTGCGGTTACGATTAGGGTTTTGGTTTGGTTTAGGGTTATGGTTAGGGTTTGGGTTAGTGTAAGACTTAGGGTTAGGGTTTGGGTTAGGGTTTGGAGTTAGGGGTTAGGGGTTATTTTTAGGGATAGGGTTAGGGTTAGGGTTAGTGTTAGGGTCATTGTTTGAGTTTGAGTTAAGTTTAGGGTTAGGGTTAGGTTTAGGGTTAGGGTTAGGGTTAGGATTAGGATTAAGGTTAGGTTTAGGGTTAGGGTTAGGGTTCGGGTTAGGGTTAGGATTAGGGTTAGGGTTACGATTAGGGTTAGGGTTAGGGTTAGGGTTAGGTTTTGGTTTAGGTTTAGGCTTTGGGTTAGGGTTAGGTTTTGGTTTGGGTTAGGGTTAGGGTTTGGGTTAATTTTAGGTTTTGGGTTAGTATTTGTGTTAAGGTTTGGGGTAGGGTTAGGGTTAGTATTAAGGTTCCGTTTAGTGTTAAGTTTAGGGTTTTGGTTTGGTTTAGGTTTAGGGTTAGGGATAGGGTTAGCGTTAGGGTTTAGGTTTAGGGTTAGGTTTAGCGTTTGGGTTAGGGTTAGGGATAGGGTTAGGGTTAGGATTAGGGTTAGGGTTTTGGTTAGGGTTAGGGTTTGGTTTAGTATTAGATTTAGGGTTAGGTTTAGGTTTTGGGTTTGTTTTAGTGTTAGGATTAGGGTTTGATTCGGGATAGATTTAGGTTAAGGTTAGGGTTTGAGTTAGGTTTAGGGTTTGGGTTAGGGTTAGAGTTTGGGTTAGGGTTAGTATTGGGGTTACGATTAGGGTTTTGGTTTGGTTTAGGTTTATGGTTAGGGTTTGGGTTAGTGTTAGGGTTAGGGTTAGGGTTTGGGTTAGGGTATGGATTTAGGGGTTAGGGGTTAGGATTAGGAATAGGGTTAGGGTTCGGGTTTGGGTTAGGGTAAGGGTTAGGTTTAGGGATAGGGTTAGGGTTAGGGTTTGGGTTAGGTTTAGGGTTAGTATTAGGATTACGACTAGGGTTAAGTTTAGTGTTTGGGTGTGGGTTAGGTTTAGGGTTCGGATTAGGGTTAGGGTTAGGGTTAGGGTAAGGTTTTACGGCTAGGGTGAGGGTTAGGGTTTGAGTTAGGTTTAGGGTTAGGGTTAGGATTAGGATTTGTTTTAGTGTTAGGGTTAGGGTTATGGGTTTGGTTTGGGTTAGGGTTAGGTTAAGGTTAGGGTTAGGAGTTGGGTTAGGGGTAGGTTTAGGGTTAGGATTAGGGATAGGATTAGGGTTAGGGTTTGGGTTAGAATTTGGTTTGGGTTAGGGTTAGGGTTAGCGTTAGGGTTAGGGTTAGGGTTAGCATTACGATTAGGGTTAGGGTTAGGATTAGGATTAGGGTTAGGGTTAGGGTTAAGGTTTTGGTTTGGGATAGGGTTAGGGTTAGGTTTAGGGTTTGGGTTAGTGTTAGGGTTAGAGTTTGGGTTAGGGTTAGTATTGGGGTTACGATTAGGGTTTTGGTTTGGTTTAGGGTTATGGTTAGGGTTTGGGTTAGTGTTAGGGTTAGGGTTAGGGTTTGGGTTAGGGTATGGATTTAGGGGTTAGGGGTTAGGATTAGGAATAGGGTTAGGGTTCGGGTTTGGGTTAGGGTAAGGGTTAGGTTTAGGGATAGGGTTAGGGTTAGGGTTTGGGTTGGGGTTAGGGTTAGGTTTTGGGTTAGGGTTAGGGTTACGGTGTGGGTTTGAGTTAGGGTTAGGGTTAGGGTTAGGGTTAGGGTTAGGGTTAGGGTAAGGTTTTAGGGCTACGTTTAGGGTTACTGTTTGAGTTAGGATTAGGGTTAGGTTTTTTGTTAGGGTTAGGATTTGGTTTAGGATTAGGTTTAGGGTTAGGTTTAGGTTTTGGGTTAGTTTTAGTGTTAGGATTAGGGTTTGGATTCGGGATAGAGTTAGGTTTAGGGTTACGATTTGAGTTAGGTTTAGGGTTTGGGTTAGGGTTAGGGTTTGGGTTAGGGTTAGGGTTAGGGGTAGGATTGGGGTTTGGATTTGAGTTTGAGTTAGGTTTAGGGTTTTCATTAGGGTTAGGGTTAGGGTTAGGGTTTGGGTTACGGTTAGGGTTAGGTTTAGGGTTAGGGTTAGGGTTTACGGTTAAGTTTAGTGTTAGGGTTAGGGTTAGAGTTAGGGTTTGGGTTAGGGTTAGTGTTAGGTTTAGGATTAGGGTTAGGGTAAGTGTTAGAGTTAGATTTTGAGTTAGGTTTAGGGTTAGTATTAGGGTTTCGACTAGGGTTAAGTTTAGTGTTTGGGTTTGGGTTAGGTTTAGGGTTCAGGTTAGGGTTAGGGTTAGGGTTAGGGTAAGGTTTTAGGGCTACGTTTAGGGTTACGGTTTGAGTTAGGATTAGGGTTAGGTTTAGGATTAGGGTTTGGGTAAGGGTTTGGGTTAGGGTTAGGCTTACGATTAGGGTTAAGTTTAGGTTTTGTGTTTGGGTTAGGTCAAGGGTTAGTTTAAGGGTTAGGGTTAGGGTTAGTGTTTAGGGTTAGGGTTAGGGTTAGGGTTTGGGTTAAGGTTATCGTTAGGGTTAGGGTTAGGGTGAGGGTTTGGGTTAGGGTTTGATTGAAGGTTAGGGTTTGGTTTAGGGTTAGGTTTAGGGTTAGGGTTAGGTTTTGGTTTGGGTTAGGGATAGAGTTAGGGTTTGGGTTAGTGTTAGGGATAGGGTTAGGTTTTAGGTTTAGGGTTAGGTTTAGGGTTTGGGTTAGGGTTAGGGTTAGGGTTAGGGTCAAGGTTAGGATTAGGGTTAGGGTTAGGGTTAGGGTTTGGTTTAGGATTAGGTTTAGGGTTAGGTTTAGGTTTTGGGTTAGTTTTAGTGTTAGGATTAGGGTATGGATTCGGGATAGAGTTAGGGTTAGGGTTAGGGTTTGGGTTAGGGTTAGGGTTTGGGTTAGGGTTCACGTTAGGGTTAGGATTAGGGTTTGGGTTTGAGTTTGAGTTAGGTTTAGGGTTTGCATTAGGGTTAGGGTTAGGGTTAGGGTTAGGGTTACGGTTAGGTTTTGGTTTACGGTTAGGGTTAGGCTTAGGGTTTACGGTTAAGGTTAGTGTTAGTGTTAGGGTTAGGGTTTGGGTTAGGGTTAGTGTTAGGTTTTAAATTAGGGCTGGGTTAGTGTTAGGGTTAGGGTTTGGGTTAGGTTTAGGGTTAGTATTAGGGTTACGACTACGGTTAAGTTTAGTGTTTGGGTTTGGGTTAGGTTTATGTTTCGGGTTAGGGTTAGGGTTAGGATTAGGGTAAGGTTTTAGGGCTAGGGTTAAGGTTAGGTTTTGACTTAGGTTAGGGTTAGGGTTAGGATTAGGGTTTGTGTTAGGGTTGGGTTATGGGTTGGGTTAGGTTTAGTGTTAGGTTAAGGTTAGGGTTAGGAGTTGGGTTAGGGTTAGGGTTAGGGTTAGGATTAGAGTTAGGGTTAGGGTTAGGATTAGGGTTAGGTTTAGGATTTGCGTTTGGGTGAGGGTTAGGGTAAGAGTGAGGGGTAAGATTAGGGTTAGGATTAGGGTTAGGGTTAGGATTAGGATTAGGGTTAGGCTTAGGGTTTTGGTTTGGGTTAGGGTTAGGGTTAGGTTTAGGGTTTGGGTTAGTGTTAGGGTTAGGGTTTGGGTTAGGGTTAGTGTTGGGGTTATGATTAGGGTTTTGGTTTGATTTAGGGTTATGGTTAGTGTGTGGGTCAGTGTAAGGCTTAGGGTTATGGTTTTGGTTAGGGTTTGGAGTTAGGGGTTAGGGGTCAGGTTTAGGGATAGGGTTAGGGTTACGGTTTTTGTTAGGGTTAGGGTTAGGGTCAGTGTTTGAGTTTGAGATAAGTTTAGGGTTAGGGTTAGGTTTAGGGTTAGGGTTAGGGTTAGGATTAGGGTTAGGTTTAGTGTTAGGGTTAGGGTTAGGTTTACGTTTTGGGTTAGGGTTAGGGTTATGGTTCGGGTTAGAGTTAGGATTAGGGTTAGGGTTAGGTTTAGGGTTAGGGTTTGGTTTTGGGTTATGGTAAGGGTTAGGGTTAGAGTTAGTGTTAGTGTTTGGGTTTGGGTTAGGGTTAGGGTTAGGGTTAGGGTTACGGTTAGTGTTAGGGAATGTTTTGGGTTACTGTTATGTTTTTGGTTAGGGTTAGTGTTAGGGGTTAGGGTTAGGGTTAGGTTTAGCGTTTGGGTTAGGGTTAGGGATAGGGTTAGGGTTAGGATTAGGGTTAGGGTTTGGGTTAGGGTTAGGGTTTGGTTTAGTATTAGATTTAGGGTTAGGTTTAGGTTTTGGGTTTGTTTTAGTGTTAGGATTAGGGTTTTAATTCGGAATAGAATTAGGTTAAGGTTAGGGTTTGAGTTAGGTTTAGGGTTTGGGTTAGGGTTAGATTTTGGGTTAGTGTTAGGGTTAGGGTTAGGGTTTAGTTTTACGGTTAGGGTTATGGTTAAGGTTAGGTTTAGGGTTTGGGTTAGGGTTAAGTTTAGGGTTACGGTTAGGATTAGGGTTAGGGTTAGGGTTAGGTTTATGGTTTGGCTTAGGTTTAGGTTTAGGGTTAGTTTTAGTGTTAGGATTAGGGTTTGGACTCGGGATAGAGCTAGGGCAAAGGTTAGGGCTTGAGTTAGGGTTAGGGTTTGGGTTAGGGTTAGGGTTAGGATTAGGTTTTGGGTTTGAGTGTGAGTTAGGTTTAGGGTTTGCATTGGGAGTGGGGTTGGGGTTAGGGTTAGGGTCTGGTTTACGATTAGGGTTAGGGTTAGGGTTAGGGTTAGGGTTAGGGTTAGGGTTAGGGTTAGGGTTTACGGTTAAGGTTAGTGTTAGGGTTAGTGTTAGGGTTTGGGTTAGGTTTAGGGTTAGTATTAGGATTACGACTAGGGTTAAGTTTAGTGTTTGGGTGTGGGTTAGGTTTAGGGTTCGGGTTAGGGTTAGGGTTAGGGTTAGGGTAAGGTTTTAGGGCTAGGGTTAGGGTTAGGGTTTGAGTTAGGGTTAGGGTTAGGGTTAGGATTAGGTTTTGTTTTAGGGTTAGGGTTAGGGTTATGGGTTTCGTTTGGGTTAGGGTTAGGTTAAGGTTAGGGTTAGGAGTTGGGTTAGGGTTAGGTTTAGGGTTAGGATTAGGGATAGGATTAGGGTTAGGGTTTGGGTTAGGATTTGGTTTGGGTTAGGGTTAGGGTTAGAGTTAGGGTTAGGGTTAGGGTTAGCATTACGATTAGGGTTAGGGTTAGGATTAGGATTAGGGTTAGGGTTAGGGTTAGGTTTAGGGTAAGGTTTGGTTTAGGGTTAGGGTTAGAGTTAGGGTTAGGTTTTGGTTTGGGTTAGGGTTAGAGTTTGGGTTAGTGTTAGGGTTTGGGTTAGGATTAGGGTTTCGATTTGAGTTTGAGTTAGGTTTAGGGTTTTCATTAGGGTTAGGGTTAGGGTTAGGGTTAGGATTAGGGTTAGGTTTCGGGTTTGTGTTTGGGTTATCGTTAGGGTTAGAGTTAGGGTTAGGGTTAGGGTTAGGATTAGGGTTAGGGTTAGGATTAGGATTAGGGTTAGGGTTAGCGTTTTGGTTTGGGTTAGGGTTAGGGTTAGGTTTAGGGTTTGGGTTAGTGTTAGGGTTAGGGTTTGGGTTAGGGTTAGTATTGTGGTTACGATTAGGGTTTTGTTTTGGTTTAGGGTTATGGTTAGGGTTTGGGTTAGTGTAAGACTTAGGGTTAGGGTTTGGGTTAGGGTTTGGAGTTAGGGGTTAGGGGTTATTTTTAGGGATAGGGTTAGGGTTAGGGTTAGTGTTAGGGTCATTGTTTGAGTTTGAGTTAAGTTTAGGGTTAGGGTTAGGTTTAGGGTTAGGGTTAGGGTTAGGATTAGGATTAAGGTTAGGTTTAGGGTTAGGGTTAGGGTTCGGGTTAGGGTTAGGATTAGGGTTAGGGTTACGATTAGGGTTAGGGTTAGGGTTAGGGTTAGGTTTTGGTTTAGGTTTAGGCTTAGGGTTAGGGTTAGGTTTTGGTTTGGGTTAGGGTTAGGGTTTGGGTTAATTTTAGGTTTTGGGTTAGTATTTGTGTTAAGGTTTGGGGTAGGGTTAGGGTTAGTATTAAGGTTACGATTAGTGTTAAGTTTAGGGTTTTGGTTTGGTTTAGGTTTAGGGTTAGGGATAGGGTTAGCGTTAGGGTTTAGGTTTAGGGTTAGGTTTAGCGTTTGGGTTAGGGTTAGGGATAGGGTTAGGGTTAGGATTAGGGTTAGGGTTTTGGTTAGGGTTAGGGTTTGGTTTAGTATTAGATTTAGGGTTAGGTTTAGGTTTTGGGTTTGTTTTAGTGTTAGGATTAGGGTTTGATTCGGGATAGAATTAGGTTAAGGTTAGGGTTTGAGTTAGGTTTAGGGTTTGGGTTAGGGTTAGAGTTTGGGTTAGGGTTAGTATTGGGGTTACGATTAGGGTTTTGGTTTGGTTTAGGTTTATGGTTAGGGTTTGGCTTAGTGTTAGGGTTAGGGTTAGGGTTTGGGTTAGGGTATGGATTTAGGGGTTAGAGGCTAGGATTAGGAATAGGGTTAGGGTCCGGGTTTGGGTTAGGGTAAGGGTTAGGTTTAGGGATAGGGTTAGGGTTAGGGTTTGGGTTAGGTTTAGGGTTAGTATTAGGATTACGACTAGGGTTAAGTTTAGTGTTTGGGTGTGGGTTAGGTTTACGGTTCGGGTTAGGGTTAGGGTTAGGGTTAGGGTAAGGTTTTACGGCTAGGGTTAGGGTTAGGGTTTGAGTTAGGTTTAGGGTTAGGGTTAGGATTAGGGTTTGTTTTAGGGTTAGGGTTAGGGTTATGGGTTGGGTTTGGGTTAGGGTTAGGTTAAGGTTAGGGTTAGGAGTTGGGTTAGGGTTAGGGTTAGGGTTAGGATTAGGGGTAGGATTAGGGTTAGGGTTTGGGTTAGAATTTGGTTTGGGTTAGGGTTAGGGTTAGTGTTAGGGTTAGGGTTAGGGTTAGCATTACGATTAGGGTTAGGGTTAGGATTAGGATTAGGGTTAGGGTTAGGGTTAAGGTTTTGGTTTGGGATAGGGTTAGGGTTAGGTTTAGGGTTTGGGTTAGTGTTAGGGTTAGAGTTTGGGTTAGGGTTAGTATTGGGGTTACGATTAGGGTTTTGGTTTGGTTTAGGGTTATGGTTAGGGTTTGGGTTAGTGTTAGGGTTAGGGTTAGGGTTTGGGTTAGGGTATGGATTTAGGGGTTAGGGGTTAGGATTAGGAATAGGGTTAGGGTTCGGGTTTGGGTTAGGGTAAGGGTTAGGTTTAGGGATAGGGTTAGGGTTAGGGTTTGGGTTGGGGTTAGGGTTAGGTTTTGGGTTAGGGTTAGGGTTACGGTGTGGGTTTGAGTTAGGGTTAGGGTTAGGGTTAGGGTTAGGGTTAGGGTTAGGGTAAGGTTTTAGGGCTACGTTTAGGGTTACTGTTTGAGTTAGGATTAGGGTTAGGTTTTTTGTTAGGGTTAGGATTTGGTTTAGGATTAGGTTTAGGGTTAGGTTTAGGTTTTGGGTTAGTTTTAGTGTTAGGATTAGGGTTATGATTCGGGATAGAGTTAGGTTTAGGGTTACGATTTGAGTTAGGTTTAGGGTTTGGGTTAGGGTTAGGGTTTGGGTTAGGGTTAGGGTTAGGGTTAGGATTAGGGTTTGGATTTGAGTTTGAGTTAGGTTTAGGGTTTTCATTAGGGTTAGGGTTAGGGTTAGGGTTTGGGTTACGGTTAGGGTTAGGTTTAGGGTTAGGGTTAGGGTTTACGGTTAAGTTTAGTGTTAGGGTTAGGGTTAGGGTTAGGGTTTGGGTTAGGGTTAGTGTTAGGTTTAGGATTAGGGTTAGGGTAAGTGTTAGAGTTAGATTTTGAGTTAGGTTTAGGGTTAGTATTAGGGTTTCGACTAGGGTTAAGTTTAGTGTTTGGGTTTGGGTTAGGTTTAGGGTTCAGGTTAGGGTTATGGTTAGGGTTAGGGTAAGGTTTTAGGGATACGTTTAGGGTTACGGTTTGAGTTAGGATTAGGGTTAGGTTTAGGATTAGGGTTTGGGTAAGGGTTTGGGTTAGGGTTAGGCTTACGATTAGGGTTAAGTTTAGGTTTTGGGTTTGGGTTAGGTCAAGGGTTAGTTTAAGGGTTAGGGTTAGGGCTAGTGTTTAGGGTTAGGGTTAGGGTTAGGGTTTGGGTTAAGGTTATCGTTAGGGTTAGGGTTAGGGTGAGGGTTTGGGTTAGGGTTTGATTGAAGGTTAGGGTTTGGTTTAGGGTTAGGTTTAGGGTTAGGGTTAGGTTTTGGTTTGGGTTAGGGATAGAGTTAGGGTTTGGGTTAGTGTTAGGGATAGGGTTAGGTTTTAGGTTTAGGGTTAGGTTTAGGGTTTGGGTTAGGGTTAGGGTTAGGGTTAGGGTTAATTTTAGGATTAGGGTTAGGGTTAGGGTTATGGTTTGGTTTAGGATTAGGTTTAGGGTTAGGTTTAGGTTTTGGGTTAGTTTTAGTGTTAGGATTAGGGTATGGATTCGGGATAGAGTTAGGGTTAGGGTTAGGGTTTGGGTTAGGGTTAGGGTTTGGGTTAGGGTTCACGTTAGGGTTAGGATTAGGGTTTGGGTTTGAGTTTGAGTTAGGTTTAGGGTTTGCATTAGGGTTAGGGTTAGGGTTAGGGTTAGGGTTACGGTTAGGTTTTGGTTTACGGTTAGGGTTAGGCTTAGGGTTTACGGTTAAGGTTAGTGTTAGTGTTAGGGTTAGGGTTTGGGTTAGGGTTAGTGTTAGGTTTTAAATTAGGGCTGGGTTAGTGTTAGGGTTAGGGTTTGGGTTAGGTTTAGGGTTAGTATTAGGGTTACGACTACGGTTAAGTTTAGTGTTTGGGTTTGGGTTAGGTTTATGTTTCGGGTTAGGGTTAGGGTTAGGATTAGGGTAAGATTTTAGGGCTAGGGTTAGGTTTAGGTTTTGACGTAGGTTAGGGTTACGGTTAGGATTAGGGTTTGTGTTAGGGTTGGGTTATGGGTTGGGTTAGGTTTAGTGTTAGGTTAAGGTTAGGGTTAGGAGTTGGGTTAGGGTTAGGTTTAGGGTTAGGATTAGAGTTAGGGTTAGGGTTAGGATTAGGGTTAGGTTTAGGATTTGCGTTTGGGTTATGGTTAGGGTTAGAGTGAGGGTTAAGTTTAGGGTTAGGATTAGGGTTAGGGTTAGGATTAGGATTAGGGTTAGGCTTAGGGTTTTGGTTTGAGTTAGGGTTAGGGTTAGGTTTTGGGTTTGGGTTAGTGTTAGGGTTAGGGTTTGGGTTAGGGTTAGTGTTGGGGTTATGATTAGGGTTTTGGTTTGGTTTAGGGTTATGGTTAGGGTTTGGGTTAGTGTAAGGCTTAGGGTTATGGTTTTGGTTAGGGTTTGGAGTTAGGGGTTAGGGGTCAGGTTTAGGGATAGGGTTAGGGTTACGGTTTTTGTTAGGTTTAGGGTTAGGGTCAGTGTGTGAGTTTGAGTTAAGTTTAGGGTTAGGGTTAGGTTTAGGGTTAGGGTTAGGGTTAGGATTAGGGTTAGGTTTAGTGTTAGGGTTAGGGTTAGGTTTACGTTTTGGGTTAGGGTTAGGGTTAGGGTTCGGGTTAGAGTTAGGATTAGGGTTAGGGTTAGGTTTAGGGTCAGGGTTAGGGTTAGGGTTAGGGTTTGGTTTAGGTTTAGGGTTAGGGTTAGGGTTAGGTTTTGGTTTGGGTTAG
>JAJHUQ010000041.1:3677500-3682500 GCA_035773235.1 Eospalax fontanierii | reverse complement strand
CGGGATAGAATTAGGTTAAGGTTAGGGTATGAGTTAGGTTTAGGGTTTGGGTTAGGGTTAGAGTTTGGGTTAGGGTTAGTATTGGGGTTACGATTAGGGTTTTGGTTTGGTTTAGGTTTATGGTTAGGGTTTGGGTTAGTGTTAGGGTTAGGGTTAGAGTTTGGGTTAGTGTTAGGGTTAGGGTTAGGGTTTAGTTTTAGGGTTAGGGTTATGGTTAAGGTTAGGTTTAGGGTTTGGGTTAGGGTTAAGGTTAGGGTTACGGTTAGGATTAGGGTTAGGGTTAGGGTTAGGTTTATCGTTTGGTTTAGGTTTAGGTTTAGGGTTAGGTTTAGGTTTTGGGTTAGTTTTAGTGTTAGGATTAGGGTTTGGATTCGAGATAGAGTTAGGGTAAAGGTTAGGGTTTGAGTTAGAATTAGGGTTTGTGTTAGGGTTAGGGTTAGGATTAGGTTTTGGATTTGAGTGTGAGTTAGGTTTAGGGTTTGCATTAGGTTTAGCGTTAGGGATAGGGTTAGGGTTTGGTTTACGGTTAGGGTTAGGGTTAGGGTTAGGGTTAGGGTTAGGGTTAGGGTTAGGGTTTACGGTTAAGGTTAGTGTTAGGGTTAGTGTTAGGGTTTGGGTTAGGTTTAGGGTTAGTATTAGGATTACGACTAGGGTTAAGTTTAGTGTTTGGGTGTGGGTTAGGTTTAGGGTTCGGGTTAGGGTTAGGGTTAGGGTAAGGTTTTAGGGCTAGGGTTAGGGTTAGGGTTTGAGTTAGGGTTAGGGTTAGGGTTAGGATTAGGTTTTGTTTTAGGGTAAGGGTTAGGGTTATGGGTTTCGTTTGGGTTAGGGTTAGGTTAAGTTTAGGGTTAGGAGTTGGGTTAGGGTTAGGTTTAGGGTTAGGATTAGGGATAGGATTAGGGTTAGGGTTTGGGTTAGGATTTGGTTTGGGTTAGGGTTAGGGTTAGAGTTAGGGTTAGGGTTAGGGTTAGCGTTACGCCTAGGATTAGGCTTAGGATTAGAGTTAGGGTAAGGGTTAGGGTTAGGGTTAGGGTAAGGTTTGGTTTAGGGTTAGGGTTAGAGTTAGGGTTAGGTTTTGGTTTGGGTTAGGGTTAGAGTTTGGGTTAGTGTTAGGGTTTGGGTTAGGATTAGGGTTTCGATTTGAGTTTGAGTTAGGTTTAGGGTTTTCATTAGGGTTAGGGTTAGGGTTAGGGTTAGGATTAGGGTTAGGTTTCGGGTTTGGGTTTGGGTTATCGTTAGGGTTAGAGTTAGGGTTAGGGTTAGGGTTAGGATTAGGGTTAGGGTTAGGATTAGGATTAGGGTTAGGGTTAGCGTTTTGGTTTGGGTTAGGGTTATTTTTAGGTTTAGGGTTTGGGTTAGTGTTAGGGTTAGGGTTTGGGTTAGGGTTAGTATTGCGGTTACGATTAGGGTTTTGGTTTGGTTTAGGGTTATGGTTAGGGTTTGGGTTACTGTAAGACTTAGGGTTAGGGTTTGGGTTAGCGTTTGGAGTTAGGGGTTAGGGGTTATTTTTAGGGATAGGGTTAGGGTTAGGGTTAGTGTTAGGGTCATTGTTTGAGTTTGAGTTAAGTTTAGGGTTAGGGTTAGGTTTAGGGTTAGGGTTAGGGTTAGGATTAGGATTAAGGTTAGGTTTAGGGTTAGGGTTAGGGTTAGGGTTAGGGTTAGGATTAGGGTTAGGGTTACGATTAGGGTTAGGGTTAGGGTTAGGGTTAGGTTTTGGTTTAGGTTTAGGCTTAGGGTTAGGGTTAGGTTTTGGTTTGGGTTAGGGTTAGGGTTTGGGTTAATTTTAGGTTTTGGGTTAGTATTTGTGTTAAGGTTTGGGGTAGGGTTAGGGTTAGTATTAAGGTTACGATTAGTGTTAAGTTTAGGGTTTTGGTTTGGTTTAGGTTTAGGGTTAGGGATAGGGTTAGCGTTAGGGTTTAGGTTTAGGGTTAGGTTTAGCGTTTGGGTTAGGGTTAGGGATAGGGTTAGGGTTAGGATTAGGGTTAGGGTTTTGGTTAGGGTTAGGGTTTGGTTTAGTATTAGATTTAGGGTTAGGTTTAGGTTTTGGGTTTGTTTTAGTGTTAGGATTAGGGTTTGATTCGGGATAGAATTAGGTTAAGGTGAGGGTTTGAGTTAGGTTTAGGGTTTGGGTTAGGGTTAGAGTTTGGGTTAGAGTTAGGGTTAGGGTTAGGGTTTAGTTTTAGGGTTAGGGTTATGGTTAAGGTTAGGTTTAGGGTTTGGGTAAGGGTTAAGGTTAGGGTTACGGTTAGGATTAGGGTTAGGGTTAGGGTTAGGTTTAGGGTTTGGTTTAGGTTTAGGTTTAGGGTTAGGTTTTGGTTTTGGGTTAGTTTTAGTGTTAGGATTAGGGTTTGGATTCGGGATAGAGTTAGGGTAATGGTTAGGGTTTGAGTTAGGGTTAGGGTTTGGAATAGGGTTAGGGTTAGGATTAGGTTTTGGGTTTGAGTGTGAGTTGGGTTTGGGGTTTGCATTAGGATTGGGGTTAGGGTTGGGGTTGGGGTTTGGTTTGGGGTTAGGGTTTTGGTTAGGGTTAGGGTTAGGGTTAGGGTTAGGGTTAGGGTTAGGGGTAGGGTTAGGGTTAGTGTTTACGGTTAAGGTTAGTGTTAGGGTTAGGGTTAGGGTTTGGGTTAGGTTTTGGGTTAGTATTAGGATTACGACTAGGGTTAAATTTAGTGTTTGGGTGTGGGTTAGGTTTAGGGTTCGGGTTCGGGTTAGGGTTAGGGTTAGGGTTAGGGTAAGGTTTTAGGGCTACGTTTAGGGTTACGGTTTGATTTAGGATTAGGGTTAGGTTTAGGATTAGGGTTTGGGTAAGGGTTTGGGTTAGGGTTAGGCTTACGATTAGGGTTAAGTTTAGGTTTTGGGTTTGGGTTAGGTCTAGGGTTAGTTTAAGGGTTAGGGTTAGGGTTAGTGTTTAGGGTTAGGGTTAGGGTTAGGGTTTGGGTTAAGGTTATCGTTAGGGTTAGGGTTAGGGTGAGGGTTTGGGTTAGGGTTTGATTGAAGGTTAGGGTTTGGTTTAGGGTTAGGTTTAGGGTTAGGGTTAGGTTTTGGTTTGGGTTAGGGATAGAGTTAGGGTTTGGGTTAGTGTTAGGGATAGGGTTAGGTTTTAGGTTTAGGGTTAGGTTTAGGGTTTGGGTTAGGGTTAGGGTTAGGGTTAGGGTTAAGGTTAGGATTAGGGTTAGGGTTAGGGTTAGGGTTTGGTTTAGGATTAGGTTTAGGGTTAGGTTTAGGTTTTGGGTTAGTTTTAGTTTTAGGATTAGGGTTTGGATTCGGGATAGAGTTACGGTTAGGGTTAGGGTTAGGGTTAGGGTTAGGGTTAGGGTTTGGGTTAGGGTTCACGTTAGGGTTATGATTAGGGTTTGGGTATGAGTATGAGTTAGGTTTGCGGTTAGCATTAGGGAAAGGGTTAGGGTTAGGGATAGTGTTACGGTTAGGTTTTGGTTTACGGTTAGGGTTAGGCTTAGGGTTTACGGTTAAGGTTAGTGTTAGTGTTAGGGTTAGGGTTTGGGTTAGGGTTAGTGTTAGGTTTTAAATTAGGGCTGGATTAGTGTTAGGGTTAGGGTTTGGGTTAGGTTTAGGGTTAGTATTAGGGTTACGACTACAGTTAAGTTTAGTGTTTGGGTTTGGGTTAGGTTTATGTTTCGGGTTAGGGTTAGGGTTAGGATTAGGGTAAGGTTTTAGGGCTAGGGTTAGGGTTAGGTTTTGACTTAGGTTAGGGTTAGGGTTAGGATTAGGGTTTGTGTTAGGGTTGGGTTATGGGTTGGGTTAGGTTTAGTGTTAGGTTAAGGTTAGGGTTAGGAGTTGGGTTAGGGTTAGGGTTAGGGTTAGGATTAGAGTTAGGGTTAGGGTTAGGATTAGGGTTAGGTTTAGGATTTGCGTTTGGGTTATGGTTAGGGTTAGAGTGAGGGTTAAGGTTAGGGTTAGGATTAGGGTTAGGGTTAGGATTAGGATTAGGGTTAGGCTTAGGGTGTTGGTTTGGGTTAGGGTTAGGGTTAGGTTTAGGGTTTGGGTTAGTGTTAGGGTTAGGGTTTGGGTTAGGGTTAGTGTTGGGGTTATGATTAGGTTTTGGTTTGGTTTAGGGTTATGGTTAGGGTTTGGGTTAGTGTAAGGCTTAGGGTTATGGTTTTGGTTAGGGTTTGGAGTTAGGGGTTAGGGGTTAGGTTTAGGGATAGGGTTAGGGTTACGGTTTTTGTTAGGGTTAGGGTTAGGGTCAGTGTGTGAGTTTGAGTTAAGTTTAAGGATAGGGTTAGGTTTAGGGTTAGGGTTAGGGTTAGGATTAGGGTTAGGTTTAGTGTTAGGGTTAGGGTTAGGTTTACGTTTTGGGTTAGGGTTTGGGTTAGGGTTCGGGTCAGAGTTAGGGTTAGGGTTAGGGTTAGGTTTAGGGTCAGGGTTAGGGTTAGGGTTAGGGTTTGGTTTAGGTTTAGGGTTAGGGTTAGGGTTAGGTTTTGGTTTGGGTTAGGGTTAGGGTTTGGGTTATTGTTAGGGTTTGGGTTAGTATTAGGGTTAGGGTTTGGGGTAGGGTTAGGGTTAGTATTAAGGTTACGATTAGTGTTAAGTTTAGGGTTTTGGTTTGGTTTAGGTTTAGGGTTAGGGATAGGGTTAGCGTTAGGGTTTAGGTTTAGGGTTAGGTTTAGCGTTTGGGTTAGGGTTAGGGATAGGGTTAGGGTTAGGATTAGGGTTAGGGTTTTGGTTAGGGTTAGGGTTTGGTTTAGTATTAGATTTAGGGTTAGGTTTAGGTTTTGGGTTTGTTTTAGTGTTAGGGTTAGGGTTATGGGTTTCGTTTGGGTTAGGGTTAGGTTAAGGTTAGGGTTAGGAGTTGGGTTAGGGTTAGGTTTAGGGTTAGGATTAGGGATAGGATTAGGGTTAGGGTTTGGGTTAGGATTTGGTTTGGGTTAGGGTTAGGGTTAGAGTTAGGGTTAGGGTTAGCGTTACGATTAGGGTTAGGGTTAGGATTAGGATTAGGGTTAGGGTTAGGGTTAGGGTTTTGGTTTGGGATAGGGTTAGGGTTA
>JAJHUQ010000041.1:3670000-3672500 GCA_035773235.1 Eospalax fontanierii | reverse complement strand
TTAGGATTAGGGTTAGGGTTAGGATTAGGATTAGGGTTAGGGTTAGGGTTTTGGTTTGGGTTAGGGTTAGGTTTTGGTTTGTGTTAGTGTTAGGTTCTGGGTTAGTATTTGGGTTGGGGTTTGGGGTAGGGTTAGGGGTAGTATTAAGGTTACGATTATGGTTAAGTTTAGGGTTTTGGTTTGGTTTAGGTTTAGGGTTAGGGTTAGGGTTAGCGTTAGGGTTTAGTTTCAGGGTTAGGTTTAGGATTTGGGTTAGGGTTTGGGGTAGGGTTAGGGTTAGCATTAGGGTTAGGGTTACTGTTAGGGTTAGGGTTTGGTTAGGTTTAGGTTTAGTATTAGGGTTACGACTAGGTTTAAGTTTAGTGTTTGGGTTTGGGTTAGGTTTAGGGTTCGGGTTAGGGTTAGGGTTACGATTAGAGTAAGGTTTTAGGGCTAAGGTTAGGGTTAGGGTTTGAGTTCGGGTTAGGGTTAGAGTTAGGATTAGGGTTTGTGTTAGGGTTAGGGTTATGTTTATGGGTTGGCTTAGGGTTAGGGTTAGGTTAGGTTAAGGGTTAGAAGTTGGGTTAGGGTTAGGGTTAGGATTAGGGTTAGGGTTAGGATTAGGGTTAGGTTTAGGGTTTGGGTTTGGGTTAGATTTAGGGTTCGGGTTAGGGTTAGGGTTAGGATTAGGGTAAGATTTTAAGGCTAGGGTTAGGTTTAGGGTTTGAGTTAGGGTTAGGGTTAGGGTTAGGGGTATGGTTAGGTTTAGGATTAGGGTTAGAGTTACGGTTGGGGTTGGGGTTAGGGTTAAGTTTAGGGTTAGGGTTAGGGTTAGTGTTAGGATTAAGGTTATTTTTAGGGTTTGGGTTAGTGTTAGGTTTAGGGTTAGGGTTTGGGTTAGTGTTTTTAGTTAGGGGTTAGGGGTTAAGTGTAGGGATAGGGTTAGTGTTATGGGTTGAGTTAGGGTTAGGGTTAGATTAAGGTAAGGGTTAGGAGTTGGGTTAGGGTTAGTGTTAGGTTTAGGATTAGGATTAGGTTTAGCGTTAGGGTTAGGATTAGGGTTAGGGTTTGTGTTTGGGTTTGGGTTATGGTTAGGGTTAGAGTTAGGGTTAGGGTTAGGGTTAGGGTTAGGATTAGGGTTAGTTTTAGGATTAGGATTAGGGTTAGGGTTAGGGTTTTGGTTTTGGTTAGGCTTAGGTTTAGGTTTAGGGTTTGGGTTAGTGTTATGGTTAGGGTTTGTGTTAGGGTTAGTATTGGGGTTACGATTAGGGTTTTGTTTGGTTTTAGGGTTATGGTTAGGGTTTGGGTTAGTGTTAGGGTTAGGGTTTGGGTTAGGGTTAGGGTTACGGTGTAGGTTTGAGTTAGTGTTATGGTTAGGGTTAGGGTTTGGGTTAGGGTTTGGAGTTAGGGGTTAGGGGTTAGGTTTAGGGATAGGGTTAGGGTTAGGGTTTGGGTTAGGGTTAGGGTTAGGGGTTGGGTTAGGGCTAGGGTTACGGTGTGGGTTTGAGTTAGTGTTATGGTTAGGGTTAGGGATAGGGTTTGGGTTAGGGTTAGGGTTAGGATTAGGATTAGGGTTAGCGTTAGGGTATGAGTTAGGGTTAGGGTTAGGGTTCGTTTTAGGTTTGGGGTGAGGTTTAGGATTAGGTTTAGCTTTTGGGTTAGATTTAGTGTTTGGATTAGGGTTTGGATTAGGGTTAGGTTCGGGTTAGGGTTAGGGTTTGAGTTAGGGTTAGTCTTAGGTTTAGTGTTATGGTTTTTGTTAGGGTTAGGGTTAGGGTCATTGTTTGAGTTTGAGTTAAGTTTAGGATTAGGGTTATGCTTAGGATTAGGGTTCGAGTTAGGGTTAGTTTTTGGGTTAGGGTTAGGGTTTGGGTTAGTGTTAGGTTTTGGGTTAGTATTAGGGTTAGGGTTTGGGGTACGGTTAGGGTTAGGGTTCGGGTTAGGGTTAGGATTAAGGTTATGTTTAGGATTAGGTTTAGGTTTAGGGTTAGGGTTAGGGTTAGGGTTAGGATTAGGGTTAGGATTAGGGTTTCGACTAGGGTTAAGTTTAGTGTTTGGGTTTGGGTTAGGTTTAGGGTTCAGGTTAGGGTTAGGGTAAGGTTTTTGGGCTAGGTTTAGGGTTACGGTTTGAGTTAGGATTAGGGTTAGGTTTAGGATTAGGGTTTGTGTTAGGGTTTGCGTTAGGCTTAGGGATACGATTAGGGTTAAATTTAGGTTTTGGGTTTGGGTTAGGTCTAGGGTTATTTTAAGGGTTAGGGTTAGGGTTAGTGTTTAGGGTTAGGGTTAGGGTTAGGGTTTGGGTTAAGGTTATGGTTAGGGTTAGGCTAAGGGTGAGGATTTGGGTTAGGGTTTGATTTAGAGTTAGGGTTAGGGTTTGGTTTAGGGTTAGGGTTAGGGTTAGGTTTTGGTTTGGGTTAGGGTTAGAGTTAGGGTTTCGCTTAGTGTTAGGGTTAGGGTTAGGGTTTGGGTTTAGGGTTAGGTTTAGGCGTTGGCTTAGGGTTAGGGTTAGAGTTAAGGTTAG
>JAJHUQ010000041.1:3652500-3660000 GCA_035773235.1 Eospalax fontanierii | reverse complement strand
GTTTGGGTTAGGGTTACGGTTAGAGTTAGGGTTAGGGTTAGGGTCAGCATTACAATTAGGGTTAGGGTTAGGATTAGGATTAGGGTTAGGGTTAGGGTTAGGGTTTTCGTTTGGGATAGGGTTAGGGTTAGGTTTAGGGTTTGGGTTAGGGTTAGAGTTTTGGTTAGTGTTAGGGTTAGGGTTAGGGTTTAGTTTTAGGGTTAGGGTTATGGTTAAGGTTAGGTTTAGGATTTGGGTTAGGGTTAAGGTTAGGGTTACGGTTAGGATTAGGGTTAGGGTTAGGGTTAGGTTTAGGGTTTGGTTTAGGTTTAGGTTTAGGGTTAGGTTTAGGTTTTGGGTTAGTTTTAGTGTTAGGATTAGGGTTTGGATTCGGGATAGAGTTAGGGTAATGGTTAGAGTTTGAGTTAGGGTTAGGGTTTGGGTTAGGGTTAGGGTTAGGATTAGGTTTTGGGTTTGAGTGTGAGTTAGGTTTAGGGTTTTAATTAGGATTAGCGTTAGGGTTACGGTTAGGGTTTGGTTTACGGTTAGGTTTAGGGTTAGGGTTAGGTTTAGGGTTGGGGTCTACGGTTAAGGTTGGTGTTAGGGTTAGGGTTAGGGTTTGGGTTAGGTTTAGGGTTAGTATTAGGATTACGACTAGGGTTAAATTTAGTGTTTGGGTGTGGGTTAGGTTTAGGGTTCGGGTTAGGGTTAGGGTTCGGGTTAGGGTTAGGGTTAGGGTTAGGGTAAGGTTTTAGGGCTAGGGTTAGGGTTAGGGTTAGGATTAGGGATAGGATTAGGGTTAGAGTTTGGGTTAGGATTTGGTTTGGGTTAGGGTTAGGTTAAGGTTAGGGTTAGGAGTTGGGTTAGGGTTAGGGTTAGGATTAGGGATAGGATTAGAGTTAGAGTTTTGGGTTAGGATTTGGTTTGGGTTAGGGTTAGGGTTAGAGTTAGGGTTAGGGTAGGGTTAGCATTACAATTAGGGTTAGGGTTAGGATTAGGATTAGGGTTAGGGTTAGGGTTAGGGTTTTCGTTTGGGATAGGTTTAGGGTTAGGTTTAGGGTTTGGGTTAGTGTTAGGGTTAGAATTTGGGTTAGGGTTAGTATTGGGGTTACGATTAGGGTTTTGGTTTGGTTTAGGGTTATGGTTAGGGTTTGGGTTAGTGTTAGGTTTAGGGTTAGGGTTTGGGTTAGGGTATGGATTTAGGGGTTAGGGGTTAGGATTAGGAATAGGGTTCGGGTTCGGGTTTGGGTTAGGGTAAGGGTTAGGTTTAGGGAGAGGGTTAGGGTTAGGGTTAGGGTTTGGGTTAGGGTTAGGGTTAGGGTTTGGGTTAGGCTTAGGGTTAGGGTTAGGATTAGGGTTTGGATTTGAGTTTGAGTTAGGTTTAGGGTTTTCATTAGGGTTGGGGTTAGGGTTAGGGTTTGGGTTACGGATAGGGTTAGGTTTAGGGTTAGGGTTAGGGTTAGGGTTTACGGTTAAATTTAGTGTTAGGGTTAGGGTTAGGGTTTGGGTTAGGGTTAGTGTTAGGTTAGGATTAGGGTTATGGTAAGTGTTAGAGTTAGGTTTTGAGTTAGGTTTAGGGTTAGTATTAGGGTTACGACTAGGGTTAAGTTTAGTGTTTGGGTTTGGGTTAGGTTTAGGGTTCAGGTTAGGGTTAGGGTTAGGGTTAGGGTAAGGTTTTAGGGCTACGTTTAGGGTTACGGTTTGAGTTAGGATTAGGGTTAGGTTTACGATTAGGGTTTGGGTTAGGGTTTGGGTTAGGGTTAGGCTTACGATTAGGGTTAAGTTTAGGTTTTGGGTTTGGGTTAGGTCTAGGGTTAGTTTAAGGGTTAGGGTTCGGGTTAGTGTTTAGGGTTAGGGTTAGGGTTAGGGTTTGGGTTAAGGTTATGGTTAGGGTTAGGGTTAGGATGAGGGTTTGGGTTAGGGTTTGATTGAAGGTTAGGGTTTGGTTTAGGGTTAGGTTTAGGGTTAGGGTTAGGTTTTGGTTTGGGTTAGGGATAGAGTTAGGGTTTGGGTTAGTGTTAGGGATAGGGTTAGGGTTTAGGTTTAGCGTTAGGTTGAGGGTTTGGGTTAGGGTTAGGGTTAGGGTTCAGTTTAGGATTAGGGTTAGGGATAGGGTTAGGGTTAGGGTTTGGTTTAGGATTAGGTTTAGGGTTAGGTTTAGGTTTTGGGTTAGTTTTAGTGTTAGGATTAGTGTTTGGATTCGGGATAGAGTTAGGGTTAGGGTTAGGGTTTGTGTTAGGGTTAGGGTTTGGGTTAGTGTTAGGTTTTGGATTAGGGTTAGGGTTAGTGTTAGGGTTAGGGTTTGTATTAGGTTTAGGGTTAGTGTTAGGGTTCCGACTAGGGTTAAGTTTAGTGTTTGGGTTTGGGTTAGGTTTAGGGTTCGGGTTAGGGTTAGGGTTAGGATTAGGGTAAGGTTTTAAGGCTAGGGTTAGGGTTAGGTGTTGAGTTAGGGTTAGGGTTAGGGTTAGGGTTAGGGTTAGGTTTAGGGTTAGAGTTACGGTTTGGGATAGGGTTAGGGTTAAGTTTAGGGTTAGGTTTAGGGTTAGGGTTAGGATTAGGGTTAGGTTTAGGGTTTGGGTTTGGGTTATCGTTAGGGTTAGAGTTAGGGTTAGGGTTAGGGTTAGGATTAGGGTTAGGGTTAGGATTAGGATTAGGGTTAGGGTTAGGGTTTTGCTTTGGGTTAGGGTTAGGGTTAGGTTTAGGGTTTGGGTTAGTGTTAGGGTTAGGGTTTGGGTTAGGGTTTGGTTTAGGATTAGGTTTAGGGTTAGCTTTAGGTTTTGGGTTAGTTTTAGTGTTAGGATTAGTGTTTGGATTCGGGATAGAGTTAGGGTTAGGGTTAGGGTTTGTGTTAGGGTTAGGGTTTGGGTTAGTGTTAGGTTTTGGATTAGGGTTAGGGTTAGTGTTAGGGTTAGGGTTTGTATTAGGTTTAGGGTTAGTGTTAGGGTTCCGACTAGGGTTAAGTTTAGTGTTTGGGTTTGGGTTAGGTTTAGGGTTCGGGTTAGGGTTAGGGTTAGGATTAGGGTAAGGTTTTAAGGCTAGGGTTAGGGTTAGGGGTTGAGTTAGGGTTAGGGTTAGGGTTAGGGTTAGGGTTAGGGTTAGGGTTAGGGTTAGGATTAGTGTTAGGGTTAGGGTTTTGGTTTGGGTTAGGGTTAGGGTTAGGTTTAGGGTTTGGGTTAGTGTTAGGGTTAGGGTTTGGGTTAGGGTTAGTATTGCGGTTACGATTAGGGTTTTGGTTTGGTTTAGGGTTATGGTTAGGGTTTGGGTTAGTGTAAGACTTAGGGTTAGGGTTTTTGTTAGGGTTTGGAGTTAGTGGCTAGGGGTTAGGTTTAGGGATAGGGTTAGGGTTAGGGTTATGGTTTTTGTTAGGGTTAGTGTTAGGGTCAGTGTTTGAGTTTGAGTTAAGTTTAGGGTTAGGGTTAGGTTTAGGGTTAGGGTTAGGGTTAGGATTAGGATTAAGGTTAGGTTTAGGGTTAGGGTTCGGGTTAGGGTTAGGATTAGGGTTAGGGTTACGATTAGGGTTAGGGTTAGGCTTAGGGTAAGGTTTTAGGGCTAGGGATAGGGTTAGGTTTTGACTTAGGTTAGGGTTTGGGTTAGGATTAGGGTTTGTGTTAGGTTTGGGTTATGGGTTGGGTTAGGTTTAGTGTTAGGTTAAGGTTAGGGTTAGGAGTTGGGTTAGGGTTAGGGTTAGGGTTAGGATTAGGTTTAGGGTTAGGGTTAGGATTAGGGTTAGGTTTAGGATTTGGGTTTAGGTTATGGTTAGGGTTAGAGTTAGGGTTAGGGTTAGGGTTAGGATTAGGGTTAGGGTTAGGATTAGGATTAGGGTTAGGGTTAGGGTTTTGGTTTGGGTTAGGGTTAGGGTTAGGTTTAGGGTTCGGGTTAGTGTTAGGGTTAGGGTTTGGGTTAGGGTTAGTGTTGGGGTTACGATTAGGGTTTTGGTTTGGTTTAGGGTTATGGTTAGGGTTTGGGTTAGTGTAAGGCTTAGGGTTAGGGTTTTGGTTAGGGTTTGGAGTTAGGGGTTAGGGGTTAGGTTTAGGGATAGGGTTAGGGTTACGGTTTTTGTTAGGGTTAGGGTTAGGGTCAGTGTTTGAGTTTGAGTTAAGTTTAGGGTTAGGGTTAGGTTTAGGGTTAGGGTTAGGGTTAGGGTTAGGATTAGGGTTAGCTTTAGTGTTAGGGTTAGGGTTAGATTTACGTTATGGGTTAGGGTTAGGGTTAGGGTTCGGGTTAGGGTTAGGTTTAGGGTTAGGGTTAGGATTAGGGTTAGGGTTAGGGTTAGGGTTAGGGTTTGGTTTAGGTTTAGGGTTAGGGTTAGGGTTAGGTTTTGGTTTGGGTTAGGGTTAGGGTTTGGGTTATTGTTAGGGTTTGGGTTAGTATTAGGGTTAGGGTTTGGTTTAGGGTTAGGGTTAGGGTTAGGTTTTGGTTTGGGTTAGGGTTAGAGTTAGGGTTTCGGTTAGTGTTAGGGTTAGGGTTAGGGTTTAGGTTTAGGGTTAGGTTTAGGCGTTGGCTTAGGGTTAGGGTTAGGGTTAAGGTTAGGATTAGGGTTAGGGTTAGGGTTAGGGTTTGGTTTAGGATTAGGTTTAGGGTTAGGTTTAGGTTTTGGGTTAGTTTTAGTGTTAGGATTAGGGTTTGGATTCGGGATAGCGTTAGGGTTAGGTTTAGGGTTTGAGTTAAGGTTAAGGTTTGGGTTAGGGTTAGGGTTTGGGTTAGGGTTCACTTTAGGGTTATGATTAGGGTTTGGGTTTGAGTTTGAGTTAGGTTTAGGGTTTCCATTAGGGTTAGGGTTATGGTTAGGGTTAGGGTTTGGTTTACGGTTAGGGTTAGGTTTAGGGTTAGGGTTAGGGTTAGCGTTTACGGTTAAGTTTAGTGTTAGGGTTAGGGTTAGGGTTTGGGTTAGGGTTAGAGTTAGGTTTCGGATTAGGGTTAGGGTTAGTGTTAGGGTTAGGGTTTGGGTTAGGTTTAGGGTTATCATTAGGATTACAACTAGGGTTAAGTTTAGTGTTTGGGTTTGGGTTAGGTTTAGGGTTTGGGTTCGGGTTAGGGTTAGGATTAGGGTAAGGTTTTAGGGCTAGGATTAGGGTTAGGGTTTGACTTAGGGTTAGGGTTAGGGTTAGGATTAGGGTTTGTGTTAGGGTTAGGGTTAGGGTTATGGGTTGGGTTAGGGTTAGGGTTAGGTTAAGGTTAGGGTTAGGAGTTGGTTTAGGTTTAGGGTTAGGGTTAGGGTTAGGGTTAGGATTAGGGTGAGGGTTAGGGTTAGGATTACAGTTACGTTTAGGATTTGGGTTTGGGTTATGGTTAGGGTTAGATTTAGGGTTAGGGTTAGGGTTAGGATTAGGGTTAGGGTTAGGATTAGGGTTAGGGTTAGGGTTAGGGTTAGGGTTAGGGTTAGGGTTAGGGTTGGGGTTTGATTTACTGTTAGGGTTAGGGTTAGGGTTAGGGTTAGGTTTAGGGTTAGGATTAGGGTTTGGATTTGAGTTTGAGTTAGGTTTAGGGTTTTCATTAGGGTTAGGGTTAGGGTTAGGGTTTGGGTTACGGTTAGGGTTAGGTTTAGGGTTAGGATTAGGGTTTACGGTTAAGTTTAGTCTCAGTGTTAGGGTTAGGGTTTGGGTTAGGGTTAGTGTTAGGTTTAGGATTAGGGTTAGGCTAAGTGTTAGAGTTAGGTTTTGAGTTAGGTTTAGGGTTAGTATTAGGGTTACGACTAGGGTTAAGTTTAGTGTTTGGGTTTGAGTTAGGTTTAGGGCTCAGGTTAGGGTTAGGGTTAGGGTAAGGTTTTAGGGCTACGTTTAGGGTTACGGTTTGAGTTAGGATTAGGGTTAGGTTTAGGATTAGGGTTTGGGTTAGGGTTTGGGTTAGGGTTAGGCTTACGATTAGGGTTAAGTTTAGGTTTTGGGTTTGGTTTAGGTCTAGGGTTAGTTTAAGGGTTAGGGTTAGGGTTAGTGTTTAGGGTTAGGGTTAGGGTTAGGGTTTGGGTTAAGGTTTTGGTTGGGGTTAGGGTTAGGGTGAGGGTTTGGTTTAGGGTTTGATTGAGGGTTAGGGTTTGGTTTAGGGTTAGGTTTAGGGTTAGGTTTAGGGTTTGGGTTAGGGTTAGGTTTAGGGATAAGGTTAGGATTAGGGTTAGGGTTAGGGTTAGGGTTAGGGTTTGATTTAGGATTAGGTTTAGGGTTAGGTTTAGGTTTTGGGTTAGTTTTAGTATTAGGATTAGGGTTTGGATTCGGGATAGAGTTAGGGTTAGGTTTAGGGTTTGGGTTGGGTTAGGGTTAGGGTTAGGTTTAGGTTAAGGTTAGGGTTAGGAGTTGGGTTAGGTTTAGGGTTAGGGTTAGGGTTAGGGTTAGGATTAGGGTTAGGGTTAGGGTTAGGATTAGGGTTAGGGTTAGGATTAGGATTAGGGTTAGGGTTAGGGTTAGGGTTAGGGTTAGGGTTAGGGTTAGGGTTGGGGTTTGATTTACGGTTAGGGTTAGGGTTAGGGTTAGGGTTAGGGTTAGGGTTAGGGTTAGGGTTAGGGTTAGGGTTTGGTTTACGGTTAGGATTAGGCTTAGGGTTTACGGTTAAGGTTAGTGTTAATGTTAGGGTTAGGGTTTGGGTTAGGGTTAGTGTTAGGTTTTAAATTAGGGCTGGGTTAGTGTTAGGGTTAGGGTTTGGTTAGGTTTAGGGTTAGTATTAGGGTTACGACTACGGTTAAGTTTAGTGTTTGGGTTTGGGTTAGGTTTAGGGTTCTGGTTAGGGTTAGGGTTAGGATTAGGGTAAGGTTTTTGGGCTAGGGGTAGGGTTAGGTTTTGACTTAGGGTTAGGGTTAGGCTTAGGATTAGGGTTTCTGTTAGGGTTGGGTTATGGGTTGGTTTAGGTTTAGTGTTAGGTTAAGGTTAGGGTTAGGAGTTGGGTTAGGGTTAGGGTTAGGATTAGGATTAGGGTTAGGGTTAGGGTTAGGATTAGGGTTAGGTTTAGGATTTGGCTTTGGGTTATGGTTAGGGTTAGAGTTAGTGTTAGGGTTAGGATTAGGGTTAGGGTTAGGATTATGATTAGGGTTAGGGTTAGGGTTTTGGTTTGGGTTAGGGTTAGGGTTAGGTTTAGGGTTTGGCTTAGTATTAGGGTTAGGGTTTGGGTTAGGGTTAGTGTTGGGGTTACGATTAGGGTTTTGGTTTGGTTTAGGGTTATTGTTAGGGTTTGGGTTAGTTTAAGGCTTAGGGTTTGGGTTTTGGTTAGGGTTTGGTGTTAGGGGTTAGGGGTTAGGTTTAGGGATAGTGATAGGGTTACGGTTTTTGTTAGGGTTAGGGTTAGGATCAGTGTTTGAGTTTGAGTTAAGTTTAGGGTTAGGGTTAGGTTTAGGGTTAGGTTTAGGGTTAGGGTCAGGATTAGGGTTAGGTTTAGTGTTAGGGTTAGGGTTAGGTTTACGTTTTGGGTTAGGGTTAGGGTTAGGGTTCGGGTTAGGGTTAGGATTACGGTAAGGTTTTAAGGCTAGGGTTAGGGTTAGGGTTTGAGTTAGTGTTAGGGTTAGGGTTAGGGTTAGGGTTATGGTTAGGATTAGGGTTA
>JAJHUQ010000041.1:3635000-3650000 GCA_035773235.1 Eospalax fontanierii | reverse complement strand
ACGGTTTGGGATAGGGTTAGGGTTAAGTTTAGGGTTAGGTTTAGGGTTAGGGTTAGGATTAGGGTTAGGTTTAGGGTTTGGGTTTGGGTTATCGTTAGGGTTAGAGTTAGGGTTAGGGTTAGGGTTAGGATTAGGGTTACGGTTAGGATTAGGATTAGGGTTAGGGTTAGGGTTTTGCTTTGGGTTAGGGTTAGGGTTAGGTTTAGGGTTTGGGTTAGTGTTAGGGTTAGGGTTTGGGTTAGGGTTAGTATTGCGGTTACGATTAGGGTTTTGGTTTGGTTTAGGGTTATGGTTAGGGTTTGGGTTAGTGTAAGACTTAGGGTTAGGGTTTTTGTTAGGGTTTGGAGTTAGTGGCTAGGGGTTAGGTTTAGAGATAGGGTTAGGGTTAGGGTTATGGTTTTTGTTAGGGTTAGTGTTAGGGTCAGTGTTTGAGTTTGAGTTAAGTTTAGGGTTAGGGTTAGGTTTAGGGTTAGGGTTAGGGTTAGGATTAGGATTAAGGTTAGGTTTAGGGTTAGGGTTCGGGTTAGGGTTAGGATTAGGGTTAGGGTTACGATTAGGGTTAGGGTTAGGCTTAGGGTAAGGTTTTAGGGCTAGGGATAGGGTTAGGTTTTGACTTAGTTTAGGGTTTGGGTTAGGATTAGGGTTTGTGTTAGGTTTGGGTTATGGGTTGGGTTAGGTTTAGTGTTAGGTTAAGGTTACGGTTAGGAGTTGGGTTAGGGTTAGGGTTAGGGTTAGGATTAGGTTTAGGGTTAGGGTTAGGATTAGGGTTAGGTTTAGGATTTGGGTTAGGGTTAGGGTTAGGGTTAGAGTTAGGGTTACGGTTAGGGTTAGGATTAGGGTTAGGGTTAGGATTAGGATTAGGGTTAGGATTAGGGTTTTGGTTTGGGTTAGGGTTAGGGTTAGCTTTAGGGTTTGGGTTAGTGTTAGGGTTAGGGTTTGGGTTAGGGTTAGTATTGGGATTACGATTAAGGTTTTGATTTGGTTTAGGGTTATGGTTAGGGTTTGGGTTAGTGTAAGGCTTAGGGTTAGGGTTTTGGTTAGGGTTTGGAGTTAGGGGTTAGGGGTTAGGTTTAGGGATAGGGTTAGGGTTACGGTTTTTGTTAGGGTTAGGGTTAGGGTCAGTGTTTGAGTTTGAGTTAAGTTTAGGGTTAGGGTTAGGTTTAGGGTTAGGGTTAGGGTTAGGGTTAGGATTAGGGTTAGCTTTAGTGTTAGGGTTAGGGTTAGATTTACGTTATGGGGTAGTGTTAGGGTTAGGGTTCGGGCTAGGGTTAGGTTTAGGGTTAGGGTTAGGATTAGGGTTAGGGTTAGGGTTAGGGTTAGGGTTTGGTTTAGGTTTAGGGTTAGGGTTAGGGTTAGGTTTTGGTTTGGGTTAGGGTTAGGGTTTGGGTTATTGTGAGGGATTGGGTTAGTATTAGGGTTAGGGTTTGGGGTAGGGTTAGGGTTAGTATTCAGGTTACGATTAGGGTTAAGTTTAGGGTTTCGGTTTGGTTTAGGTTTAGGGTTAGGGATAGGGTTAGCGTTAGGGTTTAGGTTTAGGGTTAGGTTTAGCGTTTGGGTTAGGGTTAGGGATAGGGTTAGGGTTAGGATTAGGGTTAGGGTTTGGGTTAGGGTTAGGGTTTGGTTTAGTATTAGGTTTAGGGTTAGGTTTAGGTTTTGTGTTTGTTTTAGTGTTAGGATTAGGGTTTTGATTCGGGATAGAATTAGGTTAAGGTTAGGGTTTGAGTTAGGTTTAGGGTTTGGGTTAGGGTTAGAGTTTGGGTTAGGGTGAGGGTGAGGGTTAGGGTTTAGTTTTAGGGTTAGGGTTATGGTTAAGGTTAGGTTTAAGATTTGGGTTAGGGTTAAGGTTAGGATTACGGTTAGGATTAGGGTTAGGGTTAGTTTTAGGTTTAGGGTTTGGTTTAGGTTTAGGTTTAGGGTTAGGTTTAGGATTTGGGTTAGTTTTAGTGTTACGATTAGGGTTTGGATTCTGGATAGAGTTAGGGTAATCGTTAGGCTTTGAGTTAGGGTTAGGGTTTGGGTTAGGGTTAGGGTTAGTATTAGGGTTTGGGTTTGAGTGTGAGTTAGGTTTAGGGTTTCCATTAGGATTAGCGTTAGGGTTAGGGTTAGGGTTTGGTTTACGGTTAGGGTTAGGGTTAGGGTTAGGGTTAGGGTTAGGGTTAGGGTTTACGGTTAAGGTTAATGTTAGGGTTAGGGTTAGGGTTTGGGTTAGGTTTAGAGTTAGTATTAGGATTACGACTAGGGTTAAGTTTAGTGTTTGGGTGTGGGTTAGGTTTAGGGTTCGGGTTAGGGTTAGGGTTAGGGTTAGGGTAAGGTTTTAGGGCTAGGGTTTGGGTTAGGGTTTGAGTTAGGGTTAGGGTTAGGGTTAGGATTAGGGTTTGTTTTAGGATTAGGATTAGGGTTATGGGTTTGGTTTGGGTTAGGGTTAGGTTAAGGTTAGGTTTAGGAGTTGGGTTAGGGTTAGGGTTAGGGGTAGGGTTAGGGTTAGGGTTAGGGATAGGATTAGGGTTAGGGTTTGGGTTAGGATTTGGTTTGGGATAGGGTTAGGGTTAGAGCTAGGGTTAGGTTTAGGGTTAGCATTACGATTAGGGTTAGGGTTAGGATTAGGATTAGGGTTAGGGTTATGGTTAGGGTTTTGGTTTGGGATAGGGTTAGGGTTAGGTTTAGGGTTTGGGTTAGTGTTAGGGTTAGAGTTTGGTTTAGGGTTAGTATTGGGGTTACGATTAGGGTTTTGGTTTGGTTTAGGGTTATGGTTAGGGTTTGGGTTAGTGTTAGGGTTAGGGTTAGGGTTTGGGTTAGGGTATGGATTTAGGGGTTAGGGGTTAGGATTAGGAATAGGGTTAGGGTTCGGGTTTGGGTTAGGGTAAGGGTTAGGTTTAGGGATAGGGTTAGGGTTAGGGTTTGGGTTAGGGTTAGGGTTAGGTTTTGGGTTAGGGTTAGGGTTACGGTGTTTGTTTGAGTTAGGATTAGGGTTAGGGTTTGGGTTTGGGTAAGTGTTTGGTTTAGGGTTAGGGTTAGGGTTAGGATTAGGATTAGGTTTAGGGTTAGGGTTTGGATTAGGGTTAGGGTTAGGGTTCGGTTTAGGTTTTGGGTTCGGTTTAGGGTTAGGTTTAGGGTTAGGGTTTGGTTTAGGTTAGGGTTAGAGTTAGGGTTTGTTTAGTTTTAGGTTTTGGGTTAGTATGAGGATTAGGGTTTGGGTTAGTGTTAGGGTTTGGGTTAGTATTAGGATTAGGGTTTGGGTTAGTGTTAGGGTTTGGGTTAGTATTAGGGTTAGGGTTTGGGGTAGGGTTAGGGTTAGGGTTCGGGTTAGGGTTAAGATTAGGGTTACGGTTAGGATTAGGTTTAGGGTTAGGGTTAGGGTTAGGATTAGGGTTAGAGTTACGGTTTGGGTTAGGGTTAGGGTTAAGTTTAGGGTTAGGGTTAGGGTTAGGATTTTGGTTAGGTTTAGGGTTTGGGTTTGGGTTATCGTTAGGGTTAGAGTTAGGGTTAGGGTTAGGGTTAGGATTAGGGTTAGGTTTAGGATTAGGTTTAGGGTTAGGGTTAGGGTTTTGGTTTGGGTTAGGGTTAGGGTTAGGTTTAGGGTTTGGGTTAGTGTTAGGATTATGGTTTGGGTTAGGGTTAGTGTTGCGATTACGATTAGGGTTTTGGTTTGGTTTAAGGTTATGGTTAGGGTTTGGGTTAGTGTAAGACTTAGGGTTAGGGTTTGGGTTAGGGTTTGGAGTTAGGGGTTAGGGGTTAGGTTTAGGGATAGGGTTAGGGTTAGGGTTATGGTTTTTGCTAGGGTTAGTGTTAGGGTCAGTGTTTGAGTTTGAGTTAAGTTTAGGGTTAGGGTTAGGTTTAGGGTTAGGGTTAGGGTTAGGGTTAGGATTAAGGTTAGGTTTAGGGTTAGGGTTATGGTTCGGGTTAGGGTTAGGATTAGGGTTAGGGTTACGATTAGTGTTAGGGTTAGAGTTAGGGTTACGTTTTGGTTTATGTTTAGGCTTAGGGTTAGCATTAGGTTTTGGTTTGGGTTAGGGTTAGGGTTTGGGTTAGTGTTAGGTTTTGGGTTAGTATTTGGGTTAGGGTTTGGGGTAGGGTTAGGGGTAGTATTAAGGTTACGATTAGGGTTAAGTTTAGGGTTTGTTTTGGTTTAGGTTTAGGGTTAGGGTTAGGGTTAGCGTTAGGGTTTAGTTTTAGGGTTAGGTTTAGGATTTGGGTTAGGGTTTGGGGTAGGGTTAGGGTTAGCATTAGGGTTAGGGTTACTGTTAGGGTTAGGGTTTGGGTTAGGTTTAGGGTTAGTATTAGGGTTACGACTAGGTTTAAGTTTAGTGTTTGGGTTTGTGTTAGGTTTAGGATTCAGGTAAGGGTTAGGGTTTGAGTTAGGGTAAGGTTTTAGGGCTAGGGTTAGGGTTAGGGTTTGAGTTAGGGTTAGGGTTAGAGTTAGGATTAGGGTTTGTGTTAGGGTTAGGGTTATGTTTATGGGTTGGCTTAGGGTTAGGGTTAGGTTAGGTTAAGGGTTAGGATTAGGGTTAGGGTTAGGGTTAGGATTAGGGTTAGGTTTAGGGTTTGGGTTTGGGTTAGATTTAGGGTTCGAGTTCGGGTTAGGGTTAGGATTAGGGTAAGGTTTTAAGGCTAGCGTTAGGGTTAGGGTTTGAGTTAGGGTTAGGGTTAGGGTTAGAGTTATGATTAGGGTTAGGATTAGGGTTAGAGTTAAGGTTTGGTTTAGGGTTAGGGTTAAGTTTAGGGTTAGGGTTAGGGTTAGTGTTAGGATTAAGGTTAGGTTTAGGGTTTGGGTTAGTGTTAGGTTTTGGGTTAGGGTTTGGGTTGGTGTTTGTAGTTAGGAGTTAGGGGTTAGGGTTAGGGATAGGGTTAGGGTTAGGGCTACGGGTTGAGTTAGGGTTAGGGTTAGATTAAGGTAAGGGTTAGGAGCATGGTTAGGATTAGTGTTAGGTTTAGGGTTCGGATTAGGTTTAGGGTTAGGGTTAGGATTAGGGTTAGGGTTAGTGTTTGGGTGTGGGTTATGGTTAGGGTTAGAGTTAGGGTTAGGGTTAGGGTTAGGGTTAGGATTAGGGTTAGTTTTAGGATTAGGATTAGGGTTAGGGTTAGGGTTTTGGTTTTGGTTAGGCTTAGGTTGAGGTTTAGGGTTTGGGTTAGTGTTAGGGTTCGGGTTTGTGTTAGGGTTAGTATTGGGGTTACAATTAGGATTTTGTTTGGTTTTAGGGTTATGGTTAGGGTTTGGGTTAGTGTTAGGGTTAGGGTTTGGGTTAGGGTTAGGGTTAGGGTTTGGGTTAGGGTTAGGGTTACGGTGTGGGTTTGAGTTAGTGTTAGGGTTAGGGTTAGGGTTTGGTTTTGGTTTTGTGTTTGTTTAAAGGGTAGGGTTAGGGATAGAATTGGGATATGGTTAAGGGTTAGGTTTTGGTTTAGGTTTAGAGTAGGGGTAGGACTAGGGTTAGGGTTTGGGTTAGGGTTAGGGTTAGGGTTAGGGTTTGGGTTTGGGAAAGGGTTAGGGTTAGGATTAGGGTTAGGATTAGGGTTAGGGTTAGGGTTAGAGTTAAGGTTAGGGTTTGGGTTAGGGTTAGGGTTACAATTATGGTTAAGTTTAGGTTTTGGGTTTGGGTTAGGTCTAGGGTTAGTTTAAGGGTTAGGGTTGGGGTTAGGGTTTAGGGTTAGGATTAGGGTTTGGGTTAAGATTTTGGTTAGGGTTATGGTTAGGGAGAGGGTTAGGGTTTGGTTTAGGATTGGGTTTAGGGTTAGGTTTAGGTTTTGGGTTAGTTTTAGTGTTAGGATTAGGGTTTGGATTCGGGATAGAGTTAGGGTTAGCGTTAGGGTTCCAGTTAGGGTTAGGGTTTGGGTTAGGGTTGGGTTTGGGTTAGGTTTATGGTTACGGTTAGGATTAGGGTTTGGGTTTGAGTTGGAGTTAGGTTTAGGGTTTGCATTAGGGTTAGGCTTAGGGTTAGGGTTAGGGTTAGGGTTTGGTTTACGGTTAGGGTTAGGATTAGGGTTAGCGTTTACGGTTAAGTTTAGTGTTAGGGTTAGGGTTAGGGTTAGTGTTACGTTTTGGATTAGAGTTAGGGTTACTGTTAGGGTTAAGTTTTGGGTTAGGTTTAGGGTTAGTATTAGGGTTACAAATAGGGTTAAGTTTAGTGTTTGGGTTAGGTTTAGGGTTCGGGTTCTGGTTAGGGTTAGGGTTAAGATTAGGGTAAGGTTTTTGGGCTAAGGTTAGGTTTAGGGTTTGAGTTAGGGTTAGGGTTAGGGTTATGCGTTGAGTTAGGGTTAGGGTTAGGGTTAGGTTAAGGGTTAGGGTTAGGATTAGGGTTAGGGTTAGGGTTAGGATTACGGATAGGTTTAGTGTTTGGGTTTGGGTTATGGTTAGGGTTAGAGTTAGGGTTAGGGTTAGGGTTAGGATTAGGGTTAGGGTTAGGATTAGGATTAGGGTTAGGGTTAGGGTTTTCGTTTGGGTTAGGGTTAGGGTTAGGTTTAGGGTTTGGGTTAGTGTTAGGGTTAGAGTTTGTGTTAAGGTTAGTATTGGGTTACGATCAGGGTTTTGGTTTGGTTTAGGGTTATGGTTAGCGTTTGGTTTAGTGTAAGGGTTAGTGTTAGGGTTTGGGTTAGGGTTTGGAGTTAGGGGTTAGGGGTTAGGTTTAGGGATAGGGTAAGGGTTAGGGTTTGGGTTAGGGTTAGGGATAGGGTTTGGGTTAGGGTTAGGGTTACGGTGTGGGTTAGGGTTAGGGTTAGGGTTAGGGTTTGGGTTAGGGCTAGGGATAGGGTTAGGGTTAGGGTTAGGGTTTGGGTTAGGGTTACGGTTACGGTTAGGATTAGGGTTTGGGTTTGAGTTGGAGTTAGGTTTAGGGTTTGCATTAGGGTTAGGCTTAGGGTTAGGGTTAGGGTTAGGGTTTGGTTTACGGTTAGGGTTAGGGTTAGGGTTAGCGTTTACGGTTAAGGTTAGTGTTAGGGTTAGGGTTAGGGTTTGGGTTAGGGTTAGTGTTACGTTTTGGATTAGGGTTAGGGTTACTGTTAGTGTTAGGGTTTGGGTTAGGTTTAGGGTAAGTATTAGGGTTACGACTAGGGTTAAGTTTAGTGTTTGGGTTAGGTTTAGGGTTCGGCTTCTGGTTAGGGTTAGGGTTAAGATTAGGGTAAGGTTTTTGAGCTAGGGTTAGGGTTAGGGTTTGAGTTAGGGTTAGGGTTAGGGTTATGCGTTGGGTTAGGGTTAGGGTTAGGGTTAGGTTAAGGGTTAGGGTTAGGATTAGGGTTAGGGTTAGGGTTAGGATTAGGATTACGGATAGGTTTAGTGTTTGGGTTTGGGTTATGGTTAGGGTTAGAGTTAGGGTTAGGGTTAGGGTTAGGATTAGGGTTAGGGTTAGGTTTAGGATTAGGGTTAGGGTATGGGTTAGTGTTAGGGTTAGGGTTCGGTTTAGGTTTTGGGTTAGGTTTCGGATTAGGTTTAGCTTTTGGGTTAGATTTAGTGTTTGGATTAGGGTTTGGATTCGGGTTAGGTTCAGGTTAGGGTTAGGGTTTGAGTTAGGGTTAGTCTTAGGTTTAGTGTTATGGTTTTTGTTAGGGTTAGGGTTAGGGTCATTGTTTGAGTTTGAGTTAAGTTTAGGGTTAGGGTTAGGGTTACGGTTAGGGTTAGGATTAGGGTTAGGTTTAGTGTTAGGGTTAGAGTTAGGGTTAGGGTTTGGTTTAGGGTTAGGGTTAGGGTTAGGGTGAGGTTTTGGTTTGGGTTAGGGTTAGGGTTTGGTTTAGGGTTAGGGTTAGGGTTAGGGTTAGGTTTAAGGTTACGATTAGGGTTAGGGTTAGGGTTAGGGTTTGGATTAGGATTCGGTTTAGGGTTAGGTTTAGGTTTTGGGTTAGTTTTAGTGTTAGGATTAAGGTTTGGATTCGGGATAGAGTTAGGGTTAGGGTTAGGGTTTGAGTTAGGTTTAGGGTTTGGGTTAGTATTAGGGTTAGGGTTTGGGGTAGGGTTCGGGTTAGTATTAAGGTTACGATTAGGGTTAAGTTTAGGGTTTTGGTTTGGTTTAGTTTTAGGGTTAGGGATAGGGTTAGCGTTAGGGTTTAGGTTTAGGGTTAGGTTTTGGGGTACGGTTAGGGTTAGGGTTGGGGTTAGGGTTAGGATTAGGGTTATGTTTAGGGTTGGGTTTAGGTTTAGGGTTAGGGTTAGGGTTAGGGTTAGGGTGAGGGTTAGGATTAGGGTTAGGGTAAGTGTTAGGGTAAGGGTTTGGGTTAGGTTTAGGGTTAGGATTAGGGTTACGACTTGGGTTAAGTTTAGTGTTTGGGGTTGGCGTAGGTTTAGGGTGCAGGTTAGGGTTAGTGTAAGGTTTTAGGGCTAGGTTTAGGGTTACGGTTTGAGTTAGGATTAGGGTTAGGATTAGGATAAGGGTGTGTGTTAGGGTTTGGCTTAGGCTTAGGGATACGATTAGGGTTAAGTTTAGGTTTTGGGTTTGGGTGAGGTCTAGGGTTAGTTTAAGGGTTAGGGTTAGGGTTAGTGTTTAGGGTTAGGGTTAGGGTTAGGGTTTGGGTTAAGGTTATGGTTAGGGTTAGGGTTAGGGTGAGGATTTGGGTTAGGGTTTGATTTAGAGTTAGGGTTAGGGTTTGGTTTAGGGTTAGGGTTAGGGTTAGGGTTAGGTTTTGGTTTGGGTTAGGGTTAGAGTTAGGGTTTCGGTTAGTGTTAGGGTTAGGGTTAGGGTTTAGGTTTAGGGTTAGGTTTAGGCGTTGGCTTAGGGTTAGGGTTAGGGTTAAGGTTATGATTAGGGTTAGGGTTAGGGTTTGTGTTAGGGTTAGGGTTTGGTTTAGGTTTAGGTTTAGGGTTAGGTTTAGGTTTTGGGTTAGTTTTAGTGTTAGGATTAGGGTTTGGATTCGGGATAGAGTTAGGGTTAGGGTTAGGGTTTGAGTTAGGGTTAGGGTTTGGGTTAGGGTTAGGGTTTGGATTAGGGTTCACGTTAGGGTTATGATTAGGGTTTGGGTTTGAGTTTGAGTTAGGTTTAGGGTTCCGTTTAGGGTTCGGGTTAGGGTTAGGGTTAGGGTTAGGGGTTGGTTTAAGGTTAGGGTTAGGTTTAGGGTTAGGGTTAGGGTTAGGGTTTACGGTTAAGGTTATTGTTAGGGTTAGGGTTAGGGTTTGGGTTACGGTTAGAGTTAGGTTTCGGATTAGGGTTAGGGTTAGTGTTAGGGTTAGGGTTTGGGTTAGGTTTAGGGTTAGTATTATGGTTAAAACTAGGGTTAAGTTTAGTGTTTGGGTTTGGGTTAGGTTTAGGGTTCGGGTTCGGGTTAGGGTTAGGATTAGGGTAAGGCTTTACGGCTAGGGTTACGGTTAGGGTTTGACTTAGGGTTAGGGTTAGGGTTAGGATTAGGGTTTGTGTTAGGGTTAGGGTTAGGGTTATGGGTTGGGTTAGGGTTAGGGTTAGGTTAAGGTTAGGGTTAGGAGTTGGGTTAGGTTTAGGGTTAGGGTTAGGGTTAGGGTTAGGGTTAGGATTAGGGTTAGGGTTAGGGTTAGGATTAGGGTTTGGTTTAGGATTTGGGTTTGGGTTATGGTTAGGGTTAGATTTAGGGTTAGGGTTAGGGTTAGGATTAGGGTTAGGGTTAGGATTAGGATTAGGGTTAGGGTTAGGGTTAGGGTTAGGTTTAGGGTTGGGGTTTGGTTTACGGTTAGGGTTATGTGGGGATCTGGTTACTGAGCAAGGCAAGCAACTCCTGATACCCTAAAGGGATGGCAGGTGTCTGACCTGCTCTGCCTGTGTGATAACCTGGCCCCAGGAAGCTACTGTAGATATGAATCTTCCTTTCCCCCACCCCAGACCAGAACCAGGTTTTTGGGTTTCGTTTCCTCGTTCCTGAACTTCCACAACCTTCCGGCCTTTACCCCAACACTCCACCTTTCCCGCCTTCTGTAACGGTCAGAGAGGCTCCCCTATATAAGCCCCTGCATTGGCTCTAATAACCGAACTAACCACCGACGTAGTCTCCCGGGAGGGAACTCCTCCCGCCGCACTCTGAGCCACCTGAGGTCCCGTTTCATCGTCCTCCATTCTCTGGCATGGCTGGAGCACAACAGCCGTGCTGGAGATGGAGATGCACCCACAAATGGCGCCCAACGTGAGTAGATAGAGACCAGCAATGGCAATTGAACAAGGGACACTCCAGGACGCGCTGAAGAAGGTGAGTGCTCCCCACGAGGGACATCGGCTTCGGCCCCCGCCATCCCACTCTGAGGACAGGCATGGTTTCTTTCTAACTTCGGTCTTTTCTATCAAGCTACAGGTGAGGACTGAGCTCAGTCCTCAAACCTCAGTCACCTGTAAGCACCAAACATATGTAAAAATGGCTAGCCTAGAGTTTTCGTGTCTGTTTTTGGTTCCTGTGTCAGATCCTGTTTCTGTGACTTGGAAATAATCCAGCTTGTGTTACTGTCTGTGTCTGTTTTGGTTTTGCCTTAAGTGTTGTGATTGCTTAGTCGTGGGCCAGAGTGAGTCCAAAAATGTCAAAATGTCGCTACTTTTAAATATATAGTGACCAACTTTTCTAAATGCCTTTATCTAGCTTGTTATCTGAAAATGTGATTACCTCTCTACAGAAAAAAAAAAGATTTTAAAAGTTATTTCTTTCCTTAGACTTTTTCTCCACCATGTTTCTCTTCATGGATAGGGAAAAAGAGCCGTTAGAGGCCTGAACTTTAGACCTCAGTCACCATGGTCCCAAGACAGCTGCCTTTCTAACTAGAACTAAGCATTTTAAGTTTTCGTGAACAGGAGAGTCATATACCATGCTGTATAGAACATTTAACTAAATGCCTTTAAAAGTAAAAAAGAGGTTTGTATTATATACCATGTACTTGTTCATGATCATGCCCTTACTAGGAGAGAGGAAACCATGTGGTCTGGTCTCCATATCTTATGTGTGTAATTTCATCAATACGGTGACAGTCACATGGCCTGACTGCCACCTTGGACAAAAATTTTCAAAATGGTGTTGACCTGCTTGACCTTGTCGCCATCTTAATCCAGCCACATGGCATAGTCCAAAATGGCCACACTCAGGAATTTACTGGTTCTATAAAACTCCAGAAGATCATGATAATCTGGGAATTCCTTGGACCACAGACATTTAATCACATGTCCTAATCCTTTTGCAATTTATGTTTTGCTTTGGTTTTCATTTTTGGATTCTTGATGATATCATAGAAAAGCAAGCGATTTCTCACATGGTCTTTTGTCACAAGGTTAATACATTTAAAAGTATTTTAAATTTTAACTTTTAGTATGGTATTTACTAGTTTTTAAATGACTCTTTTTACATTGTCTTATGCATTTACTGGTTTTTACAAGGAACTATTTTAAATTCTGTTGTTTATATAACATCTTCATCTGGTAGGATAAAGGAAATTATTTTGGATTGTAACATCTTTATATGGTATATTTACTGATTTCTAAATGTAACTATTTAAAATTTTAAATTGTTTTGCATAATAAATTTGTCAGTTTCTAAATGGAAACTTAAAAAGGTTTTTCTAGCCATAGACCTCCAAGACTAGCTAGGTACAAAGTAAACTGATGTTTTGTGATGGGTAAACCTAAAAATCTCATATAAATTTGCAGTATTCCAGTACCAAACTTTACACGAGGCAAGCTGCTACCAGGAAACAACTACAGCAATTGAGAGGTAAAGAGGAATAGCCTACTTGGATGGGAGATATGAAATTCAGCCTTCACTGGTTTTGATTCCTACTTTTTGCATTATGATTCAAAGCCTGTTTTTCTGATGTTAAGTTTCTTCAAGCTTGCTTTTCCATGTCCTGAGCATCACTGCTTTTCACTTTCTAGTTACAATGTCCTAGACAAACTAAAAGAGAAAAACATTTTTGTATCAACTCTTTCCAGGTTCCTTTAGGTATCATTATTTTCTGTGTTCTTTATTATGGCTTAATAGTAATTCTTCTGTTTTAATTAATGGAATCCTGTTCTAGATAAAGGACCTGGCAGAAGAAAGACTCTCCTGCCTAGATAAATGTATACAAGTTATAAGAAGGACAGATGTTTTCATTTATACTAGTAATGATTAAACTTAACAGCTCTCCTGTGCAATGACTTTTATCTAGTTTCAGGCTGGCCCCCTGACTGTGAAAAGGAAAACAATACAGCCTCTGAGTAAAGTCACTGTGCTACTAAGATTAACTAAGGGATAAACTAATTTCAACAAGGTTATAATTATTCATTTTATGATTTAAAATGTCTATAACAAAAGTAACTCATAAAATTCTCTATTTTCTTACAACAATAAAGGTCACTAACACAGACTAATGCAAATGTATAGACAGACAGCACCCTCTGTCAAAAATTCCTCAGTTAGTGATTTACACTGGAAATTCTAAACTCAAGTTGATAATGTATTACTATGTACCAATTGCTTCTCTCTATCTAGTATCTACATTCTCCAGACCTAAAGCAAGGTTTTGGTAGACCAACTCACTAAAATAGATAAAGTAAAAAGGATTTTAATGGTTTTTATGTTTTCTATAAGGTTTTACTAGAAACTTATAAAGTAAAATGTACATTATCTTATGTGTGTAATTTACATCCCATGTTCTTTATTAAGATGATGCTGCACAGCACTCCTGAGTCGAGTAACTGCCATGCTTGTGACTTCAGCTGTGCCTACTTACAGAAGTGCATCACAGTTGGGTTTCCTAATGGTTGTATTCTTCAACTGAAGGAGGAGTAAGCTGGACCCCCACCTGAGTATCCAGCTACTCTTCCCAGCCAGCTGTATGTAATTTTGCCCTAATCACAATGGTCTCCTGCATTTGGGGAGGAAATTTGGGAAAGGCTAAAAGAAAGGACTTGATCTATAAGGTTATATATTAAAAAAAAAATCAACATCCATACTACTATGGTGCATCTTCTCTCAGGTTACCTATATACCTGTTAGTAACACCTCACCCATCTGTATGTGTAAAGTCATTCATTCCACAGGGTAAACTTTAATATGATCAAACATTGGTTTGATACTAGAACCCTAAAAAGGGAATAAACATTACTTAATGCACCCAGGAAGAAAATTTTCTTAATGTTATTATGTCTCATGATCTTAAAAAAATAAAATAAAATAAAAAGGTGAAAAATATGTATATTTTATTAAAAGGGGCTTTTGTATAAGATGTCTATACATGTAATTAAAGATCTAAGTTTATATGTTATAATATAGGAAGGATTTGATAAATAATATATACATAGTCTTAAAGTTTCTAAAGTAATAGTTCAGTCAAATACTTTAAGGATTCAAAAATGTTTGGCTTTTGTCCAAGCTTTAACTACATGACATATAGTAATTAATAGTTCAGTATTGGTGGAACTAACCTTCTTGGGTGTCTAACCACCATATTTAATGGCCTCTAATCTGGTCAAAGGGACTTAAAGGGACAATTTTTTGTCTCTTGCCCTCCAAGGTCAACTAAGTTCCAGGGGACAATGGGGCATCTCTCGAAATGTCCTATAACTGTGATGTGTCACCTGTCTTCCTGTTCAGGGAGGTCGTGGAGACTCCACTAGAAGGACTTGAACCAGTATCCAGTCTGCAAAGAAGAGGGTCAGCACAGGAAAACATTTCCTTCATTTGCTTCAAAGTGAAGCTAAGGTCTAGTAAGACTTTCTGACTTATCTTCACATAGATGGAACTGGTAAAACAAAGGCCTATGGAGCCAGGGGCTCCTCAAGCCCATGTGATCCCCCTGAGGAACATATACTCTACTGACCTTAAGAATCAAATTAAGTTGGTTTATTTGGGCCAAATTATATGATCTTAAACACCCAAAAGGAAAGTATAACCAAAAAATTAAAATGATTAGTATGCTTCTTTAAGACTATAAGGAATTACACTTCCCAGACATTAGGTTTAAGTCTATATAAGATGTTATTTATACAATTTCTCACTAATGATTTTGTTCTTAATAAAAAAAAATGCCACTCAGATATAAGACTTCAATTCTTGGCCTACCTCAACACTGCAGTGCATACCTATGGCCAAGAAAGGCAAGCCCACCATTGTTCTAACCCCAAAATAAAATGATTTCTTTTCTCTCCCTGTCTAGAAGCCATTTGGGAGGGAACTCACCCTGATTCTAGCTACTCCAGCTATCAAGGTGCCTGAAAACAAATCCTGATTGCAAGACTCTCAAGTTCAGCCTTGGCAGTCAAAAAGAAAAACAAAGAGGAACCCAAAAGATGGAAGCCTTTGAAAGTCCTTAAGCAAGATATTCTAATGGACTTTGAATTGGACATTTGAACTCTTCTCTGTTCTGGACTATTTTAATTTCATCTTCCAGAGACCAGCCAAGGACTTTCTTTTCCCCTACAGCTAACAGTTATGCAATTCAGGGGTCTTTTAGGTAGACTCACTGAAGGGGTACCCCTATTGCCACAATCTACGACCCTATTCAGCCTTGAAGAAGCCAGAGCGGTCTGCGCCCCAATTCCCTATTGGCAATTAGGGTGACCTCTTCAGAGGGTGGTGTGATGAGAATAGGAGGTAGAATTTGGCTAGGCAGTTTAGGGTAAAAAGACCCCAAAAGACCAAAAACTGTCCTTGTGTCCTTCAGCAGCCTACTCTATATCAAAGGCCAAATATGTCTAAAGTATTTGGGGGCTCTTATCTAATTCCTAAAAGATTTTAGGGTTACCTCTTCAAAAGGGGAACGTTAGAGAACAAACAACTAACTGAGAGACTACAAATTCTCTCACTTATACCTTTCATAAACTCAAAAATGAACTTAAAACTTAAAAATTATCCCCCGTGGTTTGCCAGTCCCCTCATGGCCTGGCTCCTCCCTTTACTGGGCCCTTATATACCTCCCCATTATATATATATATAAAGGGGGAGATGTGGGGATCTGGTTACTGAGCAAGGCAAGCAACTCCTGATACCCTAAAGGGATGGCAGGTGTCTGACCTGCTCTGCCTGTGTGATAACCTGGCCCCAGGAAGCTACTGTAGATATGAATCTTCCTTTCCCCCACCCCAGACCAGAACCAGGTTTTTGGGT
>JAJHUQ010000041.1:3627500-3630000 GCA_035773235.1 Eospalax fontanierii | reverse complement strand
AGGGTTAGTATTAGGGTTACGGCTAGGGTTAAGTTTAGTGTTTGGGTTAGGTTTAGGGTTCGGGTTCTGGTTAGGGTTAGGGTTAAGATTAGGGTAAGGTTTTTGAGCTAGGGTTAGGGTTAGGGTTTGAGTTAGGGTTAGGGTTAGGGTTATGCGTTGGGTTAGGGTTAGGGTTAGGGTTAGGTTAAGTGTGAGGGTTAGGATTAGGGTTAGGGTTAGGGTTTGGATTACGGATAGGTTTAGTGTTTGGGTTTGGGTTATGGTTAGGGTTAGAGTTAGGGTTAGGGTTAGGGTTAGGATTAGGGTTAGGGTTAGGATTAGGATTAGGGTTAGGGTTAGGGTTTTCGTTTGGGTTAGGGTTAGGGTTAGGTTTAGGGTTTGGGTTAGTGTTAGGGTTAGAGTTTGTGTTAGGGTTAGTATTGGGGTTACGATCAGGGTTTTGGTTTGGTTTAGGGTTATGGTTAGCGTTTGGGTTAGTGTAAGGGTTAGTGTTAGGGTTTGAGTTAGGGTTTGGAGTTAGGGGTTAGGGGTTAGGTTTAGGGATAGGGTTAGGGTTAGGGTTTGGGTTAGGGTTAGGGTTACAGTGTGGGTTTGAGTTAGGGTTAGGGTTTAGTGTTAGTGTTTGGGTTTGGGTTAGTGTTTGGTTTAGGGTTAGGGTTAGGGTTAGGATTAGGATTAGGGTTAGCCTTAGGGTATGGGTTAGGGTTAGGGTTAGGGTTCGGTTTAGGTTTTGGGTTAGGTTTAGGATTAGGTTTAGCTTTTGGGTTAGATTTAGTGTTTGGATTAGGGTTTGGATTCGGGTTAGGTTCAGGTTAGGGTTAGGGTTTGAGTTAGGGTTAGTCTTAGGTTTAGTGTTATGGTTTTTGTTAGGGTTAGGGTTAGGGTCATTGTTTGAGTTTGAGTTAAGTTTAGGGTTAGGGTTAGGGTTAGGGTTAGGATTAGGGTTAGGTTTAGTGTTAGAGTTAGGGTTAGGGTTTGGTTTAAGGTTAGGGTTAGGGTTAGGGTGAGGTTTTGGTTTGGGTTAGGGTTAGGGTTTGGGTTAGGGTTAGGGTTAGGGTTAGGGTTAAGGTTACGATTAGGGTTAGGGTTAGGGTTAGGGTTTGGTTTAGGATTCGGTTTAGGGTTAGGTTTAGGTTTTGGGTTAGTTTTAGTGTTAGGATTAAGGTTTGGATTCGGGATAGAGTTAGGGTTAGGGTTAGGGTTTGAGTTAGGTTTAGGGTTTGGGTTAGTATTAGGGTTAGGGTTTGGGGTAGGGTTCGGATTAGTATTAAGGTTACGATTAGGGTTAAGTTTAGGGTTTTGGTTTGGTTTAGGTTTAGGGTTAGGGATAGGGTTAGCGTTAGGGTTTAGGTTTAGGGTTAGGTTTTGGGGAACGGTTAGGGTTAGGGTTCGGGTTAGGGTTAGGATTAGGGTTATGTTTAGGATTAGGTTTAGGGTTAGGGTTAGGGTTAGGGTTAGGGTTAGTGTGAGGGTTAGGATTAGGGTTAGGGTAAGTGTTAGGGTAAGGGTTTGGGTTAGGTTTAGGGTTAGTATTAGGGTTACGACTAGGGTTAAGTTTAGTGTTTGGGTTTGGGTTAGGTTTAGGGTTCAGGTTAGGGTTAGGGTAAGGTTTTAGGGCTAGGTTTAGGGTGACGGGTTGAGTTAGGATTAGGGTTAGGTTTAGGATTAGGGTTTGTGTTAGGGTTTGCGTTAGGCTTAGGGATACGATTAGGGTTAAGTTTAGGTTTTGGGTTTGGGATAGGTCTAGGGTTAGTTTAAGGGTTAGGGTTAGCGTTAGTGTTTAGGGTTAGGGTTAGGGTTAGGGTTTGGGTTAAGGTTATGGTTAGGGTTAGGGTTAGGGTGAGGATTTGGGTTAGGGTTTGATTTAGAGTTAGGGTTAGGGTTTGGTTTAGGGTTAGGGTTAGGGTTAGGGTTAGGTTTTGGTTTGGGTTAGGGTTAGAGTTAGGGTTTCGGTTAGTGTTAGGGTTAGGGTTAGGGTTTAGGTTTAGGGTTAGGTTTAGGCGTTGGCTTAGGGTTAGGGTTAGGGTTAAGGTTAGGATTAGGGTTAGGGTTAGGGTTAGGGTTAGGGTTTGGTTTAGGATTAGGTTTAGGGTTAGGTTTAGGTTTTGGGTTAGTTTTAGTGTTAGGATTAGGGTTTGGATTCGGGATAGAGTTAGGGTTAGGGTTAGGGTTTGAGTTAGGGTTAGGGTTTGGGTTAGGGTTAGGGTTTGGGTTAGGGTTCACGTTAGGGTTATGATTAGGGTTTGGGTTTGAGTTTGAGTTAGGTTTAGGGTTTCCATTAGGGTTAGGGTTAGGGTTAGGGTTAGGGTTAGGGTTAGGGTTTGGTTTACGGTTAGGGTTAGGTTTAGGGTTAGGGTTAGGTTTAGGGTTTACGGTTAAGGTTAGTGTTAGGGTTAGGGTTAGGGTTTGGGTTAGGGTTAGAGTTAGGTTTCGGATTAGGGTTAGGGTTAGTGTTAGGGTTAGGGTTTGGGTTAGGTTTAGGGTTAGTATTATGGTTAAA
>JAJHUQ010000041.1:3622500-3625000 GCA_035773235.1 Eospalax fontanierii | reverse complement strand
TTTGGGTTAGGGTTAGGGTTAGGGTTCGGGTTAGGGTTAGGATTAGGGTTAGGGTTAGGATTGGGGTTAGGGTTAGGGTTAGGGTTAGGGTTAGGTTTAGGTTTAGGGTTAGGGTTAGGGTTTGGGTTATTGTTAGGGTTTGGGTTAGTATTAGGGTTAGGGTTTGGGGTAGGGTTAGGGTTAGTATTAAGGTTACGATTAGGGTTAAGTTTAGGGTTTTGGTTTGGTTTAGGTTTAGGGTTAGGGATAGGGTTAGCGTTAGGGTTTAGGTTTAGGTTTAGGTTTAGAGTTTGGGTTAGGGTTAGGGATAGGGTTAGGGTTAGGATTAGGGTTAGGGTTTGGGTTAGGGTTAGGGTTTGGTTTAGTATTAGGTTTAGGGTTAGGTTTAGGTTTTGGGTTTGTTTTAGTGTTAGGATTAGGGTTTTGATTCGGGATAGAATTAGGTTAAGGTTAGGGTTTGAGTTAGGTTTAGGGTTTGGGTTAGGGTTAGAATTTGGGTTAGTGATAGGGTTAGGGTTAGGGTTTAGTTTTAGGGTTAGGGTTATGGTTAAGGTTAGGTTTAGGGTTTGGGTTAGGGTTAAGGTTAGGATTACCGTTAGGATTAGGGTTAGGGTTAGGGTTAGGTTTAGGGTTTGGTTTAGGTTTAGGTTTAGGTTTAGGTTTAGGTTTAGGTTTTGGGTTAGGGTTAGGGTAAGGTTTGGTTTAGGGGTAGGGTTAGAGGTAGGGTTACGGTTTGGTTTGGGTTTGGGGTAGAGGTTGGGTTAGTGTTAGGGTTTGGGTTAGTATTAGGGTTAGGTGTTGGGGTAGGGTTAGGGTTAGTATTAAGGTTACGATTAGGGTTAAGTTTAGGGTTTTGGTTTGGTTTAGGTTTAGGGTTAGGGTTAGGGTTAGCTTTAGGGTTTAGTTTTAGGGAAAGGTTTAGGGTTTGGTTTAGGTTTAGGTTTAGGGTTAGGTTTAGGTTTTGGGTTAGTTTTAGTGTTAGGATTAGGGTTTGGATTCGGGATAGAGTTAGGGTAATGGTTAGGGTTTGAGTTAGGGTTAGGGTTTGGGTTAGGTTTAGGGTTAGGATTACGTTTTGGGTTTGAGTGTGAGTTAGGTTTAGGGTTTGCATTAGGATTAGCGTTAGGGTTAGGGTTAGGATTTGGTTTACGGTTAGGTTTAGGGTTAGGGTTAGGGTTAGGGTTAGGGTTTACGGTTAAGGTTAGTGTTAGGGTTAGGGTTAGGGTTTGGGTTAAGTTTAGGGTTAGTATTAGGATTACGACTAGGGTGAAGTTTAGTGTTTGGGTGTGGGTTAGGTTTAGGGTTAGGGTTAGGGTTAGGGTTAGGGTTAGGGTAAGGTTTTAGGGCTAGGGTTAGGGTTAGGGTTTGAGTTAGGGTTAGGGTTAGGGTTAGGTTTAGGGTTTGTTTTAGGGTTAGGTTTAGGGTTATGGGTTTGGTTTGGGTTAGGGTTAGTTTAAGGTTAGGGTTAGGAGTTGGGTTAGGGTTAGGGTTAGGGTTAGGGTTAGGATTAGGGATAGGATTAGGGTTAGGGTTTGGGTTAGGATTTGGTTTGGGTTAGGGTTAGGGTTATAGTTAGGGTTAGGGTTAGTGTTAGCATTACGATTAGGGTTAGGTTTAGGATTAGGATTAGGTTTAGGGTTAGGGTTAGGGTTTTGGTTTGGGATAGGGTTAGGGTTAGGTTTAGGGTTTGGGTTAGTGTTAGGGTTAGAGTTTGGGTTAGGGTTAGTATTGGGGTTACGATTAGGGTTTTGGTTTGGTTTAGGGTTATGTTTAGGGTTTGGGTTAGTGTTAGGGTTAGGGTTAGGGTTTGGGTTAGGGTATGGATTGAGGGGTTAGGGGTTAGGATTAGGAATAGGGTTAGGGTTCGGGTTTGGGTTAGGGTAAGGGTTAGGTTTAGGGATAGGGTTAGGGTTAGGGTTTGGGTTAGGGTTAGGGTTAGGTTTTGGGTTAGGGTTAGGGTTAGGGTGTGGGTTTGAGTTAGGGTTAGTGTTAGGGTTAGGGTTTGGGTTAGGTTTAGGGTTAGTATTATGGTTAAAACTAGGGTTAAGTTTAGTGTTTGGGTTTGGGTTAGGTTTAGGGTTCGGGTTCGGGTTAGGGTTAGGATTAGGGTAAGGTTTTACGGCTAGGGTTACGGTTAGGGTTTGACTTAGGGTTAGGGTTAGGGTTAGGATTAGGGTTTGAGGTAGGGTTGGGGTTAGGGTTGGGGGTTGGGTTAGGGTTAGGGTTAGGTTAAGGTTAGGGTTAGGAGTTGGGTTAGGTTTAGGGTTAGGGTTAGGGTTAGGGTTAGGATTAGGGTTAGGGTTAGGGTTAGGATTAGGGTTTCGCTTAGCATTTGGGTTTGCGTTATGGTTAGGGTTAGATTTAGGTTTAGGGTTACGATTAAGGTTAGGGTTAGGATTACGATTAGGGATAGGGTTAGGGTTAGGGTTAGGTTTAGGGTTGGGGTTTGGTTTACGCTTAGGGTTAGGGTTAGGGTTAGGGTTAGGGTTAGGGTTAGGGT
>JAJHUQ010000041.1:3585000-3592500 GCA_035773235.1 Eospalax fontanierii | reverse complement strand
GTTAGGGTTAATGTTAGAGTTTGGGTTAATGTTAGGATTAGGGTTAGGGTTAGGGTTAGGTTTAGGGTTAGGTTTAGGCTTAGATTTTGGGTTTGGGTTAGGTTTAGGGTTAGGGTTAGGGTTTGGGTTTGGGTTAGGTTTAGGTTTAGGGTTAGGGTTAGTGTTAGGGTTAATGTTAGGATTAGGATTAGGGTTAGGGTTAGGGTTAAGGATGGGTTAGTGTTAGGGTTAGGGTTAGTGTTAGGTTTAGAGTTAGGTTTTGGATTTGTTTTAGGGTTGGCTTTACAGGTAGGATTAGGGTTAGGGTTTGGCTTAGGTTTACGCTTAGTGTTAGGGTTAATGTTAGGATGAGAGTCAGGGTTAGGGTTAGGGTTTGGGTTAGGTTTAGGGTTTGGGTTAGGGTTTGGGTTAGGGATAGTTTTAGGGTTAGGGTTAGGGTTAGGGTTAGGGTTTGGTTTTGGGTTAGGTTTAGGTTTAGGGTTAGGGTTTCATTGGGGTACGGATTAAGGTTAGGATTAGGGTTTGGGTTAGGTTTAGGGTTAGTGTTAGGGTTAGTGTTTGGGTTTGGGTTAGCGTTAGGTTCAGTGTTTGGTTTAGGGTTTGGGTTTGGGTTAGGGTTAGGGTTAGGTTTAGGGTTAGGGTTAGGGTTAGGGTTAGGGTTTGGGTTAGGGTTAGTGTTAGGGTTAGGTTTAGGGTTAGGGTTAGGGTTAGGGTTAGGTTTGGGGTTTGGGTGAGGGTAAGGGATAGGGTTAGGGTTAGTGTTAGTGTTAAGGTTTGGGTATGGGTTAAGGTTAGATTTAGTGTTAGGGTTAGGGTTACGGTTAGGGTTTGTGTTAGGTTTAGGGTTAGTGTTAGGGTTAGGGTTTGGGTTAGTGGTAGGGTAAGGGTTAAGTTTAGAGTTTGGGTTGTGGTTAGGGTTAGAGTTAAGGTTACGGTTAGGGTTAGGGTTAATGTTACGATTAGGGTTAGGGTTAGGGTTAGGGTTAGGTTTGGTTTAGTGTTAGGGTTAGGTTTAGGATTACGTTTAAGTTTAGGGTTAGGGTTAGGATTAGGGTTAGGGTTAGGGTTTGGGTTAGTATTTGGTTTAGGGTTAGCGTTATACTTAGTATTAGTGTTAGGGTTTGGGTTAGGGTTAATGTTGGGGTTTGGGTTAGTGTTCGGATTAGGGTTAGGGTTGGGGTAAGGGTTAGGGTTAGGGTTAAGGTTAGGCTTTGGGTTTGGGTTAGAGTTAGGGTTTGTGTTAGGGTTAGGTTTAGTGTTAGGTTTAGGCTTTGGGTTTGGGTTAGGTTTAGGGTTAGGGTTTATGTTAGGCTTTGGGTTTGGGTTAGGTTTAGGGTTAGGGTTAGGGTTAGGCTTTGGGTTTGGGTTAGGTTTAGGGTTAGGGTTAGGGTTTGGGTTTGGGTTAGGTTTAGGTTTAGGGTTAGGGTTAGGGTTAGGTTTAATGTTAGGATTAGGATTAGGGTTAGGGTTAGGGTTAAGGATGGGTTAGTGTTAGGGTTAGGGTTAGTGTTAGGTTTAGATTTAGGTTTAGGATTTGTTTTAGGGTTGGCTTTACAGGTAGGGTTAGGGTTAGGGTTACGCTTAGTGTTAGGGTTAATGTTAGGATGAGAGTCAGGGTTAGGGTTAGGGTTTGGGTTAGGTTTAGCGTTAGGGTTAGGGTTTGGGTTAGGGATAGTTTTAGGGTTAGGGTTAGGGTTAGGGTTAGGGTTTGGTTTTGGGTTAGGTTTAGGTTTAGGGTTAGGGTTTCATTTGGGTACGGATTAGGATTAGGGTTAGGGTTTGGGTTAGGTTTAGGGTTAGGGTTAGGGTTAGTGATTGGGTTTGGGTTAGCGTTAGGTTTAGTGTTTGGTTTAGGGTTTGGGTTTGGTTTTGGGTTAGGGTTAGGGTTAGGTTTAGGGTTAGGGTTAGGGTTAGGGTTAGGGTTTGGGTTAGGGTTAGTGTTAGGGTTAGGTTTAGGGTTAGGGTTAGGGTTAGGGTTAGGATTTGGGTTTGGGTTAGGGTAAGTGATACGGTTAGGGTTAGTGTTAGTGTTAGGGTTTGGGTATGGGTTAAGGTTAGATTTAGAGTTAGGGTTAGGGTTATGGTTAGGGTTTGTGTTAGGGTTAGGGTTAGTGTTAGGGTTAGGGTTTGGGTTAGTGGTAGGGTTAGGGTTAAGTTTAGAGTTTGGGTTATGGTTAGGGTTAGAGTTAAGGTTACTGTTTGGGTTAGGGTTAATGTTACGATTAGGGTTAGGGTTAGGGTTTGGTTTAGTGTTAGGGTTAGGTTTAGGATTAGGGTTAAGGTTAGGGTTAGGGTTAGGATTAGGGTTAAGGTTAGGGTTTGGGTTAGCATTTGGTTTAGGGTTAGCGTTATACTTAGTATTAGTGTTAGGGATTGGGTTAGGGTTAATGTTAGGGTTTGGGTTAATGTTAGGATTAGGGTTAGGGTTAGGGTTAGGGTTAGGGTTAGGGTTAAGGTTAGGCTTTGGGTTTGGTTTAGGGTTAGGGTTTGTGTTAGGGTTAGGTTTAGGGTTAGGTTTAGGCTTTGTGTTTGGGTTAGGTTTAGGGTTAGGTTTAGGGTTAGGCTTTGGGTTTGGGTTAGGTTTAGGGTTAGGGTTAGTGTTTGGGTTTGGGTTAGGTTTAGGGTTAGGGTTAGGGTTAGGGTTAGGGTTAATGTTAGGATTAGGATTAGGGTTAGCGTTAGTGTTAAGGATGCGTTAGGGTTAGGGTTAGGATTAGCATTAGGGTTAGGTTTAGGGTTAGGTTTAGGATTTGTTTTAGGGTTAGCTTTACAGGTAGGATTAGGTTTAGGGTTTGGGTTAGGGTTACGATAAGTGTTAGGGTTAATGTTAGGATGAGAGTCAGGGTTAGGATTAGGGTTAGGGTGAGGGTTTGGGTTAGGTTTAGCGTTAGGGTTAGGGTTTGGGTTAGGGATAGTTTTAGGGTTAGGGTTAGGGTTAGGGTTTGGGTTTGGGTTAGGGTTAGGGTTAGGGTTAGGGTAAAGTTTAGGTTTAGGGTTAGGTTTAGGGTTTGGTGTAGGTTTAGAGTTAGTTTTAGGTTTAGTGTTAGTGTTAGGGTTTGGGATTGGGTTAGGGTTAGGGTTAGGGATAGTGTTAGGATGAGTGTTAGGTTTTGTTGTAGGGTTAGGGTTAGGTTTTGGTTTAAGTTTCGGGTTAGGGTTAAGGTTAGGGTTAGGGTTAATGTTAGGATTAGGTTTAGGGTTAGGTTTATGGTTAAGGTTTGGATTAGGGTTAGGGATACTGTGAGGGTTAGGGTTAGGGTTAGGGTAACGGTTTGGGTTAGGGTTAGGGTTAGGGTTAGGGTTTGGGTTATGGTAAGGGTGAGGTTTAGGTTTTGGGTTAGGGTTAGGGTTATAGTAAGGATTAGGGTTAGGGTTTGGAATAGGGTTAGGGTTAGGGTTAGGGTTAATGTTATGATTACTGTTAGGGTTAGGGTTATCGTTAATGTTTGGGTTAGGGTTACGGATAGGTTGAGGGTTACGGTTAGGCTTACGGTTTGTGTTAGGGTTAGGGTGAGGGTTAGCGTAACGGTTTGGGTTGGGGTTATTGCTAGGGTTAGGTTTAGGGTCAGGGTTAGGGATAGGGATTGAGTTTGAGTTAGGGTTAGGGTTAGGGTTAGAGTTTGGGTTAGGGTTAGGGTTAGGATTTGGGTTAGTGTTAGGGTTATAGCTAGGATTAGGGTTAGGGTTTGTTTTACGGTTAGGGTTAGGGATAGGTGTAGGTTTTAGGTTAGGGTTAGGGTTAGGGTGAGGGGTGGGGTTAGGGTTAGGTTAAGGCTTAGGGTTAGGGTTAGGTTTAGGATTTGGGTTTGGGTTAGGGTTAGTTTTAGGATTAGGCTTTGGTTTTGGGTTAGGGTTAGTGTTTGGTTTAGGGTTAGGGTTAGGATTATTGTTTTTGTTAGGTTTAGGGTAAGGGTTAGGGTTTGGGATAGGGTTAGGGTTATGATTAGGGTTTGGTTTAGGGTTAGTGTTAGGGTTAGGATTAGGTTTAGGGTTAGGGTTAGGGTTAGGTTTTGGATTGGGGTTAGGGTAAGGGATAGGGTTAGGGTTAATGTTAGGATAAGGTTAGGGTTAGGGTTAGGGTTAAGGATGGGTTAGGGTTAGGGTAAGGGTTAGGATTAGGGTTAGGGATAGGGTTAGGTTAGGTTTAGGATTTGGTTTAGGGTTAGCTTTACAGTTAGGATTAGGGTTATGGTTTGGGTTAGGGTTACGCTTACGGTTAGGGTTAATGTTAGGAAGAGAGTCAGGGTTAGCTTTAGAGTTAGGGTTACGGTTTGGGTTAGGTTTAGCGTTAGGATTAGGGTTTGGGATAGGGATAGGTTTAGGGTTAGGGTTAGGGTTAGGGTTAGGGTTAGGGTTAGGGTAAGGGTTAGGGTTTGGATTTGGGTTAGGTTTAGGTTTAGGGTTAGGGTTTCATTTGTGTTAGGATTAGGGTTAGGGTTAGGGTTAGGGTTAGGGTTAAGGTTAGGCTTTGGGTTTGGGTTAGGGTTAGGGTTAAGGATGGGTTAGGGTTAGGGTTAGGATTAGGATTAGGGTTAGGTTTAGGGTTAGGTTTAGGATTTGTTTTAGGGTTAGCTTTACAGGTAGGATTAGGGTTAGGGTTTGGGTTAGGGTTACGCTGAGTGTTAGGGTTAATGATAGGATGAGAGTCAGGGTTAGGGTTAGGGTTAGGGTTAGGGTTTGTGTTAGGTTTAGCGTTAGGGTTAGGGATAGTTTTAGGGTTAGGGTTAGGGTTAGGTTCTGGGTTTGGGTTAGGGTTAGGGTTAGGTTTAGGGTAAAGTTTAGGTTTAGGGTTAGGGTTAGGGTTTGTGTTTGGGTTAGGTTAAGGTTTAGTGTTTAGGGTTAGTTTTAGTGTTAGAGTTTGGGTTTGGGTTAGGGTTAGGGGTAGGGTTAGGATTAGTGTTAGGTTTTGTTTTTGCGTTTAGGGTTAGGGTTAGGGTTAGGTTTAGGGTTAGGATTTGTGTTAGGATTAGGGTTATAATTAGGATTAGGTTTAGGATTTGGGTTATATTTAGGGTTAGGTTTAGGATTAATGTTAGGGTTAGGGTTAGGGTTAGGGTTACTGTTAGGGTTACGGTTTGGATTAGGGTTAGGGTTATGGTTTGGTTTAGGGTTAGGGTTAGGCTTATGGTTAGCATTTGGGTTAGGGTTAGGGTTATTGTTAGGGTTTGGGTTAGGGTTTGGTTTAGGGTTAGGGTTTGGTTTTGGGTTAGGGTTAGGGTTAGGTTTAGGGTTAGGGTTTGTGTTAGGTTTAGGTTTAGGGTTTGGGTTTGGTTTAGGGTTAGGTTTAGGGTTAGGTTTGGATTTGGTTTTTCGTTAGGGTTAGGCTTATGGTTAGCATTTGGTTTAGGGTTAGGGTTATGGTTAGGGTTTGGGTTAGGGTTAGGGTTTGGTTTAGGGTTAGGGTTCGGTTTTGGGTTAGGGTTAGGGTTAGGTTTAGGGTTAGGGTTTGTGTTAGGTTTAGGTTTAGGGTTTGGGTTTCGGTTAGGGTTAGGTTTAGGGTTAGGTTTAGGGTTTGGGTTTGGGTTAGGTTTAGGTTTACGTTTAGGGTTTCATTTGGTTTAGGGTTAGGGTTATGGTTATGGTTTGGGTTAGGTTTAGGTTTAGGGTTAGGGTTAGGGTTAGGGTTAGGGTTAGGGTTTGGGTAAATTTAGGGTTAGGGTTAGGGTTATGGTTTGGGTAAATTTAGTTTTAGGGTTAGGGTTAGGGTTTGTGTTTGGGTTAGGTTAAGGTTTAGGTTTAGGGTTAGAATTAGTGTTAGAGTTTGGGTTTGTATTAGGGTTAGGGGTAGGTTTAGGATTAGGATTAAGTTTAGGGTTAGGGTTAGGATTAGGGTTAGGGTTAGGGTTTGGATTAGGATTTGGTTTAGGGTTAGCGTTATACTTAGTATTAGTGTTAGGGTTTGGGTTAGGGTTAATGTTAGGGTTTGGGTTAATGTTAGGATTAGCGTTAGGGTTAGGGTTAGGGTTAGTGTTAGGGTTAGGGTTAAGGTTAGGCTTTGGGTTTTGGTTAGGGATAGGGTTTGTGTTAGGGTTAGGTTTAGGGTTTGGTTTAGGCTTTGGGTTTGGGTTAGGTTTAGGGTTAGGGTTAGGCTTTGGGTTTGGGTTAGGTTTAGGGTTAGGGTTAGGGTTTGGGTTTGGGTTAGGTTTAGGTTTAGGGTTAGGGTTAGGGTTAGGGTTAGGGTTAATGTTAGGATTAGGGTTAGGGTTAGGGGTAGGGTTAAACATGGGTTAGGGTTAGGGTTAGGATTAGGGTTAGGGTTAGGTTTAGGGTTAGGTTTAGGATGTGGTTTAGGGTTAGCTTTACAGGTAGGATTAGGTTTAGGGTTTGGGTGAGGGTTACGGTTAGGTTTAGGGTTAATGTTAGGTTGAGAGCGAGGGTTAGGATTAGTGTTAGGGTTAGGGTTAGGGTTATGGATTTTTGTTTGGGTTAGGGTTAGGTTTAGGGTTAGGGTAAAGTTTAGGTTTAGGGTTAGGGTTAGGGTTTGTGTTTGGGTTAGGTTAAGGTTTAGGGTTAGGGTTAGTGTTAGTGTTAGAGTTTGGGTTTGAGTTAGGGTTAGGGGTAGGGTTAGGGTTAGGGTTTGGGTTTGGGTTCGTTTAGGTTTAGGGTTAGGGTTTCATTTGAGTTAGGATTAGGGTTAGGTTTAGGATTTGGCTTAGGTTTAGGGTCAGGGTTTGGGTTTGGGTTAGGGTTAGGTTTAGGGTTTGGGTTTGGGTTAGGTTTAGGTTTAGGTTTAGGGTTTCATTTGGTTTACGGTTAGGGTTATGGTTAGGGTTTGGGTTAGGTTTAGGTTTAGGTTTAGGGTTAGGGTTAGGGTTTGGGTTTGGGTTAGGGTTAGTGTTAGGGTTAGGTTTAGGGTTAGGGTTAGGGTTAGGGTAAGGGTTTGGTTTTGGGTTATGGTAAGGGTTAGGGTTAGGGTTAGTGTTAGGGGTTGGGTTTGGGTTAGGGTTAGGGTTAGGGTTAGGGTTAGGGTTACGGTTAGTGTTAGGGAATGGTTTAGCGTTACTGTTATGTTTTTGATTAGGGTTAGGGTTAGGGGTTAGGGTTAGGGTTAGGGTTGGGTTTGGGTTAGGGTTAAGTTTAGTGTTAGATTTAGTATTAGATTTAGGGTTAGGGTTAGGGTTAGGGTTAGTGTTTGGGTTAGGTTTAGGGTTAGGCTTAGTAATTGGTTTAAGGTTAGGGTTATAGTTAGTATTAGGGGTAGGGTTTCGGTTAGGGATAGCGTTAGGTTTAATGTTAGGATTAGGGTTAGTGTTAGGGTTAGGGTTAGGGTAAGGGTTTGGGTTAGGGTTAGGTTTATGGTTAGGGTTAGGTTTAGGGTTATGGTTAGAGTAAGGGTAAGGGTTACGTTTAGAGTTAGGGTTTGGGTTAGGTTTAGGATTAGGGTTAGGGTTTGGGTTAGGGTAAGGGTTACATTTAGGGTTATTGTTTGGGTTAGGTTTAGGGTTAGGTTTAGTTTTAGGGTTAGGGTTAGGATTAGGTTTAGGGTTAGGGTTTGGGTTA
>JAJHUQ010000041.1:3577500-3580000 GCA_035773235.1 Eospalax fontanierii | reverse complement strand
GTTAGGGTTAGGGTTAGGCTTTGGGTTTGGGTTAGGTTTAGGGTTAGGGTTAGGATTTGGGTTGGGTTAGGTTTAGGTTTAGGGTTAGGGTTAGGGTTAGGGTTAGGGTTAATGTTAGGATTAGGGTTAGGGTTACGGGTAGGGTTAAACATGGGTTAGGGTTAGGGTTAGGATTAGGGTTAGGCTTAGGTTTAGGGTTAGGTTTAGGATTTGGTTTAGAGTTAGCTTTACAGGTAGGATTAGGGTTAGGGTTTGGGTTAGGGTTACGCTTAGGTTTAGGGTTAATGTTAGGATGAGAGTCAGGGTTAGGATTAGGGTTAGGGTTAGGGTTTGGGTTAGATTTAGCGTTGGCGTTAGGGTTTGGGTTAGGAATAGGTTTAGGGTTAGTGTTAGGGATAGGGTTAGGGTTATGGTTTTTTGTTTCAGTTAGGGTTAGGTTTAGGGTTAGGGTAAACTTTAGGTTTAGGGTTAGGGTTAGGGTTTGTGTTTGGGTTAAGTTAAGGTTTAGGGTTAGGGTTAGTGTTAGTGTTAGAGTTTGGGTTTGAGTTAGGGTTAGGGGTAGGGTTAGTATTAGTGTTAGGTTTTGTTTTAGCGTTAGGATTAGGTTTTGTGTTAGGGTTAGGGTTAGGGTTAGGGTTAGGGTTAGGGTTTGGGTTTGGGTTAGGTTTAGGTTTAGGGTTAGGGTTTCATTTGGGTTAGGATTAGGGTTAGGTTTAGGATTTGGGTTAGGTTTAGGGTTAGGGTTTGGGTTTGGGTTAGGGTTAGGTTTAGGGTTAGGTTTAGGGTTTGGGTTTGGGTTAGGTTTAGGTTTAGGTTTAGGGTTTCATTTGGTTTAGGGTTAGGGTTATGGTTATGGTTTGGGTTAGGTTTAGGTTTAGGTTTAGGGTTAGGGTTCGGGTTAGGGTTTGGGTTTGGGTTAGGTTTAGGTTTAGGGTTAGGGTTTCATTTGGGTTAGGATTAGGGTTAGGTTTAGGATTTGGGTTAGGTTTAGGGTTAGGGTTTGGGTTTGGGTTAGGGTTAGGTTTAGGGTTAGGTTTAGGGTTTGGGTTTGGGTTAGGTTTAGGTTTAGGTTTAGGGTTTCATTTGGTTTAGGATTAGGGTTATGGTTATGGTTTGGGTTAGGTTTAGGTTTAGGTTTAGGGTTAGGGTTCGGGTTAGGGTTTGGGTTAGGGTTAGTGTTAGGGTTAGGTTTAGGGTTAGGGTTAGGGTTAGGGTTTGGTTTTGGGTTATGGTAAGGTTTAGGGTTAGGGTTAGTGTTAGGGTTTGGGTTTGGGTTAGGGTTAGGGTTAGGGTTAGGGTTACGGTTATGGTTAGTGTTAGGGAATGGTTTAGGGTTAAAATTATGTTTTTGGTTAGCGTTAGTGTTAGGGGTTAGGGTTAGGGTTAGGGTTGGGTTTGGGTTAGGGTTAGGTTTAGTGTTAGATTTAGTATTAGTTTTAGGGTTAGGGTTAGGGTTAGGGTTAGTGTTTGGGTTAGGTTTAGGGTTAGGCTTAGTATTTGGTTTAAGTTTAGGGTTATATTTAGGATTAGGGTTAGGGTTTCGGTTAGGGATAGGGTTAGGGTTAATGTTAGGATTAGGGTTAGTGTTAGGGTTAGGGTTAGGGTAAGGGTTTGGGTTAGGGTTAGGTTTATGGTTAGGGTTAGGTTTAGGGTTAGGGTTGGAGTAAGGGTAAGGGTTACCTTTAGGGTTAGGGTTTGGGTTAGGTTTAGGATTAGGTTTAGGGTTAGGGTTAGGGTTAGGGTTAGGATTAGGTTTAGGATTAGGGTTAGGGTTTGGGTTAGGGTAAGGGTTACGTTTAGTGTTATTATTTGGGTTAGGTTTAGGGTTAGGGTTAGTGTTAGGGTTAGGGTTAGGATTAGGTTTAGGGTTAGGGTTTGGGTTAGGGTTAGCTTTAGGTTTAGGGTTTGGGTTTGTGTTAGGGTTAGGGTTATGTTTAGGTTTAGGGTTAGGATTTGTGTTAGGATTAGGGTTATAATTAGGATTAGATTTAGGATTTGGTTTATGTTTAGGGTTAGGTTTAGGGTAAATGTTAGGATTAGGGTTAGGGTTAGGGTTTGGGTTAGGTTTAGGGTTAGGGTTTGGGTTTGAGTTAGGGTTAGGGTTCGTGTTTGGGTTAGGTTTAGGGTTAGGCTTAGTATTTGGTTTAGGGTTAGGGTTATAGTTAGGATTAGGGTTAGGGTTTCGGTTAGGGATAGGGTTAGCGTTAATGTTAGGATTAGTGTTAGGGTTAGGGTTAGGGTAAGGGTTTGGGTTAGGGTTAGGTTTATGGTTAGGTTTAGGTTTAGGGTTAGGGTTAGAGTAAGGGTAAGGGTTACGTTTAGGGTTAGGTTTTGAGTTAGGTTTAGGATTAGGGTTAAGGTTAGGGTTAGGGTTAGGATTAGGTTTAGGATTAGGGTTAGGGTTTGGGTTAGGGTAAGGGTTACATTTAGGGTTATTGTTTGGGTTAGGTTTAGGGTTAGTGTTAGGGTTAGGGTAGGATTAGGTTTAGGGTTAGGGTTT
>JAJHUQ010000041.1:3567500-3572500 GCA_035773235.1 Eospalax fontanierii | reverse complement strand
GGTTTGGTTTTGGGTTAGGGTTAGGGTTAGGGTTAGGGTTTGGGTAAGGTTTAAGGTTAGGGTTAGGGTTAGGTTTAGGGTTAGGATTTGTGTTAGGATTAGGGTTATAATTAGGGTTAGGTTAAGGATTTGGGTTATGTTTAGGGTTAGGTTTAGGGTTAATGTTAGGATTAGGGTTAGGGTTACTGTTAGGGTTACGGTTTGGATTAGGGTTAGGGTTATGGTTAGGATCAGGGTTATGGTTTGGGTTTGAGTTAGGGTCAGGTTTAGGGTTAGGGTTAGGGTTTGTTTTTTCATTAGGGTTAGGCTTAAGGTTAGCATTTGGGTTATGGTTAGGGTTATGGTTAGGGTTTGGGTTAGGGTTAGGGTTTGGTTTTGGGTGTGGGTTTGGTTTTGGGTTAGGGTTAGGGTTAGGGTTAGGGTTTGGGTTAGGTTATTCGTTAGGGTGAGGGTTTGGGTTAGGGATAGTTTTAAGGTTAGGTTTAGGATTAGGGTTAGGGTTTCATTTGGGTACGGGTTAGGGTTAGGGTTAGGGTTTGGGTTAGGTTTAGGGTTAGGGTTAGGGTTAGTGTTTGGGTTTGGGTTAGCGTTAGGTTTAGGGTTAGGGTTTGGGTTTGAGTTAGGGTCAGGTTTAGGGTTAGGGTTAGGGTTTGGTTTTTCGTTAGGGTTAAGCTTATGGTTAGCATTTGGGTTAGGGTTAGGGTTATGGTTAGGGTTTGGGTTAGGGTCAGGGTTTGGTTTAGGGTTAGGGTTTGGTTTTGGGTTAGGGTTAGGGATAGGGTTAGGGTTTGGGTTAGGTTTAGGGTTAGGGTTAGGTTTAGGTTTAGGGTTAGGATTTGTGTTAGGATTAGGGTTATAATTAGGATTAGGTTTAGGATTTGGGTTATGTTTAGTGTTAGGTTTAGGGTTAATGTTAGGATTAGGGTTAGGGTTACTGTTAGGGTTACGGTTTGGATTAGGGTTAGGGTTATGGTTAGGATTAGGGTTAGGTTTAGGGTTTGGGTTAGGTTTAGGATTCGGGTTTGGGTTTGAGTTAGGGTAAGGTTTAGGGTGAGTGTTAGGGTTTGGTTTTTCGTTAGGGTTAGGCTTATGGTTAGCATTTGGGTTAGGGTTAGGGTTATGGTTAGGGTTTGGGTTAGGGTCCGGTTTTGGTTTAGGGTTAGGGTTTGGTTTTGGGTTAGGGTTAGGGTTAGTGTTAGGGTTAGGGTTAGGGTTAGGGTTTCGGTTAGGTTTAAGGTTAGGGTTAGGTTTAGGTTTAGGGTTAGGATTTGTGTTAGGATTAGGGTTATAATTAGGATTAGGTTTAGGATTTGGGTTATGTTTAGTGTTAGGTTTAGGGTTAATGTTAGGATTAGGGTTAGGGTTACTGTTAGGGTTACGGATTGGATTAGGGTTAGGGTTATGGTTAGGAATAGGGTTAGGGTTAGGTTTTGGGTTAGGTTTAGGGTTCGGGTTTGGGTTTGAGTTAGGGTCAGGTTTAGGGTTAGGGTTAGGGTTTGTTTTTCGTTAGGGTTAGGCTTATGGTTAGCATTTGGGTTAGGGTTAGGGTTATGGTTAGGGTTTCGGTTAGGGTTAGGGTTTGGTTTAGCGTTAGGGTTTAGTTTTGGGTTAGGGTTAGGGTTAGGGTTAGGGTTAGGGTTTGGGTTAGGTTTAGCGTAAGTGTTAGGGTTTAGGATAGGGATAGTTTTAGGTTAGGTTTAGGTTTAGGTCTAGGGTTTCATTTGGGTACGGGTTAGGGTTAGGGTTAGGGTTTGGGTTAGGTTTAGGGTTAGGGTTAGGGTTAGTGTTTGGGTTTGGGTTAGCGTTAGTTTTAGGGTTAGGTTTAGGGTTTGGGTTTGGGTTAGGGTTAGGGTTAGGGTTAGGTTTAGGTTTAGGTTTGGGTTAGGGTTAGGGTTTGGGTTAGGGTTAGTGTTAGGGTTATGTTTAGGGTTAGGGTTAGGGTTAGGGTTAGGTTTTTGGTTTGGGTTAGGGTAAGGGATAGGTTTAGGGTTAGTGTTAGTGTTAGGGTTTGTGTATGGGTTAAGGTTAGATTTAGAGTTAGGGTTAGGGTTATGGTTAGGGTTTGTGTTAGTGTTAGGGTTAGGGTTAGGGTTAGGGTTTGGGTTAGGGGTAGGGTTAGGGTTAAGTTTAGAGTTTGGGTTATGTTTAGGGATAGAGTTAAGGTTACGGTTAGGGTTAGGGTTAATGTTACGATTAAGGTTAGGGTTAGGGTTAGGGTTAGGGTTTGGTTTAGTGTTAGGGTTAGGTTAAGGATTAAGGTTAAGGTTAGGGTTAGGGTTAGCATTAGAGTTAGGGTTAGGGTTTGGGTTAGTATGTGGTTTAGGGTTAGCGTTATACTTAGTATTAGTGTTAGGGTTTGGGTTAGGGTTAATGTTAGGGTTTGGGTTAATGTTAGGATTAGGGTTAGGGTTAGGGTTAGGGTTAGGTTTAGGGTTAAGGTTAGGCTTTGGGTTTGGTTTAGGGTTAGGGTTTGTGTTAAGGTTAGGTTTAGGGTTAGGTTTAGGCTTTGTGTTTGGGTTAGGTTTAGGGTTAGGGTTATGGTTAGGCTTTGGGTTTGGGTTAGGTTTAGGGTTAGGGTTAGGGTTTGGGTTTGGGTTAGGTTTAGGGTTAGGGTTAGGGTTAGGGTTAATGTTAGGATTAGGATTAGGGTTAGTGTTAGGGTTAAGGATGGGTTAGGGTTAGGGTTAGGATTAGGATTAGGGTTAGGTTTAGGGTTAGGTTTAGGATTTGTTTTAGGGTTAGCTTTACATGTATGGTTAGGGTTAGGGTTAGGGTTAGGGTTAGGATTAGGTTTAGTGTTACGGTTTGGGATAGGGTTAACTTTAGGCTTAGGGGTTGGGGTTGGGTGAGGGTTAGGGTTAGGGTTAGGTTTAGGGTTAGGATTTGTGTTAGGATTAGGGTTACAATTAGGATTAGGGTTAGGATTTGGGTTATGTTTAGGGTTATGTTTAGGGTTAATGTTAGGATTAGGGTTAGGGTTACTGTTAGGGTTACGGTTTGGATTAGGGTTAGGGTTATGTTTAGGATTAGGGTTAGGGTTAGGGTTTGGGTTTGGGTTAGGTTTAGCGTTAGGGTTAGGATTTGGGTTAGGGATAGTTTTAGGGTTAGGTTTAGGTTTAGGGTTAGGGTTTCATTTGGGTACGGGTTAGGGTTAGTGTTAGGGTTTGGGTTAGGTTTAGGGTTAGGGTTAGGGTTAGTGTTTGGGTTTGGGTTAGCGTTAGGTTTAGGGTTTGGGTTTGGGTTAGGGTTAGGGTTAGGGTTAGGTTTAGGTTTAGGGTTAGGGTTTGGTTTTTCGTTAGGGTTAAGCTTATGGTTAGCATTTGGGTTAGGGTTAGGGTTATGGTTAGGGTTTGGGTTAGGGTTAGGGTTTGGTTTAGTGTTAGGGTTTGGTTTTGGGTTAGGGTTAGGGTTAGGGTTAGGGTTAGGTTTAGGGTTAGGATTTGTGTTAGGATTAGGGTAATAATTAGGATTAGGTTTAGGATTTGGGTTATGTTTAGGGTTAGGTTTAGGGTTAATGTTAGGATTAGGGTTAGGGTTACTGTTAAGGTTACGGTTTGGATTAGGGTTAGGGTTATGGTTAGGATTAGGGTTAGGGTTAGGGTTTGGGTTAGGTTTAGGGTTAGGGTTTGGGTTTGAGTTTGGGTCAGGTTTAGGGTTAGGGTTAGGGTTTGGTTTTTCGTTAGAGTTAGGCTTATGGTTAGCATTTAAGTTAGGGTTAGGGTTATGGTTAGGGTTTGGGTTAGGGTTAGGGTTTGGTTTAGGGTTAGGGATTGGTTTTGGGTTAGGGTTAGGGTTAGGGTTTGGGTTAGGTTTAACGTTCGGGTTAGGGTTTGGGTTAGGGATAGTTTTAGGGTTAGGGTTAGGGTTTGGTTTTTCGTTAGGGTTAGGCTTATGGTTAGCATTTGGGTTAGGGTTAGGGTTATGGTTAGGGTTTGGGTTAGGGTTAGGGTTTGGTTTAGGGTTATGGTTTCATTTGGGTACGGGTTAGGGTTAGGGTTAGGGTTTGGGTTAGGTTTAGGGTTAGGGTTAGGGTTAGTGTTTGGGTTTGTGTTAGCGTTAGGTTTAGGGTTAGGTTTAGGGTTTGGGTTTGGGTTAGGGTTAGGGTTAGGGTTAGTTTAAGTTTAGGGTTAGGGTTAGGGTTAGGGTTTGGGTTAGGGTTAGTGTTAGGGTTAGGTTTAGGGTTAGGGTTAGGGATAGGTTTTGCGTTTGGGTTAGGGTAAGGGATAGGGTTAGGGTTAGTGTTAGGGTTTGGGTATGGGTTAAGGTTAGATTTAGAGTTAGGGTTAGGGTTATGGTTAGGGTTTGTGTTAGTGTTAGGGTTAGGGGTAGGTTTAGGGTTTGGGTTAGGGGTAGGGTTAGGGTTAAGTTTAGAGTTTGGGTTATGTTTAGGGTTAGAGTTAAGGTTACGGTTAGGGTTAGGGTTAATGTTACGATTAAGGTTAGGGTTAGGATTAGGGTTTGGTTTAGTGTTAGGGTTAGGTTTAGAATTAAGGTTAAGGTTAGGGTTAGGGTTAGGATTAGAGTTAGGGTTAGGGTTTGGGTTAGTATTTGGTTTAGGGTTAGCGTTATACTTAGTATTAGTGTTAGGGTTTGGGTTAGGGTTAATGTTAGGGTTTGGGTTAATGTTAGGATTAGGGTTAGGGTTAGGGTTAGGGTTATGGTTAGGCTTTGGGTTTGGTTTAGGGTTAGGGTTTGTGTTAGGGTTAGGTTTAGGGTTAGGGTTAGGGTTAGGCTTTGGGTTTTGGTTAGGTTTAGGGTTAGGGTTAGGGTTAGGGTTAATGTTAGGATTAGGTTTAGGGTTAGTGTTAGGGTTAAGGATGGGTTAGGGTTAGGGTTAGGATTAGGATGAGGGTTAGGTTTAGGGTTAGGTTTAGGATTTGTTTTAGGGTTAGCTTTACAGGTAGGATTAGGGTTAGGGTTTGGTTTAGGGTTACGCTTAGTGTTAGGGTTAAAGTTAGGTTGAGAGTCAGGGTTAGGGTTAGGTTTAGGGTTAGGATTTG
>JAJHUQ010000041.1:3562500-3565000 GCA_035773235.1 Eospalax fontanierii | reverse complement strand
TTAGGGTTAGGGTTATGGTTAGGCTTTGGGTTTGGGTTAGGTTTAGGGTTAGGGTTAGGGTTTGGGTTTGGGTTAGGTTTAGGGTTAGGGTTAGGGTTAGGGTTAATGTTAGGATTAGGATTAGGGTTAGTGTTAGGGTTAAGGATGGGTTAGGGTTAGCGTTAGGATTAGGATTAGGGTTAGGTTTAGGGTTAGGTTTAGGATTTGTTTTAGGGTTAGCTTTACATGTATGGTTAGGGTTAGGGTTAGGGTTAGGGTTAGGATTAGGTTTAGTGTTACGGTTTGGGTTAGGGTTAACTTTAGGCTTAGGGTTTGGGTTTGGGTTAGGGTTAGGGTTAGGGTTAGGTTTAGGGTTAGGATTTGTGTTAGGATTAGGGTTACAATTAGGATTAGGTTTAGGATTTGGGTTATGTTTAGGGTTATGTTTAGGGTTAATGTTAGGATTAGGGTTAGGGTTACTGTTAGGGTTACGGTTTGGATTAGGGTTAGGGTTATGTTTAGGATTAGGGTTAGGGTTAGGGTTTGGGTTTGGGTTAGGTTTAGCGTTAGGGTTAGGATTTGGGTTAGGGATAGTTTTAGGGTTAGGTTTAGGTTTAGGGTTAGGGTTTCATTTGGGTACGGGTTAGGGTTAGGGTTAGGGTTTGGGTTAGGTTTAGGGTTAGGGTTAGGGTTAGTGTTTGGGTTTGGGTTAGCGTTAGGTTTAGGGTTTGGGTTTGGGTTAGGGTTAGGGTTAGGGTTAGGTTTAGGTTTAGGGTTAGGGTTTGGTTTTTCGTTAGGGTTAAGCTTATGGTTAGCATTTGGGTTAGGGTTAGGGTTATGGTTAGGGTTTGGGTTAGGGTTAGGGTTTGGTTTAGTGTTAGGGTTTGGTTTTGGGTTAGGGTTAGGGTTAGGGTTAGGGTTAGGTTTAGGGTTAGGATTTGTGTTAGGATTAGGGTAATAATTAGGATTAGGTTTAGGATTTGGGTTATGTTTAGGGTTAGGTTTAGGGTTAATGTTAGGATTAGGGTTAGGGTTACTGTTAAGGTTACGGTTTGGATTAGGGTTAGGGTTATGGTTAGGATTAGGGTTAGGGTTAGGGTTTGGGTTAGGTTTAGGGTTAGGGTTTGGGTTTGAGTTTGGGTCAGGTTTAGGGTTAGGGTTAGGGTTTGGTTTTTCGTTAGAGTTAGGCTTATGGTTAGCATTTAAGTTAGGGTTAGGGTTATGGTTAGGGTTTGGGTTAGGGTTAGGGTTTGGTTTAGGGTTAGGGATTGGTTTTGGGTTAGGGTTAGGGTTAGGGTTAGGGTTTGGGTTAGGTTTAACGTTCGGGTTAGGGTTTGGGTTAGGGATAGTTTTAGGGTTAGGGTTAGGGTTTGGTTTTTCGTTAGGGTTAGGCTTATGGTTAGCATTTGGGTTAGGGTTAGGGTTATGGTTAGGGTTTGGGTTAGGGTTAGGGTTTGGTTTAGGGTTATGGTTTCATTTGGGTACGGGTTAGGGTTAGGGTTAGGGTTTGGGTTAGGTTTAGGGTTAGGGTTAGGGTTAGTGTTTGGGTTTGTGTTAGCGTTAGGTTTAGGGTTAGGTTTAGGGTTTGGGTTTGGGTTAGGGTTAGGGTTAGGGTTAGTTTAAGTTGAGGGTTAGGGTTAGGGTTAGGGTTTGGGTTAGGGTTAGTGTTAGGGTTAGGTTTAGGGTTAGGGTTAGGGATAGGTTTTGCGTTTGGGTTAGGGTAAGGGATAGGGTTAGGGTTAGTGTTAGGGTTTGGGTATGGGTTAAGGTTAGATTTAGAGTTAGGGTTAGGGTTATGGTTAGGGTTTGTGTTAGTGTTAGGGTTAGGGGTAGGTTTAGGGTTTGGGTTAGGGGTAGGGTTAGGGTTAAGTTTAGAGTTTGGGTTATGTTTAGGGTTAGAGTTAAGGTTACGGTTAGGGTTAGGGTTAATGTTACGATTAAGGTTAGGGTTAGGGTTAGGGTTTGGTTTAGTGTTAGGGTTAGGTTTAGTATTAAGGTTAAGGTTAGGGTTAGGGTTAGGATTAGAGTTAGGGTTAGGGTTTGGGTTAGTATTTGGTTTAGGGTTAGCGTTATACTTAGTATTAGTGTTAGGGTTTGGGTTAGGGTTAATGTTAGGGTTTGGGTTAATGTTAGGATTAGGGTTAGGGTTAGGGTTAGGGTTATGGTTAGGCTTTGGGTTTGGTTTAGGGTTAGGGTTTGTGTTAGGGTTAGGTTTAGGGTTAGGGTTAGGGTTAGGCTTTGGGTTTTGGTTAGGTTTAGGGTTAGGGTTAGGGTTAGGGTTAATGTTAGGATTAGGTTTAGGGTTAGTGTTAGGGTTAAGGATGGGTTAGGGTTAGGGTTAGGATTAGGATGAGGGTTAGGTTTAGGGTTAGGTTTAGGATTTGTTTTAGGGTTAGCTTTACAGGTAGGATTAGGGTTAGGGTTTGGTTTAGGGTTACGCTTAGTGTTAGGGTTAAAGTTAGGTTGAGAGTCAGGGTTAGGGTTAGGTTTAGGGTTAGGATTTGTGTTAGGATTAGGGTTA
>JAJHUQ010000041.1:3547500-3557500 GCA_035773235.1 Eospalax fontanierii | reverse complement strand
AAGGTTAGGGTTAGGGTTAGGTTTAGGGTTAGGATTTGTGTTAGGATTAGGGTTATAATTAGGGTTAGGTTAAGGATTTGGGTTATGTTTAGGGTTAGGTTTAGGGTTAATGTTAGGATTAGGGTTAGGGTTACTGTTAGGGTTATGGTTTGGATTAGGGTTAGGGTTATGGTTAGGATCAGGGTTTTGGTTTGGGTTTGAGTTAGGGTCAGGTTTAGGGTTAGGGTTAGGGTTTGGTTTTTCATTAGGGTTAGGCTTAAGGTTAGCATTTGGGTTATGGTTAGGGTTATGGTTAGGGTTTGGGTTAGCGTTAGGGTTTGGTTTAGGGTGAGGGTTTGGTTTTGGGTTAGGGTTAGGGTTAGGGTTAGGGTTTGGGTTAGGTTATTCGTTAGGGTTAGGGTTTGGGTTAGGGATAGTTTTAAGGTTAGGTTTAGGATTAGGGTTAGGGTTTCATTTGGGTACGGGTTAGGGTTAGGGTTAGGGTTTGGGTTAGGTTTAGGGTTAGGGTTAGGGTTAGTGTTTGGGTTTGGGTTAGCGTTAGGTTTAGGGTTAGGGTTTGGGTTTGAGTTAGGGTCAGGTTTAGGGTTAGGGTTAGGGTTTGGTTTTTCGTTAGGGTTAAGCTTATGGTTAGCATTTGGGTTAGGGTTAGGGTTATGGTTAGGGTTTGGGTTAGGGTCAGGGTTTGGTTTAGGGTTAGGGTTTGGTTTTGGGTTAGGGTTAGGGTTAGGGTTAGGGTTAGGGTTAGGGTTTGGGTTAGGTTTAGGGTTAGGTTTAGGTTTAGGTTTAGGGTTAGGATTTGTGTTAGGATTAGGGTTATAATTAGGATTAGGTTTAGGATTTGGGTTATGTTTAGTGTTAGGTTTAGGGTTAATGTTAGGATTAGGGTTAGGGTTACTGTTAGGGTTACGGTTTGGATTAGGGTTAGGGTTATGGTTAGGATTAGGTTTAGGGTAAGGGTATGGGTTAGGTTTAGGTTTCGGGTTTGGGTTTGAGTTAGGGTCAGGTTTAGGGTTAGGGTTAGGGTTTGGTTTTTAGTTAGGGTTAGGCTTACGGTTAGCATTTGGGTTAGGTTTAGGGTTATGGATAGGGTTTCGGGTAGGGTTAGGGTTTGGTTTAGGGTTAGGGTTTGGTTTTGGGTTAGGGTTAGGGTTAGGGTTAGGGTTTGGGTTAGGTTTAGCGTTAGGGTTAGGGTTTAGGTTAGGGATAGTTTTAGAGTTAGGTTTAGGTTTAGGGTTAGGGTTTCATTTGGGTACGGGTTAGGGTTAGGGTTAGGGTTTGGGTTAGGTTTAGGGTTAGGGTTAGGGTTAGTGTTTGGGTTTGGGTTAGTGTTAGGTTTAGGGTTTGGGTTTGGGTTAGGGTTAGGGTTAGGGTTAAGTTTAGGTTTAGGGTTAGGGTTAGGGTTAGGGTTAGGGTTTGGGTTAGGGTTAGTGTTAGGGTTAGGTTTAGGGTTAGGGTTAGGGTTAGGGTTAGGTCTTGGATTTGGGTTAGGGTAAGGGATAGGTTTAGGGTTAGTGTTAGTGTTAGGGTTTGTGTATGGGTTAAGGTTATATTTAGAGTTAGGGTTAGGGTTATGTTTAGGGTTTGTGTTAGGGTTAGGGTTAGGGTTAGGGTTAGGGTTTGGGTTAGGAGTAGGGTTAGGGTTAAGTTTAGAGTTTGGGCTATGTTTAGGGTTAGAGTTAAGGTTACGGTTAGGGTTAGGGTTAATATTACGTTTAAGGTTAGGGTTAGGGTTAGGGTTAGGGTTTGGTTTAGTGTTAGGGTTAGGTTAAGAATTAAGGTTAAGGTTAGGGTTAGGGTTAGCATTAGAGTTAGGGTTAGGGTTTGGGTTAGTATTTGGTTTAGGGTTAGCGTTATACTTAGTATTAGTGTTAGGGTTTGGGTTAGGATTAGGGTTAGGGTTTGGTTTAAGGTTTGGTTTAGGGTTAGGTTTAGGGTTAGGGTTTGTTTTAGGGTTAAGGTTAGGCTTTGGGTTTGGTTTAGGGTTAGGGTTTGTGTTAGGGTTAGGTTTAGGGTTAGGTTTAGGCTTTGTGTTTGGGTTAGGTTTATGGTTAGGGTTATGGTTAGGCTTTCGGTTTGGGTTAGGTTTAGGGTTAGGGTTAGGGTTTGGGTTTGGGTTAGGTTTAGGGTTAGGGTTAGGGTTAGGGTTAATGTTAGGAATAGGATTAGGGTTAGTGTTAGGGTTAAGGATGGGTTAGGGTTAGGGTTAGGATTAGGATTAGGGTTAGGTTTAGGGTTAGGTTTAGGATTTGTTTTAGGGTTAGCTTTACATGTAGGGTTAGGGTTAGGGTTAGGGTTAGGGTTAGGGTTAGGGTTAGGGTTAGGGTTAGGATTAGGTTTAGGGTTAGGGTTTGGGTTATGGTTAACTTTAGGGTTAGGGTTTGGGTTTTGGTTAGGGTTAGGGTTAGGGTTACTGTTAGGGTTACTTTTTGGATTAGGGTTAGGGTTATGGTTAGGATTAGGGTTAGGGTTAGGGTTTGGGTTAGGTTTAGGGTTAGGTTTTGGGCTTGAGTTAGGGTCAGGTTTAGGGTTAGGGTTAGGGTTTGGTTTTTCGTTAGGGTTAGGCTTATGGTTAGCATTTGGGTTAGGGTTAGGTTTATGGTTAGGGTTTGGGTTAGGGTTAGGGTTTGGTTTAGGGTTAGGGTTTGGTTTTGGGTTAGGGTTAGGGTTAGGGTTAGGGTTTGGGTAAGGTTTAAGGTTAGGGTTAGGGTTAGGTTTAGGGTTAGGATTTGTGTTAGGATTAGGGTTATAATTAGGGTTAGGTTAAGGATTTGGGTTATGTTTAGGGTTAGGTTTAGGGTTAATGTTAGGATTAGGGTTAGGGTTACTGTTAGGGTTACGGTTTGGATTAGGGTTAGGGTTATGGTTAGGATCAGGGTTATGGTTTGGGTTTGAGTTAGGGTCAGGTTTAGGGTTAGGGTTAGGGTTTGGTTTTTCATTAGGGTTAGGCTTAAGGTTAGCATTTGGGTTATGGTTAGGGTTATGGTTAGGGTTTGGGTTAGGGTTAGGGTTTGGTTTAGGGTGAGGGTTTGGTTTTGGGTTAGGGTTAGGGTTAGGGTTAGGGTTTGGGTTAGGTTATTCGTTAGGGTTAGGGTTTGGGTTAGGGATAGTTTTAAGGTTAGGTTTAGGATTAGGCTTAGGGTTTCATTTGGGTACGGGTTAGGGTTAGGGTTAGGGTTTGGGTTAGGTTTAGGGTTAGGGTTAGGGTTAGTGTTTGGGTTTGGGTTAGCGTTAGGTTTAGGGTTAGGGTTTGGGTTTGAGTTAGGGTCAGGTTTAGGGTTAGGGTTAGGGTTTGGTTTTTCGTTAGGGTTAAGCTTATGGTTAGCATTTGGGTTAGGGTTAGGGTTATGGTTAGGGTTTGGGTTAGGGTCAGGGTTTGGTTTAGGGTTAGGGTTTGGTTTTGGGTTAGGGTTAGGGATAGGGTTAGGGTTTGGGTTAGGTTTAGGGTTAGGGTTAGGTTTAGGTTTAGGGTTAGGATTTGTGTTAGGATTAGGGTTATAATTAGGATTAGGTTTAGGATTTGGGTTATGTTTAGTGTTAGGTTTAGGGTTATTGTTAGGATTAGGGTTAGGGTTACTGTTAGGGTTACGGTTTGGATTAGGGTTAGGGTTATGGTTAGGATTAGGGTTAGGTTTAGGGTTTGGGTTAGGTTTAGGATTCGGGTTTGGGTTTGAGTTAGGGTAAGGTTTAGGGTGAGTGTTAGGGTTTGGTTTTTCGTTAGGGTTAGGCTTATGGTTAGCATTTGGGTTAGGGTTAGGGTTATGGTTAGGGTTTGGGTTAGGGTCCGGTTTTGGTTTAGGGTTAGGGTTTGGTTTTGGGTTAGGGTTAGGGTTAGGGTTAGGGTTAGGGTTAGGGTTAGGGTTTCGGTTAGGTTTAAGGTTAGGGTTAGGTTTAGGTTTAGGGTTAGGATTTGTGTTAGGATTAGGGTTATAATTAGGATTAGGTTTAGGATTTGGGTTATGTTTAGTGTTAGGTTTAGGGTTAATGTTAGGATTAGGGTTAGGGTTACTGTTAGGGTTACGGATTGGATTAGGGTTAGGGTTATGGTTAGGAATAGGGTTAGGGTTAGGTTTTGGGTTAGGTTTAGGGTTCGGGTTTGGGTTTGAGTTAGGGTCAGGTTTAGGGTTAGGGTTAGGGTTTGTTTTTCGTTAGGGTTAGGCTTATGGTTAGCATTTGGGTTAGGGTTAGGGTTATGGTTAGGGTTTCGGTTAGGGTTAGGGTTTGGTTTAGCGTTAGGGTTTAGTTTTGGGTTAGGGTTAGGGTTAGGGTTAGGGTTAGGGTTTGGGTTAGGTTTAGCGTAAGTGTTAGGGTTTAGGATAGGGATAGTTTTAGGTTAGGTTTAGGTTTAGGTCTAGGGTTTCATTTGGGTACGGGTTAGGGTTAGGGTTAGGGTTTGGGTTAGGTTTAGGGTTAGGGTTAGGGTTAGTGTTTGGGTTTGGGTTAGCGTTAGTTTTAGGGTTAGGTTTAGGGTTTGGGTTTGGGTTAGGGTTAGGGTTAGGGTTAGGTTTAGGTTTAGGTTTGGGTTAGGGTTAGGGTTTGGGTTAGGGTTAGTGTTAGGGTTATGTTTAGGGTTAGGGTTAGGGTTAGGGTTAGGTTTTTGGTTTGGGTTAGGGTAAGGGATAGGTTTAGGGTTAGTGTTAGTGTTAGGGTTTGTGTATGGGTTAAGGTTAGATTTAGAGTTAGGGTTAGGGTTATGGTTAGGGTTTGTGTTAGTGTTAGGGTTAGGGTTAGGGTTAGGGTTTGGGTTAGGGGTAGGGTTAGGGTTAAGTTTAGAGTTTGGGTTATGTTTAGGGATAGAGTTAAGGTTACGGTTAGGGTTAGGGTTAATGTTACGATTAAGGTTAGGGTTAGGGTTAGGGTTAGGGTTTGGTTTAGTGTTAGGGTTAGGTTAAGGATTAAGGTTAAGGTTAGGGTTAGGGTTAGCATTAGAGTTAGGGTTAGGGTTTGGGTTAGTATGTGGTTTAGGGTTAGCGTTATACTTAGTATTAGTGTTAGGGTTTGGGTTAGGGTTAATGTTAGGGTTTGGGTTAATGTTAGGATTAGGGTTAGGGTTAGGGTTAGGGTTAGGTTTAGGGTTAAGGTTAGGCTTTGGGTTTGGTTTAGGGTTAGGGTTTGTGTTAAGGTTAGGTTTAGGGTTAGGTTTAGGCTTTGTGTTTGGGTTAGGTTTAGGGTTAGGGTTATGGTTAGGCTTTGGGTTTGGGTTAGGTTTAGGGTTAGGGTTAGGGTTTGGGTTTGGGTTAGGTTTAGGGTTAGGGTTAGGGTTAGGGTTAATGTTAGGATTAGGATTAGGGTTAGTGTTAGGGTTAAGGATGGGTTAGGGTTAGGGTTAGGATTAGGATTAGGGTTAGGTTTAGGGTTAGGTTTAGGATTTGTTTTAGGGTTAGCTTTACATGTATGGTTAGGGTTAGGGTTAGGGTTAGGGTTAGGATTAGGTTTAGTGTTACGGTTTGGGTTAGGGTTAACTTTAGGCTTAGGGTTTGGGTTTGGGTTAGGGTTAGGGTTAGGGTTAGGTTTAGGGTTAGGATTTGTGTTAGGATTAGGGTTACAATTAGGATTAGGTTTAGGATTTGGGTTATGTTTAGGGTTATGTTTAGGGTTAATGTTAGGATTAGGGTTAGGGTTACTGTTAGGGTTACGGTTTGGATTAGGGTTAGGGTTATGTTTAGGATTAGGGTTAGGGCTAGGGTTTGTGTTTGGGTTAGGTTTAGCGTTAGGGTTAGGATTTGGGTTAGGGATAGTTTTAGGGTTAGGTCTAGGTTTAGGGTTAGGGTTTCATTTGGGTACGGGTTAGGGTTAGGGTTAGGGTTTGGGTTAGGTTTAGGGTTAGGGTTAGGGTTAGTGTTTGGGTTTGGGTTAGCGTTAGGTTTAGGGTTTGGGTTTGGGTTAGGGTTAGGGTTAGGGTTAGGTTTAGGTTTAGGGTTAGGCTTTGGTTTTTCGTTAGGGTTAAGCTTATGGTTAGCTTTTGGGTTAGGGTTAGGGTTATGGTTAGGGTTTGGGTTAGGGTTAGGGTTTGGTTTAGGGTTAGGGTTTGGGTTTGGGTTAGGGTTAGGGTTAGGGTTAGGGTTAGGTTTAGGGTTAGGATTTGTGTTAGGATTAGGGTAATAATTAGGATTAGGTTTAGGATTTGGGTTATGTTTAGGGTTAGGTTTAGGGTTAATGTTAGGATTAGGGTTAGGGTTACTGTTAAGGTTACGGTTTGCATTAGGGTTAGGGTTATGGTTAGGATTAGGGTTAGGGTTAGGGTTTGGGTTAGGTTTAGGGTTAGGGTTTGGGTTTGGTTTTTCGTTAGAGTTAGGCTTATGGTTAGCATTTAAGTTAGGGTTAGGGTTATGGTTAGGGTTTGGGTTAGGGTTAGGGTTTGGTTTAGGGTTAGGGATTGGTTTTGGGTTAGGGTTAGGGTTAGGGTTAGGGTTTGGGTTAGGTTTAACGTTCGGGTTAGGGTTTGGGTTAGGGATAGTTTTAGGGTTAGGGTTAGGGTTTGGTTTTTCGTTAGGGTTAGGCTTATGGTTAGCATTTGGGTTAGGGTTAGGGTTATGGTTAGGGTTTGGGTTAGGGTTAGGGTTTGGTTTAGGGTTATGGTTTCATTTGGGTACGGGTTAGGGTTAGGGTTAGGGTTTGGGTTAGGTTTAGGGTTAGGGTTAGGGTTAGTGTTTGGGTTTGTGTTAGCGTTAGGTTTAGGGTTAGGTTTAGGGTTTGGGTTTGGGTTAGGGTTAGGGTTAGGGTTAGTTTAAGTTTAGGGTTAGGGTTAGGGTTAGGGTTTGGGTTAGGGTTAGTGCTAGGGTTAGGTTTTGGGTTAGGGTTAGGGATAGGTTTTGCGTTTGGGTTAGGGTAAGGGATAGGGTTAGGGTTAGTGTTAGGGTTTGGGTATGGGTTAAGGTTAGATTTAGAGTTAGGGTTAGGGTTATGGTTAGGGTTTGTGTTAGTGTTAGGGTTAGGGGTAGGTTTAGGGTTTGGGTTAGGGGTAGGGTTAGGGTTAAGTTTAGAGTTTGGGTTATGTTTAGGGTTAGAGTTAAGGTTACGGTTAGGGTTAGGGTTAATGTTACGATTAAGGTTAGGGTTAGGGTTAGGGTTTGGTTTAGTGTTAGGGTTAGGTTTAGTATTAAGGTTAAGGTTAGGGTTAGGGTTAGGATTAGTGTTAGGGTTAGGGTTTGGGTTAGTATTTGGTTTAGGGTTAGCGTTATACTTAGTATTAGTGTTAGGGTTTGGGTTAGGGTTAATGTTAGGGTTTGGGTTAATGTTAGGATTAGGGTTAGGGTTAGGGTTAGGGTTATGGTTAGGCTTTGGGTTTGGTTTAGGGTTAGGGTTTGTGTTAGGGTTAGGTTTAGGGTTAGGGTTAGGGTTAGGCTTTGCGTTTTGGTTAGGTTTAGGGTTAGGGTTAGGGTTAGGGTTAATGTTAGGATTAGGTTTAGGGTTAGTGTTAGGGTTAAGGATGGGTTAGGGTTAGGGTTAGGATTAGGATGAGGGTTAGGTTTAGGGTTAGGTTTAGGATTTGTTTTAGGGTTAGCTTTACAGGTAGGATTAGGGTTAGGGTTTGGTTTAGGGTTACGCTTAGTGTTAGGGTTAAAGTTAGGTTGAGAGTCAGGGTTAGGGTTAGGTTTAGGGTTAGGATTTGTGTTAGGATTAGGGTTATAATTAGGATTAGGTTTAGGATTTGGGTTATGTTTAGGGTTAGGTTTAGGGTTAATGTTAGGATTAGGGTTAGGGTTACTGTTAGGGTTACGGTTTGGATTAGGGTTAGGGTTATGGTTAGGATTAGGGTTAGGGTTAGGGTTTGGGTTAGGTTTAGGGTTAGGGTTTGGGTTTGAGTTAGGGTCAGGTTTAGGGTTAGGGTTAGGGTTTGGTTTTTCGTTAGGGTTAGGCTTATGGTTAGCATTTGGGTTAGGGTTAGGGTTATGGTTAGGGTTTGGGTTAGGGTTAGGATTTGGTTTAGGGTTAGGGTTTGGTTTTGGGTTAGGGTTAGGGTTAGGGTTATGGTTTGGGTTAGGTTTAACGTTAGGGTTTGGGTTTGGGTTAGGGATAGTTTTAGGGTTAGGTTTAGGATTAGGGTTAGGGTTTCATTTGGGTACGGGTTAGGGTTAGGGTTAGGGTTTGGGTTAGGTTTAGGGTTAGGGTTAGGGTTAGGTTTAGGGTTAGGATTTGTGTTAGGATTAGGGTTATAATTAGGATTAGGTTTAGGATTTGGGTTATGTTTAGGGTTAGGTTTAGGGTTAATGTTAGGATTAGGGTTAGGGTTACTGTTAGGGTTACGGTTTGGATTAGGGTTAGGGTTATGGTTAGGATTAGGGTTAGGGTTAGGGTTTGGGTTAGGTTTAGGGTTAGGGTTTGTGTTTGAGTTAGGGTCAGGTTTAGGGTTAGGGTTACAGTTTGGTTTTTCGTTAGGGTTAGGCTTATGGTTAGCATTTGGGTTAGGGTTAGGGTTATGGTTAGGGTTTGGGTTAGGGTTAGGGTTTGGTTTACGGTGAGGGTTTGTTTTTGGGTTAGGGTTTGGGTTAGGTTTAGCGTAAGGGTTAGGATTTGGGTTAGGGATAGTTTTAGGGTTAGGTTTAGGTTTAGGGTTAGGGTTTCATTTGGGTACGGGTTAGGGTTAGGGTTAGGGTTTGGGTTAGGTTTAGGGTTAGGGTTAGGGTTAGTCTTTGGGTTTGGGTTAGCGTTAGGTTTAGGGTTAGGGTTTGGGTTTGAGTTAGGGTCAGGTTTAGGTTTAGGGTTAGGGTTTGGTTTTTCGTTAGGGTTAAGCTTATGGTTAGCATTTGGGTTAGGGTTAGGGTTATGGTTAGGGTTTGGGTTAGGGTTAGGGTTTGGTTTAGTGTTAGGGTTTGGTTTTGGGTTAGGGTTAGGGTTAGGGTTAGGGTTAGGTTTAGGGTTAGGATTTGTGTTAGGATTAGGGTTATAATTAGGATTAGGTTTAGGATTTGGGTTATGTTTAGGGTTAGGTTTAGGGTTAATGTTAGGATTAGGGTTAGGGTTACTGTTAGGGTTACGGTTTGGATTAGGGTTAGGGTTATGGTTAGGATTGGGGTTAGGGTTAGGGTTTGGGTTAGGTTTAGGGTTAGGGTTTGGGTTTGAGTTAGGGTCAGGTTTAGGGTTAGGGTTAGGGTTTGGTTTTTCGTTAGGGTTAGGCTTATGGTTAGCATTTAAGTTAGGGTTAGGGTTATGGTTAGGGTTTGTGTTAGGGTTAGGGTTTGGTTTAGGGTTAGGGTTTGGTTTTGGGTTAGGGTTAGGGTTAGGGTTAGGGTTTGGGTTAGGTTTAACGTTAGGGTTAGGGTTTGGGTTAGGGATAGTTTTAGGGTTAGGTTTAGGATTAGGGTTATGGTTTCATTTGGGTACGGGTTAGGGTTAGGGTTAGGGTTTGGGTTAGGTTTAGGGTTAGGGTTAGGGTTAGTGTTTGGGTTTGTGTTAGCATTAGGTTTAGGGTTAGGTTTAGGGTTTGGGTTTGGGTTAGGGTTAGGGTTAGGGTAAGTTTAGGTTTAGGGTTAGGGTTAGGGTTAGGGTTAGGGTTTGGGTTAGGGTTAGTGTTAGGGTTAGGTTTAGGGTTAGGGTTAGGGTTAGGTTTTGCGTTTGGGTTAGGGTAAGGGATAGGGTTAGGGTTAGTGTTAGGGTTTGGGTATGGGTTAAGGTTAGATTTAGAGTTAGGGTTAGGGTTATGGTTAGGGTTTGTGTTAGTGTTAGGGTTAGGGGTAGGTTTAGGCTTTGGGTTAGTGGTAGGGTTAGGGTTAAGTTTAGAGTTTGGGTTATGTTTAGGGTTAGAGTTAAGGTTACGGTTAGGGTTAGGGTTAATGTTACGATGAAGGTTAGGGTTAGGGTTAGGGTTTGGTTTAGTGTTAGGGTTAGGTTTAGGATTAAGGTTAAGGTTAGGGTTAGGGTTAGGATTAGAGTTAGGGTTAGGGTTTGGGTTAGTATTTGGTTTAGGGTTAGCGTTATACTTAGTATTAGTGTTAGGGTTTGGGTTAGGGTTAATGTTAGGGTTTGGGTTAATGTTAGGATTAGGGTTAGGGTTAGGGTTAGG
>JAJHUQ010000041.1:3532500-3542500 GCA_035773235.1 Eospalax fontanierii | reverse complement strand
ACGGTTAGGGTTAAGTTTAGAGTTTGGGTTATGTTTAGGGTTAGAGTTAAGGTTACGGTTAGGGTTAGGGTTAATGTTACGATTAAAGTTAGCGTTAGGGTTAGGGTTAGGGTTTCGTTTAGTGTTAGGGTTAGGTTAAGGATTAAGGTTAAGGTTAGGGTTAGGGTTAGCATTAGAGTTAGGGTTAGGGTTTCGGTTAGTATTTGGTTTAGGGTTAGCGTTATACTTAGTATTAGTGTTAGGGTTTGGGTTAGGGTTAATGTTAGGGTTTGGGTTAATTTTAGGATTAGGGTTAGGGTTAGGGTTAGGGTTAGGTTTAGGGTTAAGGTTAGGCTTTGGGTTTGGTTTAGGGTTAGGGTTTGTGTTAGGGTTAGGTTTAGGGTTAGGTTTAGGCTTTTTGTTTGGGTTAGGTTTAGGGTTAGGGTTATGGTTAGGCTTTGGGTTTGGGTTAGGTTTAGGGTTAGGGTTAGGGTTTGGGTTTGGGTTAGGTTTAGTGTTAGGGTTAGGGTTAGGGTTAATGTTAGGATTAGGATTAGGGTTAGTGTTAGGGTTAAGGATGGGTTAGGGTTAGAGTTAGGATTAGGATTAGGGTTAGGTTTAGGGTTAGGTTTAGGATTTGTTTTAGGGTTAGCTTTATATGTAGGGTTAGGGTTAGGGTTAGGTTTAAGGTTAGGGATAGGATTAGGTTTAGGGTTAGGGTTTGGGTTAGGGTTAACTTTAGGGTTAGGGTTTGGGTTTGGGTTAGTGTTAGGGTTAGGGTTAGGTTTAGGGTTAGGATTTGTGTTAGGATTAGGGTTATAATTAGGATTAGGTTTATCATTTGGGTTATGTTCAGGGTTAGGTTTAGGGTTAATGTTAGGATTAGGGTTAGGGTTACTGTTAGGGTTACGGTTTGGATTAGGGTTAGGGTTATGGTTAGGAATAGGGTTAGGGTTAGGGTTTGGTTTAGGTTTAGGGTTAGGGTTTGGGATTGAGTTAGGGTCAGGTTTAGGGTTAGAGTTTGGTTTAGGTTTAGGGTTAGGGTTTGGGATTGAGTTAGGGTCAGGTTTAGGGTTAGGGTTAGGGTTTGGTTTTTCGTTAGGGTTAAGCTTATGGTTAGCATTTTGGTTAGGATTAGGGTTATGGTTAGGGTTTGGGTTAGGGTTAGGGTTTGGTTTAGGGTTAGGGTTTGGTTTTGGGTTAGGGTTAGGGTTAGGGTTAGGGTTTGGGTTAGGTTTAGGGTTAGGGTTAGGGTTAGGTTTAGGGTTAGGATTTGTGTTAGGATTAGGGTTATAATTAGGATTAGGTTTAGGATTTCGGTTATGTTTAGGGTTAGCTTTAGGGTTAATGTTAGGATTAGGGTTAGGGTTACTGTTAGGGTTACGGTTTGGATTAGGGTTAGGGTTATGGTTAGGATTAGGGTTAGGGTTAGGGTTTGGGTTAGGTTTAGGGTTAGGGTTACTGTTAGGGTTACGGTTTGGATTAGGGTTAGGGTTATGGTTAGGATTAGGATTAGGGTTAGGGTTTGGGTTTGAGTTAGGGTCAGGTTTAGGGTTAGGGTTACGGTTTGGTTTTTCGTTAGGGTTAGGCTTATGGTTAGCATTTGGGTTAGGGTTAGGGTTATGGTTAGGGTTTGGGTTTGGGTTAGGTTTAACGTTAGGGTTAGGGTTTGGGTTAGGGATAGTTTTAGGGTTAGGTTTAGGTTTAGGGTTAGGGTTTCATTTGGGTACGGGTTAGGGTTAGGGTTAGGGTTTGGGTTAGGTTTAGGGTTAGGGTTAGGGTTAGTGTTTGGGTTTGGGTTAGCGTTAGGTTTAGGGTTAGGTTTAGGGTTTGGGTTTGGGTTAGGGTTAGGGTTAGGGTTAGGGTTAGGTTTACGTTTAGGGTTAGGGTTAGGGTTAGGGTTTGGGTTAGGGTTAGTGTTAGGGTTAGGTTTAGGGTTAGGGTTAGGGTTAGGTTTTGGGTTTGGGTTAGGGTAAGGGATAGGGTAAGGGTTAGTGTTAGTGTTAGGGTTTGGGTATGGGTTAAGGTTAGATTTAGAGTTAGGGTTAGGGTTATGGTTAGGGTTTGTGTTAGGGTTAGGGTTAGGGTTAGGGTTAGGGTTTGGGTTAGGGGTAGGGTTAGGATTAAGTTTAGAGTTCGGGTTATGTTTAGGGTTAGAGTTAAGGTTACGGTTAGGGTTAGGGTTAATGTTACGATTAAGTTTAGGGTTAGGGTTAGGGTTAGGGTTTGGTTTAGTGTTGGGGTTAGGTTTAGGATTAAGGTTAAGGTTAGGGTTAGTGTTAGGATTTGAGTTAGGGTTAGGGTTTGGGTTAGTATTTGGTTTAGGGTTAGCGTTATACTTAGTATTAGTGTTAGGGTTTGGGTTAGGGTTAATGTTAGGGTTTGGGTTAATGTTAGGATTAGGGTTAGGGTTAGGGTTAGGGTTAAGGTTAGGCTTTGGGTTTGGTTTAGGCTTAGGGTTTGTGTTAGGGTTAGGTTTAGGGTTAGGGTTAGGGTTAGGCTTTGGGTTTTGGTTAGGTTTAGGGTTAGGGTTAGGGTTTGGGTTTGGGTTAGGTTTAGGGTTAGGGTTAGGGTTAGGGTTAATGTTAGGATTAGGTTTAGGGTTAGTGTTAGTGTTAAGGATGGGTTAGGGTTAGGGTTAGGATTAGGATTAGGGTTAGGTTTAGGGTTAGGTTTAGGATTTGTTTTAGGGTTAGCTTTACAGGTAGGATTAAGGTTAGGGTTTGGGTTAGGGTTACGCTTAGTGATAGGGTTAATGTTAGGTTGAGAGCGAGGGTTAGGGTTAGGGTTAGGGTTAGGGTTTGGGTTAGTTTTAGCGTTAGGGTTAGGGATAGTTTTAGGGTTAGGGGTAGGGTTAGGGTTTGAGTTTGGGTTAGGGTTAGGGTTAGGGTTAGGGTAAAGTTTAGGTTTAGGGTTAGGGTTAGGGTTTGTGTTTGGGTTAGTTTAAGGTTTAGGGTTAGGGTTAGTTTTAGTGTTAGAGTTTGGGTTTGGGTTAGGGTTAGGGGTAGGGTTAGGATTAGTGTTATGGTTTGTTTTAGCGTTAGGGTTGGGTTTTGGGTGAGGGTTAGGGTTAGGGTTAGGGTTAGTGCTTGGGTTTGGGTTAGGGTTAGGTTTAGGGTTAGGTTTGGGGTATGGGTTTGAGTTAGGGTTTGGGTTAGGGTTAGGTTTAGGGTTAGGGTTAGGGTTAGGGTTAGGGTTTGATGTTAGGTTTAGTGTTAGGGTTAGGTTTAGGGTTAGGGTTAGGGTGAGGGTTAGGTTTTGGGTTTGGGTTAGGGTAAGGAATAGGGTTAGGGTTAGTGTTAGTGTTAGGGTTTGGGTATGGGTTAAGGTTAGATTTAGAGTTAGGGTTAGGGTTATGGTTAGGGTTTATGTTAGGGTTAGGGTTATGGTTAGGGTTAGGGTTTGGGTTAGGGGTAGGATTAGGGTTAAGTGTAGAGTTTGGGTTATAATTAGGGTTAGGGTTAAGGTTACGGTTAGGGTTAGGGTTAATGTTACGGTTAGTGTTAGGGTTAGGTTTTGCTTTAGGTTTAAGTTTAGGTTTAGGATTATGGTTAAGGTTAGGGTTAGGGTTAGGATTAGGGTTAGGGTTAGGGTTTGTGTTAGGATTTGGTTTAGTGTTATCGTTATACTTAGTATTAGTGTTAGGGTTTGGGTTAGGGTTAATGTTAGGTTTTGGGTTAATGTTAGGATTAGGGTTAGGGTTAGGGTAAGGGTTGGGGTTAGGGTTAAGGTTAGGCTTTGGGTTTGGTTTAGGGTTAGGATTTGTGTTATGGTTAGGTTTAGTGTTAGGTTTAGGCTTTGGGTTTGGGTTAGGTTTAGGGTTAGGGTTAGGGTTAGGCTTTGGGTTTGGGTTAGGTTTAGGGTTAGGTTTAGGGTTTGGGTTTGGGTTAGGTTTAGGTTTAGGGTTAGGGTTAGGGTTAGGGTTAATGTTAGGATTAGGATTAGGGTTAGGGTTAGGGTTAAGGATGGGTTAGGGTTAGGGTTAGGATTAGGGTTAGGGTTAGGTTTAGGGTTAGGTTTAGGATTTGTTTTAGGGTTGGCTTTACAGGTAGGATTAGGGTTAGGGTTTGGGTTAGGGTTACGCTTAGTGTTAGGGTTAATGTTAGGATGAGAGTCAGGGTTACTGTTAGGGTTAGGTTTAGGTTTGAGTTAGGTTTAGCGTTAGGGTTAGGGTTTGGGTTAGGGATAGGTTTAGGGTTAGGGTTAGGGTTAGGGTTAGGGTTTGGGTTTGGCTTAGGGTTAGGGTTAGTGTTAGGGTAAAGTTTAGGTTTAGGGTTAGGGTTAGAGTTTGTGTTTGGGTTAGGTTAAGTTTTAGGGTTAGGGTTAGTGTTAGTGTTAGATTTTGGGTTTGGGTTAGGGTTAGGGGTAGGGTTAGGATTAGTGTTAGGGTTTGTTTTAGCGTTAGGGTTAGGTTTTGGGTGAGGGTTAGGGTTAGGGTTAGGGTTAGGGTTTGGGTTTGGGTTTGGGTTAGGTTTAGGTTTAGGGTTAGGGTTTCATTTGGGTTAGTGTTAGAGTTTGGGTTAGGGTTTGGGTTAGGTTTAGGGTTAGGGTTAGGGTTAGGATTTGGGTTTCGGTTAGGGTTAGGTTTAGGGTTAGGTTTAGGGTTTGGGTTTGGGTTAGGTTTAGGTTTAGAGTTAGGGTTTCATTTGGGTTAGGGTTAGGGTTATGGTTAGGGTTTGGGTTAGGTTAAGGTTTAGGTTTAGGGTTATGGTTAGGGTCAGGGTTTGGGTTCCGGTTAGTGTTAGATTTAGGTTTAGGGTTAGGGTTAGGTTTAGGGTTAGGTTTTGGGTTTGGGTTAGGGTAAGGGTTAGCGTTAGGGTTAGTCTTAGTGTTAGGGTTTGGGTATGGGTTAAGGTTAGAGTTAGGGTTAGGGTTAGGGTTATGGTTAGGTTTTCTGTTATTGTTAGGGTTAGATTTAGGGTTAGGGTTAGGGTTTGTGTTAGGTTTAGGTTTAGGATTTATTTATGGTTATGCTTTGCGTTCGGTTTAGGGTTAGGGTTAGGGTTAGGTTTAGGATTAGTGTTAGGGTTTGGGTTAGGGTTAGGTTTAGGGTTAGGGTTAGGGTTAGGGTTAGGGTTAGGGTTTGGTTTTGGGTTATGTTAAGGGTTAGGGTTAGGGTTAGTGTTAGTGCTAGTGTTAGTGTTTGGGTTTGGGTTTGGGTTAGTGTTAGGGTTAGGGTTAGGGTTAGGGTTAGGGTTAGTGTTACGAAATGGATTAGGGTTACTGTTATGTTTTGGGTAGGGTTAGTGTTAGGGGTTAGGTTTAGGGTTTAGGGTTGGGTTTGGGTTAGGGTTAGGTTTAGTATTAGATTTAGTATTAGTTTTAGGATTAGGGTTAGGGTTAGGTTTAGGGTTAGTGTTTGGGTTAGGGTTAGGGTTAGGCTTAGTATTTGGATTAGGGTTAGGGTTATAGTTAGGATTAGGGTTAGGGTTTCGTTATGGTTAGGGTTAGGGTTAATGTTAGGATTAGGATTAGGGTTAGGGTTTGGGTTTGAGTTAGGGTCAGGTTTAGGGTTAGGGTTACGGTTTGGTTTTTCGTTAGGGTTAGGCTTATGGTTAGCATTTGGGTTAGGGTTAGGGTTATGGTTAGGGTTTGGGTTTGGGTTAGGTTTAACGTTAGGGTTAGGGTTTGGGGTAGGGATAGTTTTAGGGTTAGGTTTAGGTTTAGGGTTAGGGTTTCATTTGGGTACGGGTTAGGGTTAGGGTTAGGGTTTGGGTTAGGTTTAAGGTTAGGGTTAGGGTTAGTGTTTGGGTTTGGGTTAGCGTTAGGTTTAGGGTTAGGTTTAGGGTTTGGGTTTGGGTTAGGGTTAGGGTTAGGGTTAGGGTTAGGTTTAGGTTTAGGGTTAGGGTTAGGGTTAGGGTTTGGGTTAGGGTTAGTGTTAGGGTTAGGTTTAGGGTTAGGGTTAGGGTTAGGTTTTGGGTTTGGGTTAGGGTAAGGGATAGGGTAAGGGTTAGTGTTAGTGTTAGGGTTTGGGTATGGGTTAAGGTTAGATTTAGAGTTAGGGTTAGGGTTATGGTTAGGGTTTGTGTTAGGGTTAGGGTTAGGGTTAGGGTTAGGGTTTGGGTTAGGGGTAGGGTTAGGATTAAGTTTAGAGTTCGGGTTATGTTTAGGGTTAGAGTTAAGGTTACGGTTAGGGTTAGGGTTAATGTTACGATTAAGTTTGGGGTTAGGGTTAGGGTTAGGGTTTGGTTTAGTGTTAGGGTTAGGTTTAGGATTAAGGTTAAGGTTAGGGTTAGTGTTAGGATTTGAGTTAGGGTTAGGGTTTGGGTTAGTATTTGGTTTAGGGTTAGCGTTATACTTAGTATTAGTGTTAGGGTTTGGGTTAGGGTTAATGTTAGGGTTTGGGTTAATGTTAGGATTAGGGTTAGGGTTAGGGTTAGGGTTAAGGTTAGGCTTTGGGTTTGGTTTAGGCTTAGGGTTTGTGTTAGGGTTAGGTTTAGGGTTAGGGTTAGGGTTAGGCTTTGGGTTTTGGTTAGGTTTAGGGTTAGGGTTAGGGTTTGGGTTTGGGTTAGGTTTAGGGTTAGGGTTAGGGTTAGGGTTAATGTTAGGATTAGGTTTAGGGTTAGTGTTAGTGTTAAGGATGGGTTAGGGTTAGGGTTAGGATTAGGATTAGGGTTAGGTTTAGGGTTAGGTTTAGGATTTGTTTTAGGGTTAGCTTTACAGGTAGGATTAGGGTTAGGGTTTGGGTTAGGGTTACGCTTAGTGATAGGGTTAATGTTAGGTTGAGAGTCAGGGTTAGGGTTAGGGTTAGGGTTAGGGTTTGGGTTAGTTTTAGCGTTAGGGTTAGGGATAGTTTTAGGGTTAGGGGTAGGGTTAGGGTTTGAGTTTGGGTTAGGGTTAGGGTAAGGGTTAGGGTAAAGTTTAGGTTTAGGGTTAGGGTTAGGGTTTGTGTTTGGGTTAGGTTAAGGTTTAGGGTTAGGGTTAGTTTTAGTGTTAGAGTTTGGGTTTGGGTTAGGGTTAGGGGTAGGGTTAGGATTCGTGTTAGGGTTTGTTTTAGCGTTAGGGTTAGGTTTCGTGTTAGGTTTAGGGTTAGGGTTAGGGTTAGTGCTTGGGTTTGGGTTAGGGTTAGGTTTAGGGTTAGGTTTAGGGTATGGGTTTGGGTTAGGGTTAGGGTTAGGGTTAGGTTTAGGGTTAGGGTTAGGGTTAGGGTTAGGGTTTGCGTTAGGATTAGTGTTAGGGTTAGGTTTAGGGTTAGGGTTAGGGTGAGGGTTAGGTTTTGGGTTTGGGTTAGGGTAAGGGATAGGGTTAGGGTTAGTGTTAGTGTTAGGGTTTGGGTATGGGTTAAGGTTAGATTTAGAGTTAGGGTTAGGGTTATGGTTAGGGTTTATGTTAGGGTTAGGGTTATGGTTAGGGTTAGGGTTTGGGTTAGGGGTAGGATTAGGGTTAAGTTTAGAGTTTGGGTTATAATTAGGGTTAGGGTTAAGGTTACGGTTAGGGTTAGGGTTAATGTTACGGTTAGTGTTAGGGTTAGGTTTTGGTTTAGGTTTAAGTTTAGGTTTAGGATTATGGTTAAGGTTAGGGTTAGGGTTAGGATTAGGGTTAGGGTTAGGGTTTGTGTTAGGATTTGGTTTAGTGTTATCGTTATACTTAGTATTAGTGTTAGGGTTTGGGTTAGGGTTAATGTTAGGTTTTGGGTTAATGTTAGGATTAGGGTTAGGGTTAGGGTAAGGGTTACGGTTAGGGTTAAGGTTAGGCTTTGGGTTTGGTTTAGGGTTAGGTTTTGTGTTAGGGTTAGGTTTAGTGTTAGGTTTAGGCTTTGGGTTTGGGTTAGGTTTAGGGTTAGGGTTAGGGTTAGGCTTTGGGTTTGGGTTAGGTTTAGGGTTAGGTTTAGGGTTTGGGTTTGGGTTAGGTTTAGGTTTAGGGTTAGGGTTAGGGTTAGGGTTAATGTTAGGATTAGGATTAGGGTTAGGGTTAGGGTTAAGGATGGGTTAGGGTTAGGGTTAGGATTAGGGTTAGGGTTAGGTTTAGGGTTAGGTTTAGGATTTGTTTTAGGGTTGGCTTTACAGGTAGGATTAGGGTTAGGGTTTGGGTTAGGGTTACGCTTAGTGTTAGCGTTAATGTTAGGATGAGAGTCAGGGTTACGGTTAGGGTTAGGGTTAGTGTTTGAGTTAGGTTTAGCGTTAGGGTTAGGGTTTGGGTTAGGGATAGGTTTAGGGTTAGGGTTAGGGTTAGGGTTAGGGTTTGGGTTTGGCTTAGGGTTAGGGTTAGTGTTAGGGTAAAGTTTAGGTTTAGGGTTAGGGTTAGAGTTTGTGTTTGGGTTAGGTTAAGTTTTAGGGTTAGGGTTAGTGTTAGTGTTAGAGTTTGGGTTTGGGTTAGGGTTAGGGGTAGGGTTAGGATTAGTGTTAGGGTTTGTTTTAGCGTTAGGGTTAGGTTTTGGGTGAGGGTTAGGGTTAGCTTTAGGGTTAGGGTTTGGGTTTGGGTTTGGGTTAGGTTTAGGTTTAGGGTTAGGGTTTCATTTGGGTTAGTGTTAGAGTTTGGGTTAGGGTTTGGGTTAGGTTTAGGGTTAGGGTTAGGGTTAGGGTTTGGGTTTCGCTTAGGGTTAGGTTTAGGGTTAGGTTTAGGGTTTGGGTTTGGGTTAGGTTTAGGTTTAGAGTTAGGGTTTCATTTGGGTTAGGGTTAGGGTTATGGTTAGGGTTTGGGTTAGGTTTAGGTTTAGGTTTAGGGTTATGGTTAGGGTCAGGGTTTGGGTTCCGGTTAGTGTTAGATTTAGGTTTAGGGTTAGGGTTAGGTTTAGGGTTAGGTTTTGGGTTTGGGTTAGGGTAAGGGTTAGCGTTAGGGTTAGTCTTAGTGTTAGGGTTTGGGTATGGGTTAAGGTTAGAGTTAGGGTTAGGGTTAGGGTTATGGTTAGGTTTTCTGTTATTGTTAGGGTTAGATTTAGGGTTAGGGTTAGGGTTTGTGTTAGGTTTAGGTTTAGGATTTATTTATGGTTATGCTTTGCGTTCGGTTTAGGGTTAGGGTTAGGGTTAGGTTTAGGATTAGTGTTAGGGTTTGGGTTAGGGTTAGGTTTAGGGTTAGGGTTAGGGTTAGGGTTAGGGTTAGGGTTTGGTTTTGGGTTATGTTAAGGGTTAGGGTTAGGGTTAGTGTTAGTGTTAGTGTTAGGGTTTGGGTTTGGGTTTGGGTTAGGGTTAGGTTTAGGGTTAGGGTTAGGGTTAGGGTTAGTGTTACGAAATGGATTAGGGTTACTGTTATGTTTTGGTTAGGGTTAGTGTTAGGGGTTAGGTTTAGGGTTTAGGGTTGGGTTTGGGTTAGGGTTAGGTTTAGTATTAGATTTAGTATTAGTTTTAGGATTAGGGTTAGGGTTAGGTTTAGGGTTAGTGTTTGGGTTAGGGTTAGGGTTAGGCTTAGTATTTGGATTAGGGTTAGGGTTATAGTTAGGATTAGGGTTAGGGTTTCGTTATGGTTAGGGTTAGGGTTAATGTTAGGATTAGGGTTAGGGTTAGGGTTAGGCTTAGGGTAATGGTTCGGGTTAGGGTTAGGTTTATGGTTAGGGTTAGGGTTTGGGTTAGGGTTAGGGTTTGGTTTAGGGTTAGGGTTAGGCTTTCATTTGGGTAAGGGTTAGGGTTAGGGTTAGGGTTTGGGTTAGGGTTAGGGTTTGGTTTAGGGTTAGGGTTTGGTTTTGGGTTAGGGTTAGGGTTAGGTTTAGGGTTAGGGTTTGGGTTTGGGTTAGGTTGAGGTTTAAGGTTTGGGTTTGGGTTAGGGTTAGGTTTAGGGTTAGGGTTAGGGTTTGGTTTTTCGTTAGGGTTAGGCTTATGGTTAGCATTTGGGTTAGGGTTAGGGTTATGGTTAGGGTTTGGGTTAGGGTTAGGGTTTGGTTTAGGGTTAGGGTTTGGTATTGGGTTAGGGTTAGGGTTAGGTTTAGGGTTAGGGTTTGTGTTAGATTTAGGTTTAGGGTTTTGGTTTGGGTTAGGGTTAGGTTTAGGGTTAGGTTTAGGGTTTGGGTTTGGGTTAGGTTTAGGTTTAGGTTTAGGGTTTTATTTGGTTTAGGTTTAGGGTTATGGTTAGGGTTTGGGTTAGGTTTAGG
>JAJHUQ010000041.1:3512500-3517500 GCA_035773235.1 Eospalax fontanierii | reverse complement strand
TTAGGGTTAGGGTTTGGGTTTGGGTTAGGTTTAGTGTTAGGGTTAGGGTTAGGGTTAATGTTAGGATTAGGATTAGGGTTAGTGTTAGGGTTAAGGATGGGTTAGGGTTAGGGTTAGGATTAGGATTAGGGTTAGGTTTAGGGTTAGGTTTAGGATTTGTTTTAGGGTTAGCTTTACATGTAGGGTTAGGGTTAGGGTTAGGTTTAGGGTTAGGGTTAGGATTAGGTTTAGGGTTAGGGTTTGGGTTAGGGTTAACTTTAGGGTTAGGGTTAGGGTTTGGGTTAGGGTTAGGTTTAGGGTTAGGATTTGTGTTAGGATTAGGGTTATAATTAGGATTAGGTTTATCATTTGGGTTATGTTCAGGGTTAGGTTTAGGGTTAATGTTAGGATTAGGGTTAGGGTTACTGTTAGGGTTACGGTTTCGATTAGGGTTAGGGTTATGGTTAGGAATAGGGTTAGGGTTAGGGTTTGGTTTAGGTTTAGGGTTAGGGTTTGGGATTGAGTTAGGGTCAGGTTTAGGGTTAGGGTTAGGGTTTGGTTTTTCGTTAGGGTTAAGCTTATGGTTAGCATTTTGGTTAGGATTAGGGTTATGGTTAGGGTTTGGGTTAGGGTTAGGGTTTGGTTTAGGGTTAGGGTTTGGTTTTGGGTTAGGGTTAGGGTTAGGGTTAGGGTTAGGGTTTGGGTTAGGTTTAGTGTTAGGGTTAGGGTTAGGTTTAGGGTTAGGATTCGTGTTAGGATTAGGGTTATAATTAGGATTAGGTTTAGGATTTGGGTTATGTTTAGGGTTAGCTTTAGGGTTAATGTTAGGATTAGGGTTAGGGTTACTGTTAGGGTTACGGTTTGGATTAGGGTTAGGGTTATGGTTAGGATTAGGGTTAGGGTTAGGGTTTGGGTTAGGTTTAGGGTTAGGGTTACTGTTAGGGTTACGGTTTGGATTAGGGTTAGGGTTATGGTTAGGATTAGGATTAGGGTTAGGGTTTGGGTTTGAGTTAGGGTCAGGTTTTGGGTTAGGGTTACGGTTTGGTTTTTCGTTAGGGTTAGGCTTATGGTTAGCATTTGGGTTAGGGTTAGGGTTATGGTAAGGTTTGGGTTTGGGTTAGGTTTAACGTTAGGGTTAGGGTTTGGGTTAGGGATAGTTTTAGGGTTAGGTTTAGGTTTAGGGTTAGGGTTTCATTTGGGTACGGGTTAGGGTTAGGGTTAGGGTTTGGGTTAGGTTTAGGGTTAGGGTTAGGGTTAGGGTTTGGGTTTGGGTTAGCGTTAGGTTTAGGGTTAGGTTTAGGGTTTGGGTTTGGGTTAGGGTTAGGGTTAGGGTTAGGGTTAGGTTTAGGTTTAGGGTTAGGGTTAGGGTTAGGGTTTGGGTTAGGGTTAGTGTTAGGGTTAGGTTTAGGGTTAGGGTTAGGGTTAGGTTTTGGGTTTGGGTTAGGGTAAGGGATTGGGTAAGGGTTAGTGTTAGTGTTAGGGTTTGGGTATGGGTTAAGGTTAGATTTAGAGTTAGGGTTAGGGTTATGGTTAGGGTTTGTGTTAGGGTTAGGGTTAGGGTTAGGGTTAGGGTTTGGGTTAGGGGTAGGGTTAGGATTAAGTTTAGAGTTCGGGTTATGTTTAGGGTTAGAGTTAAGGTTACGGTTAGGGTTAGGGTTAATGTTACGATTTAGGTTAGGGTTAGGGTTAGGGTTAGGGTTTGGTTTAGTGTTAGGGTTAGGTTTAGGATTAAGGTTAAGGTTAGGGTTAGTGTTAGGATTTGAGTTAGGGTTAGGGTTTGGGTTAGTATTTGGTTTAGGGTTAGCGTTATACTTAGTATTAGTGTTAGGGTTTGGGTTAGGGTTAATGTTAGGGTTTGGGTTAATGTTAGGATTAGGGTTAGGGTTAGGGTTAGGGTTAAGGTTAGGCTTTGGGTTTGGTTTAGGGTTAGGGTTTGTGTTAGGGTTAGGTTTAGGGTTAGGGTTAGGGTTAGGCTTTGGGTTTTGGTTAGGTTTAGGGTTAGGGTTTGGGTTTGGGTTAGGTTTAGGGTTAGGGTTAGGGTTAGGGTTAATGTTAGGATTAGGTTTAGGGTTAGTGTTAGTGTTAAGGATGGGTTAGGGTTAGGGTTAGGATTAGGATTAGGGTTAGGTTTAGGGTTAGGTTTAGGATTTGTTTTAGGGTTAGCTTTACAGGTAGGATTAGGGTTAGGGTTTGGGTTAGCGTTACGCTTAGTGATAGGGTTAATGTTAGGTTGAGAGTCAGGGTTAGGGTTAGGGTTAGGGTTAGGGTTTGGGTTAGTTTTAGCGTTAGGGTTAGGGATAGTTTTAGGGTTAGGGGTAGGGTTAGGGTTTGAGTTTGGGTTAGGGTTAGGGTTAGGGTTAGGGTAAAGTTTAGGTTTAGGGTTAGGGTTAGGGTTTGTGTTTGGGTTAGGTTAAGGTTTAGGGTTAGGGTTAGTTTTAGTGTTAGAGTTTGGGTTTGGGTTAGGGTTAGGGGTAGGGTTAGGATTAGTGTTAGGGTTTGTTTTAGCGTTAGGGTTAGGTTTCGTGTTAGGTTTAGGGTTAGGGTTAGGGTTATTGCTTGGGTTTGGGTTAGGGTTAGGTTTAGGGTTAGGTTTAGGGTATGGGTTTGGGTTAGGGTTAGGGTTAGGGTTAGGTTTAGGGTTAGGGTTAGGGTTTGGGTTAGGATTAGTGTTAGGGTTAGGTTTAGGGTTAGGGTTAGGGTGAGGGTTAGGTTTTGGGTTTGGGTTAGGGTAAGGGATAGGGTTAGGGTTAGTGTTAGTGTTAGGGTTTGGGTATGGGTTAAGGTTAGATTTAGAGTTAGGGTTAGGGTTATGGTTAGGGTTTATGTTAGGGTTAGGGTTATGGTTAGGGTTAGGGTTTGGGTTAGGGGTAGGATTAGGGTTAAGTTTAGAGTTTGGGTTATAATTAGGGTTAGGGTTAAGGTTACGGTTAGGGTTAGGGTTAAGGTTACGGTTAGTGTTAGGGTTAGGTTTTGGTTTAGGTTTAAGTTTAGGTTTAGGATTATGGTTAAGGTTAGGGTTAGGGTTAGGATTAGGGTTAGGGTTAGGTTTTGTGTTAGGATTTGGTTTAGTGTTATCGTTATACTTAGTATTAGTGTTAGGGTTTGGGTTAGGGTTAATGTTAGGTTTTGGGTTAATGTTAGGATTAGGGTTAGGGTTAGGGTAAGGGTTAGGGTTAGGGTTATGGTTAGGCTTTGGGTTTGGTTTAGGGTTAGGATTTGTGTTAGGGTTAGGTTTAGTGTTAGGTTTAGGCTTTGGGTTTGGGTTAGGTTTAGGATTAGGGTTAGGGTTAGGCTTTGGGTTTGGGTTAGGTTTAGGGTTAGGTTTAGGGTTTGGGTTTGGGTTAGGTTTAGGTTTAGGGTTAGGGTTAGGGTTAGGGTTAATGTTAGGATTAGGATTAGGGTTAGGGTTAGGGTTAAGGATGGGTTAGGGTTAGGGTTAGGATTAGGGTTAGGGTTAGGTTTAGGGTTAGGTTTAGGATTTGTTTTAGGGTTGGCTTTACAGGTAGGATTAGGGTTAGAGTTTGGGTTAGGGTTACGCTTAGTGTTAGGGTTAATGTTAGGATGAGAGTGAGGGTTACGGTTAGGGTTAGGGTTAGGGTTTGAGTTAGGTTTAGCGTTAGGGTTAGGGTTTGGGTTAGGGATAGGTTTAGAGTTAGGGTTAGGGTTAGGGTTAGGGTTTGGGTTTGGCTTAGGGTTAGGGTTAGTGTTAGGGTAAAGTTTAGGTTTAGGGTTAGGGTTAGAGTTTGTGTTTGGGTTAGGTTAAGTTTTAGGGTTAGGTTTAGTGTTAGTGTTAGAGTTTGGGTTTGGGTTAGGGTTAGGGGTAGGGTTAGGATTAGTGTTAGGGTTTGTTTTAGCGTTAGGGTTAGGTTTTGGGTGAGGGTTAGGGTTAGGGTTAGGGTTAGGGTTTGGGTTTGGGTTTGGGTTAGGTTTAGGTTTAGGGTTAGGGTTTCATTTGGGTTAGTGTTAGAGTTTGGGTTAGGGTTTGGGTTAGGTTTAGGGTTAGGGTTAGGGTTAGAGTTTGGGTTTCGGTTAGGGTTAGGTTTAGGGTTAGGTTTAGGGTTTGGGTTTGGGTTAGGTTTAGGTTTAGAGTTAGGGTTTCATTTGGGTTAGGGTTAGGGTTATGGTTAGGGTTTGGGTTAGGTTTAGGTTTAGGTTTAGGGTTATGGTTAGGGTCAGGGTTTGGGTTCCGGTTAGTGTTAGATTTAGGTTTAGGGTTAGGGTTAGGTTTAGCGTTAGGTTTTGGGTTTGGGTTAGGGTAAGGGTTAGCGTTAGGGTTAGTCTTAGTGTTAGGGTTTGGGTATGGCTTAAAGTTAGACTTAGGGTTAGGGTTAGGGTTATGGGTAGGTTTTCTGTTATTGTTAGGGTTAGATTTAGGGTTAGGGTTAGGGTTTGTGTTAGGTTTAGGTTTAGGATTTATTTATGGTTATGCTTTGCGTTCGGTTTAGGGTTAGGGTTAGGGTTAGGTTTAGGATTAGTGTTAGGGTTTGGGTTAGGGTTAGGTTTAGGGTTAGGGTTAGGGTTAGGGTTAGGGTTAGGGTTTGGTTTTGGGTTATGTTAAGGGTTAGGGTTAGGGTTAGTGTTAGTGTTAGTGTTAGGGTTTGGGTTTGGGTTTCGGTTAGGGTTAGGTTTAGGGTTAGGGTTAGGGTTAGGGTTAGTGTTACGAAATGGATTAGGGTTACTGTTATGTTTTGGTTAGGGTTAGTGTTAGGGGTTAGGTTTAGGGTTTAGGGTTGGGTTTGGGTTAGGGTTAGGTTTAGTATTAGATTTAGTATTAGTTTTAGGATTAGGGTTAGGGTTAGGGTTAGGGTTAGTGTTTGGGTTAGGTTTAGGGTTAGGCTTAGTATTTGGATTAGGGTTAGGGTTATAGTTAGGATTAGGGTTAGGGTTTCGTTATGGTTAGGGTTAGGGTTAATGTTAGGATTAGGGTTAGGGTTAGGGTTAGGCTTAGGGTAATGGTTTGGGTTAGGGTTAGGTTTATGGTTGGGGTTAGGGTTTGGGTTTGGGTTAGGGGTAGGGTTAGG
>JAJHUQ010000041.1:3505000-3507500 GCA_035773235.1 Eospalax fontanierii | reverse complement strand
TAGGGTTAATGTTACGATTTAGGTTAGGGTTAGGGTTAGGGTTAGGGTTTGGTTTAGTGTTAGGGTTAGGTTTAGGATTAAGGTTAAGGTTAGGGTTAGTGTTAGGATTTGAGTTAGGGTTAGGGTTTGGGTTAGTATTTGGGTTGGGGTCGGGGTTGTACTTAGTATTAGTGTTAGGGTTCGGGTTAGGTTGACTGTAAGGGTTTGGTTTAGAGTTAGGATTAGGGTTAGGGTTAGGGTTAGGGTTAAGGTTAGGCTTTGGGTTTGGTTTAGGGTTAGGGTTTGTGTTAGGGTTAGGTTTAGGGTTAGGGTTAGGGTTAGGCTTTGGGTTTTGGTTAGGTTTAGGGTTAGGGTTAGGGTTTGGGTTTGGGTTAGGTTTAGGGTTAGGGTTAGGGTTAGGGTTAATGTTAGGATTAGGTTTAGGGTTAGTGTTAGTGTTAAGGAGGGGTTAGGGTTAGGGTTAGGATTAGGATTAGGGTTAGGTTTAGGGTTAGGTTTAGGATTTGTTTTAGGGTTAGCCTCACAGGTAGGATCAGGGTTAGGGTTTGGGTTAGCGTTACGCTTAGTGATAGGGTTAATGTTAGGTTGAGAGTCAGGGTTAGGGTTAGGGTTAGGGTTAGGGTTTGGGTTAGTTTTAGCGTTAGGGTTAGGGATAGTTTTAGGGTTAGGGGTAGGGTTAGGGTTTGAGTTTGGGTTAGGGTTAGGGTTAGGGTTAGGGTAAAGTTTAGGTTTAGGGTTAGGGTTAGGGTTTGTGTTTGGGTTAGGTTAAGGTTTAGGGTTAGGGTTAGTTTTAGTGTTAGAGTTTGGGTTTGGGTTAGGGTTAGGGGTAGGGTTAGGATTAGTGTTAGGGTTTGTTTTAGCGTTAGGGTTAGGTTTCGTGTTAGGTTTAGGGTTAGGGTTAGGGTTAGTGCTTGGGTTTGGGTTAGGGTTAGGTTTAGGGTTAGGTTTAGGGTATGGGTTTGGGTTAGGGTTAGGGTTAGGGTTAGGGTTAGGTTTAGGGTTAGGGTTAGGGTTTGGGTTAGGATTAGTGTTAGGGTTAGGTTTAGGGTTAGGGTTAGGGTGAGGGTTAGGTTTTGGGTTTGGGTTAGGGTAAGGGATAGGGTTAGGGTTAGTGTTAGTGTTAGGGTTTGGGTATGCGTTAAGGTTAGATTTAGAGTTAGGGTTAGGGTTATGGTTAGGGTTTATGTTAGGGTTAGGGTTATGGTTAGGGTTAGGGTTTGGGTTAGGGGTAGGATTAGGGTTAAGTTTAGAGTTTGGGTTATGATTAGGGTTGGGGTTAAGGTTACGGTTAGGGTTAGGGTTAAGGTTACGGTTAGTGTTAGGGTTAGGTTTTGGTTTAGGTTTAAGTTTAGGTTTAGGATTATGGTTAAGGTTAGGGTTAGGGTTAGGATTAGGGTTAGGGTTAGGGTTTGTGTTAGGATTTGGTTTAGTGTTATCGTTATACTTAGTATTAGTGTTAGGGTTTGGGTTAGGGTTAATGTTAGGTTTTGGGTTAATGTTAGGATTAGGGTTAGGGTTAGGGTAAGGGTTAGGGTTAGGGTTATGGTTAGGCTTTGGGTTTGGTTTAGGGTTAGGATTTTTGTTAGGGTTAGGTTTAGTGTTAGGTTTAGGCTTTGGGTTTGGGTTAGGTTTAGGATTAGGGTTAGGGTTAGGCTTTGGGTTTGGGTTAGGTTTAGGGTTAGGTTTAGGGTTTGGGTTTGGGTTAGGTTTAGGTTTAGGGTTAGGGTTAGGGTTAGGGTTAATGTTAGGATTAGGATTAGGGTTAGGGTTAGGGTTAAGGATGGGTTAGGGTTAGGGTTAGGATTAGGGTTAGGGTTAGGTTTAGGGTTAGGTTTAGGATTTGTTTTAGGGTTGGCTTTACAGGTAGGATTAGGGTTAGGGTTTGGGTTAGGGTTACGCTTAGTGTTAGGGTTAATGTTAGGATGAGAGTCAGGGTTACGGTTAGGGTTAGGGTTAGGGTTTGAGTTAGGTTTAGCGTTAGGGTTAGGGTTTGGGTTAGGGATAGGTTTAGAGTTAGGGTTAGGGTTAGGGTTAGGGTTTGGGTTTGGCTTAGGGTTAGGGTTAGTGTTAGGGTAAAGTTTAGGTTTAGGGTTAGGGTTAGAGTTTGTGTTTGGGTTAGGTTAAGTTTTAGGGTTAGGTTTAGTGTTAGTGTTAGAGTTTGGGTTTGGGTTAGGGTTAGGGGTAGGGTTAGGATTAGTGTTAGGGTTTGTTTTAGCGTTAGGGTTAGGTTTTGGGTGAGCGTTAGGGTTAGGGTTAGGGTTAGGGTTTGGGTTTGGGTTTGGGTTAGGTTTAGGTTTAGGGTTAGGGTTTCATTTGGGTTAGTGTTAGAGTTTGGGTTAGGGTTTGGGTTAGGTTTAGGGTTAGGGTTAGGGTTAGAGTTTGGGTTTCGGTTAGGGTTAGGTTTAGGGTTAGGTTTAGGGTTTGGGTTTGGGTTAGGTTTAGGTTTAGAGTTAGGGTTTCATTTGGGTTAGGGTTAGGGTTATGGTTAGGGTTTGGGTTA
>JAJHUQ010000041.1:3495000-3497500 GCA_035773235.1 Eospalax fontanierii | reverse complement strand
TAGGGTTAGGGTTTGGGTTAGGGTTAGGTTTAGTTTTAGGCTTAGGATTAGGTTTTAGGTTTGGCTTAGTGTTAGGGTTAGGTTTAGGTTTAGGGTTAGGCTTTCATTTGGGTAAGGGTTAGGGTTAGGGTTAGGGTTTGGGTTAGGGTTAGGGTTTGGTTTAGGGTTAGGGTTTGGTTTTGGGTTAGGGTTAGGGTTAGGTTTAGGGTTAGGGTTTGGGTTAGGTTTAGGTTTAAGGTTTGGGTTTGGGTTAGGGTTAGGTTTAGGGTTAGGGTTAGGGTTTGGTTTTTCGTTAGGGTTAGGCTTATGGTTAGCATTTGGGTTAGGGTTATGGTTAGGGTTTGGGTTAGGGTTAGGGTTTGGTTTAGGGTTAGGGTTTGGTTTTGGGTTAGGGTTAGGGTTAGGTTTAGGGTTAGGGTTTGTGTTAGGTTTAGGTTTAGGGTTTGGGTTTGGGTTAGGGTTAGGTTTAGGGTTAGGTTTAGGGTTTGGGTTTGGGTTAGGTTTAGGTTTAGGTTTAGGGTTTTATTTGGTTTAGGTTTAGGGTTATGGTTAGGGTTTGGGTTAGGTTTAGGTTTAGGTTTAGGGTTAGGGTAAGGGTTAGGGTTAGGGTTTGGGTTAGGGTTAGTGTTAGCGTTAGGTTAAGGGTTAGGGTTAGGGTTAGGGTTAGGGTTAGGGTTAGGGTTTGGTTTTGGGTTATGGTAAGGGTTAGGGTTAGGGTTAGTGTTAGTGTTTGGGTTTGGGTTAGGGTTAGGGTTAGGGTTAGGGTTACGGTTAGTGTTAGGGAATGTTTTGGGTTACTGTTATGTTTTTGGTTAGGGTTAGTGTTAGGGGTTAGGGTTAGGGTTAGGGTTGGGTTTCGGTTAGGGTTAGGTTTAGTGTTAGATTTAGTATTAGTTTTAGGGTTAGGGTTAGGGTTAGGGTTAGTGTTTGGGTTAGGTTTAGGGTTAGGCTTAGTATTTGGTTTAGGCTTAGGGTTATAGTTAGGATTAGGGTTAGGGTTTCGGTTAGGGATAGGGTTAGGGTTAATGTTAGGATTAGGGTTAGGGTTAGGGTTAGGGTTAGGGTTAGGGTTAGGGTAAAGTTTAGGTTTAGGGTTAGGGTTAGGGTTTGTGTTTGGGTTAGTTTAAGGTTTAGGGTTAGGGTTAGTGCTAGTGTTAGAGTTTGGGTTTGTGTTAGGGTTAGGGGTAGGTTTAGGATTAGTGTTAGGGTTTGTTTTAGCGTTAGGGTTAGGTTTTGGGTTAGGTTAGGGTTAGGGTTAGGGTTAGGGTTAGGGGTAGCGTTTGGGTTTGGTTTAGGTTTAAGTTTAGTGTTAGGGTTTCATTTGGGTTAGGGTTAGGGTTAGGGTTAGGGTTTGGGTTAGGTTTAGGGTTAGGGTTAAGGTTAGGGTTTGGGTTTGGGTTAGGGTTAGGTTTAGGGTTAGGTTTGGGGTTAGGGTTAGGTTTGCATTTGGGTTAGGGTTAGGGTTAGGGTTATTATTTTGGTTAGATTTAGGGTTAGGGTTAGGGTTTGGGTTTGGGTTAGGTTTAGGTTTAGGGTTAGGGTTTCATTTGGGTTAGGGTTAGGGTTAGGGTTAGGGTTTGGTTTAGGTTTAGGGTTAGGGTTAGGGTTAGGGTTAGGGTTAGGGTTAGGGTTAGGGTTTGGGTTAGGTTTAGGGTTAGGGTTTGGTTTTGCGTTAGGTTTAGGTTTAGGGTTAGGCTTTCATTTGCGTAAGGGTTAGGGTTAGGGTTAGGGTTATGGTTAGGTTTTCTGTTATTGTTAGGGTTAGATTTAGGGTTAGGGTTAGGGTTTGTGTTACGTTTAGGTTTAGGATTTATTTATGGTTATGCTTTGCGTTCGGTTTAGGGTTAGGGTTAGGGTTAGGTTTAGGATTAGTGTTAGGGTTTGGGTTAGGGTTAGGTTTAGGGTTAGGGTTAGGGTTAGGGTTAGGGTTAGGGTTTGGTTTTGGGTTATGTTAAGGGTTAGGGTTAGGGTTAGTGTTAATGTTAGTGTTAGGGTTTGGGTTTGGGTTTGGGTTAGGGTTAGGTTTAGGGTTAGTGTTAGGGTTAGGGTTAGTGTTACGAAATGGATTAGGGTTACTGTTATGTTTTGGTTAGGGTTAGTGTTAGGGGTTAGGTTTAGGGTTTATGGTTGGGTTTGGGTTAGGGTTAGGTTTAGTATTAGATTTAGTATTAGTTTTAGGATTAGGGTTAGGGTTAGGGTTAGGGTTAGTGTTTGGGTTAGGTTTAGGGTTAGGCTTAGTATTTGGATTAGGGTTAGGGTTATAGTTAGGATTAGGGTTAGGGTTTCGTTATGGTTAGGGTTAGGGTTAATGTTAGGATTAGGGTTAGGGTTAGGGTTAGGCTTAGGGTAATGGTTTGGGTTAGGGTTAGGTTTAGTTTTAGGGTTAGGATTAGGTTTTAGGTTTGGCTTAGGGTTAGGGTTAGGTTTAGGTTTAGGGTTAGGCTTTCATTTGGGTAAGGGTTAGGGTTAGGGTTAGGGTTTGTGTTAGGGTTAGGGTTTG
>JAJHUQ010000041.1:3485000-3490000 GCA_035773235.1 Eospalax fontanierii | reverse complement strand
GGGTTTGGGTTAGGGTTACGCTTAGTGTTAGGGTTAAGGTTAGGATGAGAGTCAGGGTTACGGTTAGGGTTAGGGTTAGGGTTTGAGTTAGGTTTAGCGTTAGGGTTAGGGTTTGGGTTAGGGAAAGGGTTAGGGTTAGGGTTAGGGTTAGGGTTAGGGTTTGGGTTTGGCTTAGGGTTAGGGTTAGTGTTAGGGTAAAGTTTAGGTTTAGGGTTAGGGTTAGAGTTTGTGTTTGGTTTAGGTTAAGTTTTAGGGTTAGGGTTAGTGTTAGTGTTAGAGTTTGGGTTTGGGTTAGGGTTAGGGGTAGGGTTAGGATTAGTGTTAGGGTTTGTTTTAGCGTTAGGGTTAGGTTTTGGGTGAGGGTTAGGGTTAGGGTTAGGGTTAGGGTTTGGGTTTGGGTTTGGGTTAGGTTTAGGTTTAGGGTTAGGGTTTCATTTGGGTTAGTGTTAGAGTTTGGGTTAGGGTTTGGGTTAGGTTTAGGGTTAGGGTTAGGGTTAGGGTTTGGGTTTCGGTTAGGGTTAGGTTTAGGGTTAGGTTTAGGGTTTGGGTTTGGGTTAGGTTTAATTTTAGAGTTAGGGTTTCATTTGGGTTAGGGTTAGGGTTATGGTTAGGGTTTGGGTTAGGTTTAGGTTTAGGTTTAGGGTTATGGTTAGGGTCAGGGTTTGGGTTCCGGTTAGTGTTAGATTTAGGTTTAGGGTTAGGGTTAGGTTTAGGGTTAGGTTTTGGGTTTGGGTTAGGGTAAGTGTTAGGGTTAGGGTTAGTCTTAGTGTTAGGGTTTGGGTATGGGTTAAGGTTAGAGTTAGGGTTAGGGTTAGGGTTATGGTTAGGTTTTCTGTTATTGTTAGGGTTAGATTTAGGGTTAGGGTTAGGGTTTGTGTTACGTTTAGGTTTAGGATTTATTTATGGTTATGCTTTGCGTTCGGTTTAGGGTTAGGGTTAGGGTTAGGTTTAGGATTAGTGTTAGGGTTTGGGTTAGGGTTAGGTTTAGGGTTAGGGTTAGGGTTAGGGTTAGGGTTAGGGTTTGGTTTTGGGTTATGTTATGGGTTAGGGTTAGGGTTAGTGTTAGTGTTAGTGTTAGGGTTTGGGTTTGGGTTTGGGTTAGGGTTAGGTTTAGGGTTAGGGTTAGGGTTAGGGTTAGTGTTACGAAATGGATTAGGGTTACTGTTATGTTTTGGTTAGGGTTAGTGTTAGGGGTTAGGTTTAGGGTTTAGGGTTGGGTTTGGGTTAGGGTTAGGTTTAGTATTAGATTTAGTATTAGTTTTAGGATTAGGGTTAGGGTTAGGGTTAGGGTTAGTGTTTGGGTTAGGTTTAGGGTTAGGCTTAGTATTTGGATTAGGGTTAGGGTTATAGTTAGGATTAGGGTTAGGGTTTCGTTATGGTTAGGGTTAGGGTTAATGTTAGGATTAGGGTTAGGGTTAGGGTTAGGCTTAGGGTAATGGTTTGGGTTAGGGTTAGGTTTATGGTTAGGGTTAGGGTTTGGGTTAGGGTTAGGTTTAGTTTTAGGCTTAGGATTAGGTTTTAGGTTTGGCTTAGTGTTAGGGTTAGGTTTAGGTTTAGGGTTAGGCTTTCATTTGGGTAAGGGTTAGGGTTAGGGTTAGGGTTTGGGTTAGGGTTAGGGTTTGGTTTAGGGTTAGGGTTTGGTTTTGGGTTAGGGTTAGGGTTAGGTTTAGGGTTAGGGTTTGGGTTAGGTTTAGGTTTAAGGTTTGGGTTTGGGTTAGGGTTAGGTTTAGGGTTAGGGTTAGGGTTTGGTTTTTCGTTAGGGTTAGGCTTATGGTTAGCATTTGGGTTAGGGTTATGGTTAGGGTTTGGGTTAGGGTTAGGGTTTGGTTTAGGGTTAGGGTTTGGTTTTGGGTTAGGGTTAGGGTTAGGTTTAGGGTTAGGGTTTGTGTTAGGTTTAGGTTTAGGGTTTGGGTTTGGGTTAGGGTTAGGTTTAGGGTTAGGTTTAGGGTTTGGGTTTGGGTTAGGTTTAGGTTTAGGTTTAGGGTTTTATTTGGTTTAGGTTTAGGGTTATGGTTAGGGTTTGGGTTAGGTTTAGGTTTAGGTTTAGGGTAAGGGTACGGGTTAGGGTTAGGGTTTGGGATAGGGTTAGTGTTAGCGTTAGGTTTAGGGTTAGGGTTAGGGTTAGGGTTAGGGTTAGGGTTAGGGTTTGGTTTTGGGTTATGGTAAGGGTTAGGGTTAGGGTTAGTGTTAGTGTTTGGGTTTGGGTTAGGGTTAGGGTTAGGGTTAGGGTTACGGTTAGTGTTAGGGAATGTTTTGGGTTACTGTTATGTTTTTGGTTAGGGTTAGTGTTAGGGGTTAGGGTTAGGGTTAGGGTTGGGTTTCGGTTAGGGTTAGGTTTAGTGTTAGATTTAGTATTAGTTTTAGGGTTAGGGTTAGGGTTAGGGTTAGTGTTTGGGTTAGGTTTAGGGTTAGGCTTAGTATTTGGTTTAGGCTTAGGGTTATAGTTAGGATTAGGGTTAGGGTTTCGGTTAGGGATAGGGTTAGGGTTAATGTTAGGATTAGGGTTAGGGTTAGGGTTAGGGTTAGGGTTAGGGTTAGGGTAAAGTTTAGGTTTAGGGTTAGGGTTAGGGTTTGTGTTTGGGTTAGTTTAAGGTTTAGGGTTAGGGTTAGTGCTAGTGTTAGAGTTTGGGTTTGTGTTAGGGTTAGGGGTAGGTTTAGGATTAGTGTTAGGGTTTGTTTTAGCGTTAGGGTTAGGTTTTGGGTTAGGTTAGGGTTAGGGTTAGGGTTAGGGTTAGGGGTAGCGTTTGGGTTTGGTTTAGGTTTAAGTTTAGTGTTAGGGTTTCATTTGGGTTAGGGTTAGGGTTAGGGTTAGGGTTTGGGTTAGGTTTAGGGTTAGGGTTAAGGTTAGGGTTTGGGTTTGGGTTAGGGTTAGGTTTAGGGTTAGGTTTGGGGTTAGGGTTAGGTTTGCATTTGGGTTAGGGTTAGGGTTAGGGTTATTATTTTGGTTAGATTTAGGGTTAGGGTTAGGGTTTGGGTTTGGGTTAGGTTTAGGTTTAGGGTTAGGGTTTCATTTGGGTTAGGGTTAGGGTTAGGGTTAGGGTTTGGTTTAGGTTTAGGGTTAGGGTTAGGGTTAGGGTTAGGGTTAGGGTTAGGGTTAGGGTTTGGGTTAGGTTTAGGGTTAGGGTTTGGTTTTGCGTTAGGTTTAGGTTTAGGGTTAGGCTTTCATTTGCGTAAGGGTTAGGGTTAGGGTTAGGGTTATGGTTAGGTTTTCTGTTATTGTTAGGGTTAGATTTAGGGTTAGGGTTAGGGTTTGTGTTACGTTTAGGTTTAGGATTTATTTATGGTTATGCTTTGCGTTCGGTTTAGGGTTAGGGTTAGGGTTAGGTTTAGGATTAGTGTTAGGGTTTGGGTTAGGGTTAGGTTTAGGGTTAGGGTTAGGGTTAGGGTTAGGGTTAGGGTTTGGTTTTGGGTTATGTTAAGGGTTAGGTTTAGGGTTAGTGTTAGTGTTAGTGTTATGGCTTGGGTTTGGGTTTGGGTTAGGGTTAGGTTTAGGGTTAGGGTTAGGGTTAGGGTTAGTGTTAGGAAATGGATTAGGGTTACTGTTATGTTTTGGTTAGGGTTAGTGTTAGGGGTTAGGTTTAGGGTTTATGGTTGGGTTTGGGTTAGGGTTAGGTTTAGTATTAGATTTAGTATTAGTTTTAGGATTAGGGTTAGGGTTAGGGTTAGGGTTAGTGTTTGGGTTAGGTTTAGGGTTAGGCTTAGTGTTTGGATTAGGGTTAGGGTTATAGTTAGGATTAGGGTTAGGGTTTCGTTATGGTTAGGGTTAGGGTTAATGTTAGGATTAGGGTTAGGGTTAGGGTTAGGCTTAGGGTAATGGTTTGGGTTAGGGTTAGGTTTAGTTTTAGGGTTAGGATTAGGTTTTAGGTTTGGCTTAGGGTTAGGGTTAGGTTTAGGTTTAGGGTTAGGCTTTCATTTGGGTAAGGGTTAGGGTTAGGGTTAGGGTTTGTGTTAGGGTTAGGGTTTGGTTTAGGGTTAGGGTTTGGTTTTGGGTTAGGGTTAGGGTTAGGTTTAGGGTTAGGGTTTGGGTTAGGTTTAGGTTTAAGGTTTGGGTTTGGGTTAGGGTTAGGTTTAGGGTTAGGGTTACGGTTTGGTTTTTTGTTAGGGTTAGGCTTATGGTTAGCATTTGGGTTAGGGTTAGGGTTATGGTTAGGGTTTGGGTTAGGGTTAGGGTTTGGTTTAGGGTTAGGGTTTGGTTTTGGGTTAGGGTTAGGGTTAGGTTTAGGGTTAGGGTTTGTGTTAGATTTCGGTTTAGGGTTTGGGTTTGGGTTAGGGTTAGGTTTAGGGTTAGGTTTAGGGTTTGGGTTTGGGTTAGGTTTAGGTTTAGGTTTAGGGTTTTATTTGGTTTAGGTTTAGGGTTATGGTTAGGGTTTGGGTTAGGTTTAGGTTTAGGTTTAGGGTTAGGGTTAGGGTTAGGGTTAGGGTTTGGGTTAGGGTTAGTGTTAGGGTTAGGTTTAGGGTTAGGGTTAGGGTTAGGTTTAGGGTTAGGGTTTGGTTTTGGGTTATGGTAAGGGTTAGGGTTAGAGTTAGTGTTAGTGTTTGGGTTTGGGTTAGGGTTAGGGTTAGGGTTAGGGTTACGGTTAGTGTTAGGGAATGTTTTGGGTTACTGTTATGTTTTTGGTTAGGGTTAGTGTTAGGGGTTAGGGTTAGGGTTAGGGTTGGGTTTCGGTTAGGGTTAGGTTTAGTGTTAGATTTAGTATTAGTTTTAGGGTTAGGGTTAGGGTTAGGGTTAGGGTTAGTGTTTGGGTTAGGTTTAGGGTTAGGCTTAGTATTTGGTTTAGGCTTAGGGTTATAGTTAGGATTAGGGTTAGGGTTTCGGTTAGGGATAGGGTTAGGGTTAATGTTAGGATTAGGGTTAGGGGTAGGGTTAGGGTAAGGGTTTGTGTTAGGGTTAGGGTTAGGGTTAGGGTTAGTGTTAGGGTTTGGGTTAATGTTAGGATTAGGGTTAGGGTTAGGGTTAGGGTAAGGGTTTGGGTTAGGGTTAGGTTTATGGTTAGGGTTAG
>JAJHUQ010000041.1:3475000-3480000 GCA_035773235.1 Eospalax fontanierii | reverse complement strand
GGTTAGGGTTAGGGTTTGGTTTTGGGTTATGTTATGGGTTAGGGTTAGGGTTAGTGTTAGTGTTAGTGTTAGGGTTTGGGTTTGGGTTTGGGTTAGGGTTAGGTTTAGGGTTAGGGTTAGGGTTAGGGTTAGTGTTACGAAATGGATTAGGGTTACTGTTATGTTTTGGTTAGGGTTAGTGTTAGGGGTTAGGTTTAGGGTTTAGGGTTGGGTTTGGGTTAGGGTTAGGTTTAGTATTAGATTTAGTATTAGTTTTAGGATTAGGGTTAGGGTTAGGGTTAGGGTTAGTGTTTGGGTTAGGTTTAGGGTTAGGCTTAGTATTTGGATTAGGGTTAGGGTTATAGTTAGGATTAGGGTTAGGGTTTCGTTATGGTTAGGGTTAGGGTTAATGTTAGGATTAGGGTTAGGGTTAGGGTTAGGCTTAGGGTAATGGTTTGGGTTAGGGTTAGGTTTATGGTTAGGGTTAGGGTTTGGGTTAGGGTTAGGTTTAGTTTTAGGCTTAGGATTAGGTTTTAGGTTTGGCTTAGTGTTAGGGTTAGGTTTAGGTTTAGGGTTAGGCTTTCATTTGGGTAAGGGTTAGGGTTAGGGTTAGGGTTTGGGTTAGGGTTAGGGTTTGGTTTAGGGTTAGGGTTTGGTTTTGGGTTAGGGTTAGGGTTAGGTTTAGGGTTAGGGTTTGGGTTAGGTTTAGGTTTAAGGTTTGGGTTTGGGTTAGGGTTAGGTTTAGGGTTAGGGTTAGGGTTTGGTTTTTCGTTAGGGTTAGGCTTATGGTTAGCATTTGGGTTAGGGTTATGGTTAGGGTTTGGGTTAGGGTTAGGGTTTGGTTTAGGGTTAGGGTTTGGTTTTGGGTTAGGGTTAGGGTTAGGTTTAGGGTTAGGGTTTGTGTTAGGTTTAGGTTTAGGGTTTGGGTTTGGGTTAGGGTTAGGTTTAGGGTTAGGTTTAGGGTTTGGGTTTGGGTTAGGTTTAGGTTTAGGTTTAGGGTTTTATTTGGTTTAGGTTTAGGGTTATGGTTAGGGTTTGGGTTAGGTTTAGGTTTAGGTTTAGGGTTAGGGTAAGGGTTAGGGTTAGGGTTTGGGTTAGGGTTAGTGTTAGCGTTAGGTTAAGGGTTAGGGTTAGGGTTAGGGTTAGGGTTAGGGTTAGGGTTTGGTTTTGGGTTATGGTAAGGGTTAGGGTTAGGGTTAGTGTTAGTGTTTGGGTTTGGGTTAGGGTTAGGGTTAGGGTTAGGGTTACGGTTAGTGTTAGGGAATGTTTTGGGTTACTGTTATGTTTTTGGTTAGGGTTAGTGTTAGGGGTTAGGGTTAGGGTTAGGGTTGGGTTTCGGTTAGGGTTAGGTTTAGTGTTAGATTTAGTATTAGTTTTAGGGTTAGGGTTAGGGTTAGGGTTAGTGTTTGGGTTAGGTTTAGGGTTAGGCTTAGTATTTGGTTTAGGCTTAGGGTTATAGTTAGGATTAGGGTTAGGGTTTCGGTTAGGGATAGGGTTAGGGTTAATGTTAGGATTAGGGTTAGGGTTAGGGTTAGGGTTAGGGTTAGGGTTAGGGTAAAGTTTAGGTTTAGGGTTAGGGTTAGGGTTTGTGTTTGGGTTAGTTTAAGGTTTAGGGTTAGGGTTAGTGCTAGTGTTAGAGTTTGGGTTTGTGTTAGGGTTAGGGGTAGGTTTAGGATTAGTGTTAGGGTTTGTTTTAGCGTTAGGGTTAGGTTTTGGGTTAGGTTAGGGTTAGGGTTAGGGTTAGGGTTAGGGGTAGCGTTTGGGTTTGGTTTAGGTTTAAGTTTAGTGTTAGGGTTTCATTTGGGTTAGGGTTAGGGTTAGGGTTAGGGTTTGGGTTAGGTTTAGGGTTAGGGTTAAGGTTAGGGTTTGGGTTTGGGTTAGGGTTAGGTTTAGGGTTAGGTTTGGGGTTAGGGTTAGGTTTGCATTTGGGTTAGGGTTAGGGTTAGGGTTATTATTTTGGTTAGATTTAGGGTTAGGGTTAGGGTTTGGGTTTGGGTTAGGTTTAGGTTTAGGGTTAGGGTTTCATTTGGGTTAGGGTTAGGGTTAGGGTTAGGGTTTGGTTTAGGTTTAGGGTTAGGGTTAGGGTTAGGGTTAGGGTTAGGGTTAGGGTTAGGGTTTGGGTTAGGTTTAGGGTTAGGGTTTGGTTTTGCGTTAGGTTTAGGTTTAGGGTTAGGCTTTCATTTGCGTAAGGGTTAGGGTTAGGGTTAGGGTTTGAGTTAGGTTTAGGGTTAGGGTTAGGGTTAGTGTTCGGTTTCGATTAGGGTTAGTTTTAGGGTTAGGTTTAGGGTTTGGGTTTGGGTTAGGGTTAGGGGTAGGGTTAGGTTTAGGTTTAGGGTTAGGGTTAGGGTTTGGGTTAGGGTTAGTGTTAGGGTTAGGTTTAGGGATAGGGTTTCATTTGGGTAAGGGTTAGGTTAGGGTCAGGGTTTGGGTTAGGTTTAGGGTTAGGGTTAGGGTTAGGGTTAGGGTTAATGTTTGGGTTAGGTTTAGGGTTAGGGTTAGTGTTAGGGTTAGGGTTAGGGTTAGGTTTAGGTTTAGGGTTAGGGTTACGGTTAGGGTTTAGTTTAGGGTTAGTGTTAGGGTTAGGTTTAGGGTTAGGGTTAGGGTTAGCATTAGGGTTAGGGTTAGGGTTTGGGTTTGGGTTTGGGTTAGGTTTAGGGTTATGGTTAGGGTTAGGTTTAGGGTTATGGTTATGGTTAGGGTTTGGGTTTGGGTTAGGTTTAGGGTTAGGATTAGGGTTAGGGTTAGGGTTAGGGTTAGGGTTAGGGTTTGGATTAGGTTTCGGCTTAGGGTTTCATTAGGGTTAGGGTTAGGGTTAGGGTTACGGTTAGGGTTTAGTTTATGGTTAGTGTTAGGGTTAGGTTTAGGGTTAGGGTTAGGGTTAGGGTTAAGTTTTAGGTCTGGGTTAGGGTAAAGAATAGGGTTAGGGTTAGTGTTCATGTTACGGTTTGGGTATGGGTTAAGATTAGAGTTAGGGTTAGGGTTAGGGTTATGGTTAGGGTTTGTGTTAGTTTTAGGGTTAGGGTTAGGATTAGGGTTAGGGTTGGGGTTAGGGGTAGGGTTAGGGTTAAGTTTAGGGTTTGGGTTATGGTTAGGAATAGGGTTAGGGTTAGGGTTAGGGTTAGGGTTTGGGTTTGGGTTAGGTTTAGGGTTATGGTTAGGGTTAGGTTTAGGGTTAGGGTTAGGGTTAGGGTTTGGGTTTGGGTTAGGTTTAGGGTTATGGTTAGGGTTAGGTTTAGGGTTAGGGTTAGAGTTTGGGTTTGGGTTAGGTTTAGGTTTAGGGTTAGGGTTACGCTTAGGGTTGGGGTTAACTTTAGGATGAGAGTCAGCGTTAGGGTTAGGGTTAGGGTTAGGGTTTGGGTTTGGTTTAGGTTTAGGTGTATGGTTAGGTTTAGGTTTAGGGTTAGGTTTAGGATGTGGTTTAGGGTTAGCTTTACAGGTAGGATTAGGGTTAGGGTTTGGGTTAGGGTTACGATTAGGTTTAGGGTTAATATTACGATGAGAGTCAGGGTTAGGATTACGGTTAGGGGTAGGGTTTGGGTTAGATTTCGCGTTGGGGTTAGGGTTTGGTTTAGGAATAGGTTTAGGGTTAGTGTTAGGGTTAGGGTTAGGGTTATGGTTTTTTGTTTGGTTTAGGGTTAGGTTTAGGGTTAGCGTAAAGTTTAGGTTTAGGGTTAGGGTTAGGTTTTGTGTTTGGTTTAGGTTAAGGTTTAGGGTTAGGGTTAGTGTTAGTCTTAGAGTTTGGGTTTGTGTTAGGGTTAGGGGTAGGTTTAGGATTAGTGTTAGGGTTTGTTTTAGCGTTAGGGTTAGGTTTTGGGTTAGGTTAGGCTTAGGTTTAGGGTTAGGGTTAGGGGTAGGGTTTGGGTTTGGGTTAGGGTTAGGGTTAGGGTTAGGGTTTGGGTTTGGGTTAGGTTTAGGGTTAGGGGTAGGGTTAGGGTTTGGGTTTGGGTTAGGTTTAGTTTTAGTGTTAGGGTTTCATTTGGATTAGGATTAGGGTTAGGTTTAGGATTTGGGTTAGGTTTAGGGTTAGGGTTAGGGTAAGGGTTTGGGTTAGGGTTAGGGTTAGGGTTATGGTTAGGGTTAGGGTTAGGGTTAGGGTTAGAGTTAGGTTTAGGATTAGTGTTAGGGTTTGAGTAAGGGTGAGGGTTACGTTTAGGGTTAGGGTTTGGGTTAGGTTTAGGATTAGGGTTAGGGTTAGGGTTAGGGTTAGGATTAGAGTTAGGATTAGGGTTAGGTTTTGGGTTAGGGTAAGGGTTACGTTTAGGGTTAGGGTTTGGGTTAGGTTTAGGGTTAGGGTTAGTGTTAGGGTTAGGGTTAGGATTAGGTTTAGGGTTAGGGTTTGGGTTAGGGTTAGCTTTAGGGTTAGGGTTAGGGTTTGTGTTTGGGTTAGGGTTAGGGTTAGGGTTAGGTTTAGGGTTAGGATTTGTGTTAGGATTAGGGTTATAATTAGGATTAGGTTTAGGATTTGGCTTATGTTTAGGGTTAGGTTTAGGGTTAATGTTAGGATTAGGGTTAGGGTTACGGTTTGGGTTACGGTTTGGATTAGGGTTAGGGTTATGGTTAGGATTAGGGTTAGGGTTAGTGTTTGGGTTAGGTTTAGGGTTAGGGTTTGGGTTTGGGTTAGGGTCAGGTTTAAGGTTAGGGTTAGGGTTTGATTTTTCGTTAGTGTTAGGCTTATGTTTAGTATTTGGGTTAGGGTTAGGGTTATGGTTAGGGTTTGGGTTAGGGTTAGGGTTTGGTTTAGGGTTAGGGTTTGGTTTTCAGTTAGGGTTAGGGTTAGGGTTAAGGTTTGGATTAGGGTTAGGGTTATGTTTAGGATTAGGGTTAGGGTTAGGGTTTGGGTTAGGTTTAGGGTTAGGGTTTGGGTTTGAGTTAGGGTTAGGATTTGTGTTAGGTTTAGGTTTAGGTTTTGGGTTATGGTTAGGGTTTCGGTTTGGTTTAGGGTTAGGGTTAGTGTAAAGTTTAGGTTTATGGTTAGGGTTAGGGTTTGTGTTTGGGTTAGGTTAAGGTTTAGGTTTAGGGTT
>JAJHUQ010000041.1:3455000-3467500 GCA_035773235.1 Eospalax fontanierii | reverse complement strand
GGGTTAGGGTTACGGTTTGGGTTACGGTTTGGATTAGGGTTAGGGTTATGGTTAGGATTAGGGTTAGGGTTAGTGTTTGGGTTAGGTTTAGGCTTAGGGTTTGGGTTTGGGTTAGGGTCAGGTTTAGGGTTAGAGTTAGGGTTTGATTTTTCGTAAGGGTTAGGCTTATGTTTAGTATTTGGGTTAGGGTTAGGGTTATGGTTAGGGTTTGGGTTAGGGTAAGGGTTTGGTTTAGGGTTAGGGTTTGGTTTTCGGTTAGGGTTAGGGTTAGGGTTAGGTTTAGTGTTAGGGTTTGTGTTAGGTTTAGGTTTAGGGTTTGGGTTATGATTATGGTTTCGGTTTGGTTTAGGGTTAGGGTTTGGGTTAGGGTTAGGGTTAGGATTTGTGTTAGGTTTAGGTTTAGGGTTTGGGTTATGGTTAGGGTTTCGGTTTGGTTTAGGGTTAGGGTTAGTGTAAAGTTTAGGTTTATGGTTAGGGTTAGGGTTTGTGTTTGGGTTAGGTTAAGGTTTAGGGTTAGGGTTAGGGTTAGTGTTAGTGTTAGAGATTGGGTTTGGGTTAGGGTTAGGGGTAGGGGTAGCATTAGTGTTAGGGTTTGTTTTACCGTTAGGGTTAGGTTTTGTGTTAGGGTTAGGGTTAGGGTTAGGTTAGGGTTAGAGGTAGGGTTTGGGTTTGGGTTAGGTTTAGGTTTAGGGTTAGGGTTTCATTTGGTTAGGGTTAGGGTTAGGGTTTGGGTTAGGTTTAGGGTTAGGGTTAGGCTTAGGGTTTGGGTTTGGTTATTGTTAGGTTTAGGGTTAGGTTTAGGGTTTGGTTTTGGGTCAGGTTTAGGTTTAGGGTTAGGGTTTCATTTGGGTACGGGTTAGGGTTAGGGTTAGGGTTTGGGTTAGGTTTAGGTTTAGGGTTAGGATTAGTGTTTGGGTTTGGGTTAGGGTTAGGTTTAGGGTTAGGTTTAGGGTTTGGCTTTGGGTTAGGGTTAGGGTTAGGGTTAGGTTTAGGTTTAGGGTTAGGGTTAGGGTTTGGGTTAGGGTTAGCGTTAGGGTTAGGTTTAGGGTTAGGGTTAGGGTTAGGGTTAGGTTTTGGGTTTGGGTTAGGGTAAGGGATCGGGTTAGGTTTAGTGTTAGTGTTAGGGTTTGGGTATGGGTTAAGGTTAGATTTAGAGTTAGGGTTAGGGTTATGGTTAGGGTTTGTGTTAGGGTTAGGGTTAGGGTTAGGGTTATGGTTTGGGTTAGGGGTTGGGTTAGGGTTAGGTTTTGGGTTAGGTTTAGGGTTAGGGTTAAGGTTAGGGTTTGGGTTTGGGTTAGGGTTAGGTTTAGGGTTAGGTTTAGGGTTAGGGTTAGGTTTGCATTTGGGTTAGGGTTAGGTTTAGGGTTATTATTTTGGTTAGATTTAGGGTTAGGGTTAGGGTTTGGGTTTGGGTTAGGTTTAGGTTTAGGGTTAGGGTTTCATTTGGGTTAGGGTTAGGGTTAGGGTTAGGGTTTGGTTTAGGTTTAGGGTTAGGGTTAGGCTTAGGGTTAGGGCTCGGGTTTGTTTTAGGGTTAGGGCTAGAGTTTGGGTTCGGGTTTGGGTTCGGTTTAGGGTTTGGGTTAGGGTTAGGATTAGGGTTAGGTTTAGGGTTAGGCTTTCATTTGGGTAAGGGTTTGGGTTAGGGTTGGGGTTTGAGTTAGGTTTAGGGTTAGGGTTAGGGTTAGTGTTCGGTTTCCGATAGGGTTAGTTTTAGGGTTAGGTTTAGGGTTTGGGTTTGGGTTAGGGTTAGGGGTAGGGTTAGGTTTAGGTTTAGGGTTAGGGTTAGGGTTTGGGTTAGGGTTAGTGTTAGGGTTAGGTTTAGGGATAGGGTTTCATTTGGGTAAGGGTTAGGTTAGGGTGAGGGTTTGGGTTAGGTTTAGGGTTAGGGTTAGGGTTAGGGTTATGGTTAATGTTTGGGTTAGGTTTAGGGTTAGGGTTAGTGTTAGGGTTAGGGTTAGGGTTAGTGTTTGGGTTAGGTTTAGGGTTAGGTTTAGGGTTAGGTTTAGGGTTTGGGTTTGGGTTAGGGTTAGGGTTAGGGTTAGGTTTAGGTTTAGGGTTAGAGTTACGGTTAGGGTTTGGGTTAATGTTAGGGTTAGGGGTTAGGGTTAGGGTTAGCATTAGGGTTAGGGTTAGGGTTTGGGTTTGGGTTTGGTTTAGGCTTAGGGTTATGGTTAGGGTTAGGTTTAGGGTTAGGGTTAGGGTTAGGGTTTGGGTTTGGGTTAGGTTTAGGGTTAGGGTTAGGGTTAGGGTTAGGGTTAGGGTTAGGGTTTGGATTAGGTTTAGGCTTAGGGTTTCATTTGGGTTAGGGTTAGGGTTAGGGTTACGGTTAGGGTTTAGTTTAGGGTTAGTGTTAGGGTTAGGTTTAGGGTTAGGGTTAGGGTTAGGGTTAAGTTTTAGGTTTGGGTTAGGGTAAAGGATAGGGTTAGGGTTAGTGTTCATGTTAGGGTTTGGGTATGGGTTAAGATTAGAGTTAGAGTTAGGGTTAGGGTTATGGTTAGGGTTTGTGTTAGTTTTAGGGTTAGGGTTAGGATTAGGGTTAGGGTTGGGGTTAGAGGTAGGGTTAGGGTTAAGTTTAGGGTTTGGGTTATGGTTAGGAATAGGCTTAGGGTTAGGGTTAGGGTTAGGGTTAGGGTTTGGGTTTGGGTTAGGTTTAGGGTTATGTTTAGGGTTAGGTTTAGGGATAGGGTTAGGGTTAGGGTTTGGGTTTGGGTTAGGTTTAGGGTTATGGTTAGGGTTAGGTTTAGGGTTAGGGTTAGAGTTTGGGTTTGGGTTAGGTTTAGGTTTAGGGTTAGTGTTACGCTTAGGGTTAGGGTTAACTTTAGGATGAGAGTCAGCGTTAGGGTTAGGGTTAGGGTTAGGGTTTGGGTTTGGGTTAGGTTTAGGTGTATGGTTAGGTTTAGGTTTAGGGTTAGGTTTAGGATGTGGTTTAGGGTTAGCTTTACAGGTAGGATTAGGGTTAGGGTTTGGGTTAGGGTTACGATTAGGTTTAGGGTTAATATTAGGATGAGAGTCAGGGTTAGGATTACGGTTAGGGTTAGGGTTTGGGTTAGATTTAGCGTTGGGGTTAGGGTTTGGTTTAGGAATAGGTTTAGGGTTAGTGTTAGGGTTAGGGTTAGGGTTATGGTTTTTTGTTTGGTTTAGGGTTAGGTTTAGGGTTAGCGTAAAGTTTAGGTTTAAGGTTAGGGTTAGGTTTTGTGTTTGGTTTAGGTTAAGGTTTAGGGTTAGGGTTAGTGTTAGTCTTAGAGTTTGGGTTTGTGTTAGGGTTAGGGGTAGGTTTAGGATTAGTGTTAGGGTTTGTTTTAGCGTTAGGGTTAGGTTTTGGGTTAGGTTAGGCTTAGGTTTAGGGTTAGGGTTAGGGATAGGGTTTGGGTTTGGGTTAGGGTTAGGGTTAGGGTTAGGGTTTGGGTTTGGGTTAGGTTTAGGGTTAGGGGTAGGGTTAGGGTTTGGGTTTGGGTTAGGTTTAGTTTTAGTGTTAGGGTTTCATTTGGATTAGGATTAGGGTTAGGTTTAGGATTTGGGTTAGGTTTAGGGTTAGGGTTAGGGTAAGGGTTTGGGTTAGGGTTAGGGTTATGGTTAGGGTTAGGGTTAGGGTTAGGGTTAGAGTTAGGTTTAGGATTAGTGTTAGGGTTTGAGTAAGGGTGAGGGTTACGTTTAGGGTTAGGGTTTGGGTTAGGTTTAGGATTAGGGTTAGGGTTAGGGTTAGGGTTAGGATTAGAGTTAGGATTAGGGTTAGGTTTTGGGTTAGGGTAAGGGTTACGTTTAGGGTTAGGGTTTGGGTTAGGTTTAGGGTTAGGGTTAGTGTTAGGGTTAGGGTTAGGATTAGGTTTAGGGTTAGGGTTTGGGTTAGGGTTAGCTTTAGGGTTGGGGTTTGGGTTTGTGTTTGGGTGGGGGTGAGGGTTGGGGTTGGGTTTGGGGTTGGGTTTTGTGTTAGGATTAGGGTTATAATTAGGATTAGGTTTAGGATTTGGCTTATGTTTAGGGTTAGGTTTAGGGTTAATGTTAGGATTAGGGTTAGGGTTACGGTTTGGGTTACGGTTTGGATTAGGGTTAGGGTTATGGTTAGGATTAGGGTTAGGGTTAGTGTTTGGGTTAGGTTTAGGGTTAGGGTTTGGGTTTGGGTTAGGGTCAGGTTTAAGGTTAGGGTTAGGGTTTGATTTTTCGTTAGTGTTAGGCTTATGTTTAGTATTTGGGTTAGGGTTAGGGTTATGGTTAGGGTTTGGGTTAGGGTTAGGGTTTGGTTTAGGGTTAGGGTTTGGTTTTCAGTTAGGGTTAGGGTTAGGGTTAGGTTTAGTGTTAGGGTTTGTGTTAGGTTTAGGTTTAGGGTTTGGGTTATGATTATGGTTTCGGTTTGGTTTAGGGTTAGGGTTTGGGTTAGGGTTAGGGTTAGGATTTGTGTTAGGTTTAGGTTTAGGTTTTGGGTTATGGTTAGGGTTTCGGTTTGGTTTAGGGTTAGGGTTAGTGTAAAGTTTAGGTTTATGGTTAGGGTTAGGGTTTGTGTTTGGGTTAGGTTAAGGTTTAGGTTTAGGGTTAGGGTTAGTGTTAGTGTTAGAGATTGGGTTTGGGTTAGGGTTAGGGGTAGGGGTAGCATTAGTGTTAGGGTTTGTTTTACCGTTAGGGTTAGGTTTTGTGTTAGGGTTAGGGTTAGGGTTAGGGGTAGGGTTTGGGTTTGGGTTAGGTTTAGGTTTAGGGTTAGGGTTTCATTTGGTTAGGGTTAGGGTTAGGGTTTGGGTTAGGTTTAGGGTTAGGGTTAGGCTTAGGGTTAGGTTTTGGGTTTGGGTTAGGGTAAGGGATCGGGTTAGGTTTAGTGTTAGTGTTAGGGTTTGGGTATGGGTTAAGGTTAGATTTAGAGTTAGGGTTAGGGTTATGGTTAGGGTTTGTGTTAGGGTTAGGGTTAGGGTTAGGGTTATGGTTTGGTTTAGGGGTAGGGTTAGGGTTAAGTTTAGAGTTTGGGTTATGGTTAGGGTTAGAGTTAAGGTTACGGTTAGGGTTAGGGTTAATGTTACGATTAGGGTTAGGGTTAGGGTTAGGGTTAGGGTTTGGTTTAGGGTTAGGGTTAGGTTTAGGATTAGGGTTAAGGTTAGGGTTACGGTTAGGATTAGGGTTAGGGTTAGGGTTTGGGTTAGTATTTGGTTTAGGGTTAGCGTTTTACTTAGTATTAGTGTTAGGGTTGGGGTTAGGTTAATGTTAGGGTTAGGATTAGGGTTAGGGTTAGGGTTAGGGTTAAGGATGGGTTAGGGTTAGGATTAGGATTAGGGTTAGGGTTAGGTTTAGGGTTAGGTTTAGGATTTGTTTCAGGGTTAGCTTTACAGGTAGGATTAGGGTTAGGGTTTGGGTTAGGGTTACGCTTAGTGTTAGGGTTAATGTTAGGATGAGAGTCAGGGTTAGGTTTAGGGTTAGGCTTAGGGTTAGGGTTAGGGTTAAGGTTAGGCTTTTGGTTTGGGTTAGGGTTAGGGTTTGTGTTAGAGTTAGGTTTAGGGTTAGGTTTAGGCTTTGGGTTTGGGTTAGGTTTAGGGTTAGGGTTAGGGTTAGGCTTTGGGGTTGGGTTAGGTTTAGGGTTAGGGTTAGGGTTTGGGTTTGGGTTAGGTTTAGGGTTAGGGTTAGGTTTAGGGTTAGGGTTAGGGTTAGGTTTAGGATTTGGTTTAGGGTTAGCTTTACAGTTAGGATTAGGGTTAGGGTTTGGGTTATGGTAACGCTTAGGGTTAGGGTTAACGTTAGGATGAGAGTCAGCGTTAGGGTTAGGGTTAGGGTTAGGGTGTGGGTTAGGTTTAGCGTTAGGGTTAGGGTTTGTTTTAGGGATAGTTTTAGGGTTAGGGTTAGGGTTAGGGTTAGGGTTAGGGTTTGGGTTTGGGTTAGGTTTAGGGTTAGGGTTAGGGTAAAGTTTAGGTTTAGGGTTAGGGTTAGGGTTTGTGTTTAGGTTAGGTTAAGGTTTAGGTTTAGGGTTAGTATTAGTGTTAGAGTTTGGGTTTGTGTTAGGGTTAGGGGTAGGTTTTAGATTAGTGTTAGGGTTTGTTTTAGCGTTAGGGTTAGGTTTTGGGTTAGGGTTAGGGTTAGGGTTAGGGTTAGGTGTAGGGTTTGGGTTTGGGTTAGGTTTAGGTTTAGTGTTACGGTTTCATTTGGGTTAGGGTTAGGGTTAGGGTTAGGGTTTGGGTTAGGTTTAGGGTTAGGGTTAAGGTTAGGGTTTGGGTTTGGGTTAGGGTTAGGTTTAGGGTTAGGTTTAGGGTTAGGGTTAGGGTTGCATTTGGGTTAGGGTTAGGGTTAGTGTTATTGCTTTGGTTAGATTTAGGGTTAGGGTTAGGGTTAGGGTTTGGGTTTGGGTTAAGTTTAGGTTTAGGGTTAGGGTTTAATTTGGGTTAGGGTTAGGGATAGGGTTAGGGTTTGGGTTAGGTTTAGGGTTAGGGTTAGGGTTAGGGTTAGGGTTTGCGATAGGTTTAGGGTTAGGGTTAGGGTTTGGTTTTGGGTTAGGTTTAGGTTTAGGGTTAGGCTTTCATTTGGGTAAGGGTTAGGGTTAGGGTTTGGGTTAGGTTTAGGGTTAGGGATAGGGTTAGGGTTATGGTTAATGTTTGGGTTAGGTTTAGGGTTAGGGCTAGTGTTAGGGTTAGGGTTAGGGTTAGTGTTTGGGTTAGGTTTAGGGTTAGGTTTAGGGTTAGGTTTAGGGTTAGGGTTTGGGATAGGGTTAGGGTTAGGGTAAGGTTTAGGTTTAGGGTTAGAGTTACGGTTAGGGTTTGGGTTAGTGTTAGGGTTAGGGGTTAGGGTTAGGATTAGGGTTATGGTTATGGTTAGGGTTAGGGTTTGGTTTTGGGTTTGGTTTAGGCTTAGGGTTATGGTTAGGGTTAGGTTTAGGGTTAGGGTTAGGGTTAGGGTTTGGGTTTGGGTTAGGTTTAGGGTTAGGGTTAGGGTTAGGGTTAGGGTTAGGGTTAGGGTTTGGATTAGGTTTAGGCTTAGGGTTTCATTTGGGTTAGGGTTAGGGTTAGGGTTACGGTTAGGGTTTAGTTTAGGGTTAGTGTTAGGGTTAGGTTTAGGGTTAGGGTTAGGGTTAGGGTTAAGTTTTAGGTTTGGGTTAGGGTAAAGGATAGGGTTAGGGTTAGTGTTCATGTTAGGGTTTGGGTATGGGTTAAGATTAGAGTTAGAGTTAGGGTTAGGGTTATGGTTAGGGTTTGTGTTAGTTTTAGGGTTAGGGTTAGGATTAGGGTTAGGGTTGGGGTTAGAGGTAGGGTTAGGGTTAAGTTTAGGGTTTGGGTTATGGTTAGGAATAGGGTTAGGGTTAGGGTTAGGGTTAGGGTTAGGGTTTGGGTTTGGGTTAGGTTTAGGGTTATGTTTAGGGTTAGGTTTAGGGATAGGGTTAGGGTTAGGGTTTGGGTTTGGGTTAGGTTTAGGGTTATGGTTAGGGTTAGGTTTAGGGTTAGGGTTAGAGTTTGGGTTTGGGTTAGGTTTAGGTTTAGGGTTAGTGTTACGCTTAGGGTTAGGGTTAACTTTAGGATGAGAGTCAGCGTTAGGGTTAGGGTTAGGGTTAGGGTTTGGGTTTGGGTTAGGTTTAGGTGTATGGTTAGGTTTAGGTTTAGGGTTAGGTTTAGGATGTGGTTTAGTGTTAGCTTTACAGGTAGGATTAGGGTTAGGGTTTGGGTTAGGGTTACGATTAGGTTTAGGGTTAATATTAGGATGAGAGTCTGGGTTAGGATTACGGTTAGGGTTAGGGTTTGGGTTAGATTTAGCGTTGGGGTTAGGGTTTGGTTTAGGAATAGGTTTAGGGTTAGTGTTAGGGTTAGGGTTAGTGTTATGGTTTTTTGTTTGGTTTAGGGTTAGGTTTAGGGTTAGCGTAAAGTTTAGGTGTAGGGGTAGGGTTAGGTTTTGTGTTTGGTGTAGGTTAAGGTTTAGGGTTAGGGGTAGTGGTAGTCTTAGAGTTTGGGTTTGTGTTAGGGTTAGGGGTAGGTTTAGGATTAGTGTTAGGGTTTGTTTTAGCGTTAGGGTTAGGTTTTGGGTTAGGTTAGGCTTAGGTTTAGGGTTAGGGTTAGGGGTAGGGTTTGGGTTTGGGTTAGGGTTAGGGTTAGGGTTAGGGTTTGGGTTTGGGTTAGGTTTAGGGTTAGGGGTAGGGTTAGGGTTTGGGTTTGGGTTAGGTTTAGTTTTAGTGTTAGGGTTTCATTTGGATTAGGATTAGGGTTAGGTTTAGGATTTGGGTTAGGTTTAGGGTTAGGGTTAGGGTAAGGGTTTGGGTTAGGGTTAGGGTTATGGTTAGGGTTAGGGTTAGGGTTAGGGTTAGAGTTAGGTTTAGGATTAGTGTTAGGGTTTGAGTAAGGGTAAGGGTTACGTTTAGGGTTAGGGTTTGGATTAGGTTTAGGATTAGGGTTAGGGTTAGGGTTAGGGTTAGGATTAGAGTTAGGATTAGGGTTAGGTTTTGGGTTAGGGTAAGGGTTACGTTTAGGGTTAGGGTTTGGGTTAGGTTTAGGGTTAGGGTTAGTGTTAGGGTTAGGGTTAGGATTAGGTTTAGGGTTAGGGTTTGGGTTAGGGTTAGCTTTAGGGTTAGGGTTAGGGTTTGTGTTTGGGTTAGGGTTAGGGTTAGGGTTAGGTTTAGGGTTAGGATTTGTGTTAGGATTAGGGTTATAATTAGGATTAGGTTTAGGATTTGGCTTATGTTTAGGGTTAGGTTTAGGGTTAATGTTAGGATTAGGGTTAGGGTTACGGTTTGGGTTACGGTTTGGATTAGGGTTAGGGTTATGGTTAGGATTAGGGTTAGGGTTAGTGTTTGGGTTAGGTTTAGGGTTAGGGTTTGGGTTTGGGTTAGGGTCAGGTATAAGGTTAGGGTTAGGGTTTGATTTTTCGTTAGGGTTAGGCTTATGTTTAGTATTTGGGTTAGGGTTAGGGTTATGGTTAGGGTTTGGTTTAGGGTTAGGTTTAGGGTTAGGGTTAGGTTTGCATTTGGGTTAGGGTTGGGGTTAGGGTTATTATTTTGGTTAGATTTAGGGTTTGGGTTAGGGTTAGGGTTTGGTTTAGGGTTAGGGTTTGGTTTTCAGTTAGGGTTAGGGTTAGGGTTAGGTTTAGTGTTAGGGTTTGTGTTAGGTTTAGGTTTAGGGTTTGGGTTATGATTATGGTTTCGGTTTGGTTTAGGGTTAGGGTTTGGGTTAGGGTTAGGGTTTGGTTTAGGTTTAGGGTTAGGGTTAGGGTTAGGGTTAGGGTTAGGGTTAGGGTTAGGGTTTGGGTTAGGTTTAGGGTTAGGGTTTGGTTTTGCGTTAGGTTTAGGTTTAGGGTTAGGCTTTCATTTGCGTAAGGGTTAGGGTTAGGGTTAGGGTTTGAGTTAGGTTTAGGGTTAGGGTTAGGGTTAGTGTTCGGTTTCGGTTAGGGTTAGTTTTAGGGTTAGGTTTAGGGTTTGGGTTTGGGTTAGGGTTAGGGGTAGGGTTAGGTTTAGGTTTAGGGTTAGGGTTAGGGTTTGGGTTAGGGTTAGTGTTAGGGTTAGGTTTAGGGATAGGGTTTCATTTGGGTAAGGGTTAGGTTAGGGTCAGGGTTTGGGTTAGGTTTAGGGTTAGGGTTAGGGTTAGGGTTAGGGTTAATGTTTGGGTTAGGTTTAGGGTTAGGGTTAGTGTTAGGGTTAGGGTTAGGGTTAGGTTTAGGTTTAGGGTTAGGGTTACGGTTAGGGTTTAGTTTAGGGTTAGTGTTAGGGTTAGGTTTAGGGTTAGGGTTAGGGTTAGCATTAGGGTTAGGGTTAGGGTTTGGGTTTGGGTTTGGGTTAGGTTTAGGGTTATGGTTAGGGTTAGGTTTAGGGTTATGGTTAGGGTTAGGGTTTGGGTTTGGGTTAGGTTTAGGGTTAGGATTAGGGTTAGGGTTAGGGTTAGGGTTAGGGTTAGGGTTTGGATTAGGTTTAGGCTTAGGGTTTCATTTGGATTAGGGTTAGGGTTAGGGTTACGGTTAGGGTTTAGTTTATGGTTAGTGTTAGGGTTAGGTTTAGGGTTAGGGTTAGGGTTAGTGTTAGTCTTAGAGTTTGGGTTTGTGTTAGGGTTAGGGGTAGGTTTAGGATTAGTGTTAGGGTTTGTTTTAGCGTTAGGGTTAGGTTTTGGGTTAGGGTTAGGGTTAGGGTTAGGGTTAATGTTTGGGTTAGGTTTAGGGTTAGGGTTAGTGTTAGGGTTAGGGTTAGGGTTAGGTTTAGGTTTAGGGTTAGGGTTACGGTTAGGGTTTAGTTTAGGGTTAGTGTTAGGGTTAGGTTTAGGGTTAGGGTTAGGGTTAGCATTAGGGTTAGGGTTAGGGTTTGGGTTTGGGTTTGGGTTAGGTTTAGGGTTATGGTTAGGGTTAGGTTTAGGGTTATGGTTAGGGTTAGGGTTTGGGTTTGGGTTAGGTTTAGGGTTAGGATTAGGGTTAGGGTTAGGGTTAGGGTTAGGGTTAGGGTTTGGATTAGGTTTAGGCTTAGGGTTTCATTTGGGTTAGGGTTAGGGTTAGGGTTACGGTTAGGGTTTAGTTTATGGTTAGTGTTAGGGTTAGGTTTAGGGTTAGGGTTAGGGTTAGGGTTAAGTTTTAGGTCTGGGTTAGGGTAAAGAATAGGGTTAGGGTTAGTGTTCATGTTAGGGTTTGGGTATGGGTTAAGATTAGAGTTAGAGTTAGGGTTAGGGTTATGGTTAGGGTTTGTGTTAGTTTTAGGGTTAGGGTTAGGATTAGGGTTAGGGTTGGGGTTAGGGGTAGGGTTAGGGTTAAGTTTAGGGTTTGGGTTATGGTTAGGAATAGGGTTAGGGTTAGGGTTAGGGTTAGGGTTTGGGTTTGGGTTAGGTTTGGGGTTATGGTTAGGGTTAGGTTTAGGGTTAGGGTTAGGGTTAGGGTTTGGGTTTGGGTTAGGTTTAGGGTTATGGTTAGGGTTAGGTTTAGGGTTAGGGTTAGAGTTTGGGTTTGGGTTAGGTTTAGGTTTAGGGTTAGGGTTACGCTTAGGGTTGGGGTTAACTTTAGGATGAGAGTCAGCGTTAGGGTTAGGGTTAGGGTTAGGGTTTGGGTTTGGTTTAGGTTTAGGTGTATGGTTAGGTTTAGGTTTAGAGTTAGGTTTAGGATGTGGTTTAGGGTTAGCTTTACAGGTAGGATTAGGGTTAGGGTTTGGGTTAGGGTTACGATTAGGTTTAGGGTTAATATTAGGATGAGAGTCAGGGTTAGGATTACGGTTAGGGTTAGGGTTTGGGTTAGATTTAGCGTTGGGGTTAGGGTTTGGTTTAGGAATAGGTTTAGGGTTAGTGTTAGGGTTAGGGTTAGGGTTATGGTTTTTTGTTTGGTTTAGGGTTAGGTTTAGGGTTAGCGTAAAGTTTAGGTTTAGGGTTAGGGTTAGGTTTTGTGTTTGGTTTAGGTTAAGGTTTAGGGTTAGGGTTAGTGTTAGTCTTAGAGTTTGGGTTTGTGTTAGGGTTAGGGGTAGGTTTAGGATTAGTGTTAGGGTTTGTTTTAGCGTTAGGGTTAGGTTTTGGGTTAGGTTAGGCTTAGGTTTAGGGTTAGGGTTAGGGGTAGGGTTTGGGTTTGGGTTAGGGTTAGGGTTAGGGTTAGGGTTTGGGTTTGGGTTAGTTTTAGGGTTAGGGGTAGGGTTAGGGTTTGGGTTTGGGTTAGGTTTAGTTTTAGTGTTAGGGTTTCATTTGGATTAGGATTAGGGTTAGGTTTAGGATTTGGGTGAGGTTTAGGGTTAGGGTTAGGGTAAGGGTTTGGGTTAGGGTTAGGGTTAGGGTTATGGTTAGGGTTAGGGTTAGGGTTAGGGTTAGAGTTAGGTTTAGGATTAGTGTTAGGGTTTGAGTAAGGGTAAGGGTTACGTTTAGGGTTAGGGTTTGGGTTAGGTTTAGGATTAGGGTTAGGGTTAGGGTTAGGGTTAGGATTAGGTTTAGGATTAGGGTTAGGGTTTGGATTAGGGTAAGGGTTACGTTTATGGTTAGGGTTTGGGTTAGGTTTAGGGTTAGGGTTAGTGTTAGGGTTAGGGTTAGGATTAGGTTTAGGGTTAGGGTTTGGGTTAGGGTTAGCTTTAGGGTTAGGGTTAGGGTTTGTGTTTGGTTTAGGGTTAGGGTTAGGGTTAGGTTTAGGGTTAGGATTTGTGTTAGGATTAGGGTTATAATTAGGATTAGGTTTAGGATTTGGCTTATGTTTAGGGTTAGGTTTAGGGTTAATGTTAGGATTAGGGTTAGGGTTACGGTTTGGGTTACGGTTTGGATTAGGGTTAGGGTTATGGTTAGGATTAGGGTTAGGGTTAGTGTTTGGGTTAGGTTTAGGGTTAGGGTTTGGGTTTGGGTTAGGGTCAGGTTTAGGGTTAGGGTTAGGGTTTGATTTTTCGTTAGGGTTAGGCTTATGTTTAGTATTTGGGTTAGGGTTAGGGTTATGGTTAGGGTTTGGGTTAGGGTTAGGGTTTGGTTTAGGGTTAGGGTTTGGTTTTCGGTTAGGGTTAGGGTTAGGGTTAGGTTTAGTGTTAGGGTTTGTGTTAGGTTTAGGTTTAGGGTTTGGGTTATGATTATGGTTTCGGTTTGGTTTAGGGTTAGGGTTTGGGTTAGGGTTAGGGTTAGGATTTGTGTTAG
>JAJHUQ010000041.1:3442500-3447500 GCA_035773235.1 Eospalax fontanierii | reverse complement strand
TAGGGTTAGGGTTAGTGTTAGTCTTAGAGTTTGGGTTTGTGTTAGGGTTAGGGGTAGGTTTAGGATTAGTGTTAGGGTTTGTTTTAGCGTTAGGGTTAGGTTTTGGGTTAGGTTAGGCTTAGGTTTAGGGTTAGGGTTAGGGGTAGGGTTTGGGTTTGGGTTAGGGTTAGGGTTAGGGTTAGGGTTTGGGTTTGGGTTAGGTTTAGGGTTAGGGGTAGGGTTAGGGTTTGGGTTTGGGTTAGGTTTAGTTTTAGTGTTAGGGTTTCATTTGGATTAGGATTAGGGTTAGGTTTAGGATTTGGGTTAGGTTTAGGGTTAGGGTTAGGGTAAGGGTTTGGGTTAGGGTTAGGGTTATGGTTAGGGTTAGGGTTAGGGTTAGGGTTAGAGTTAGGTTTAGGATTAGTGTTAGGGTTTGAGTAAGGGTAAGGGTTACGTTTAGGGTTAGGGTTTGGATTAGGTTTAGGATTAGGGTTAGGGTTAGGGTTAGGGTTAGGATTAGAGTTAGGATTAGGGTTAGGTTTTGGGTTAGGGTAAGGGTTACGTTTAGGGTTAGGGTTTGGGTTAGGTTTAGGGTTAGGGTTAGTGTTAGGGTTAGGGTTAGGATTAGGTTTAGGGTTAGGGTTTGGGTTAGGGTTAGCTTTAGGGTTAGGGTTAGGGTTTGTGTTTGGGTTAGGGTTAGGGTTAGGGTTAGGTTTAGGGTTAGGATTTGTGTTAGGATTAGGGTTATAATTAGGATTAGGTTTAGGATTTGGCTTATGTTTAGGGTTAGGTTTAGGGTTAATGTTAGGATTAGGGTTAGGGTTACGGTTTGGGTTACGGTTTGGATTAGGGTTAGGGTTATGGTTAGGATTAGGGTTAGGGTTAGTGTTTGGGTTAGGTTTAGGGTTAGGGTTTGGGTTTGGGTTAGGGTCAGGTTTAAGGTTAGGGTTAGGGTTTGATTTTTCGTTAGGGTTAGGCTTATGTTTAGTATTTGGGTTAGGGTTAGGGTTATGGTTAGGGTTTGGTTTAGGGTTAGGTTTAGGGTTAGGGTTAGGTTTGCATTTGGGTTAGGGTTAGGGTTAGGGTTATTATTTTGGTTAGATTTAGGGTTTGGGTTAGGGTTAGGGTTTGGTTTAGGGTTAGGGTTTGGTTTTCAGTTAGGGTTAGGGTTAGGGTTAGGTTTAGTGTTAGGGTTTGTGTTAGGTTTAGGTTTAGGGTTTGGGTTATGATTATGGTTTCGGTTTGGTTTAGGGTTAGGGTTTGGGTTAGGGTTAGGGTTTGGTTTAGGTTTAGGGTTAGGGTTAGGGTTAGGGTTAGGGTTAGGGTTAGGGTTAGGGTTTGGGTTAGGTTTAGGGTTAGGGTTTGGTTTTGCGTTAGGTTTAGGTTTAGGGTTAGGCTTTCATTTGCGTAAGGGTTAGGGTTAGGGTTAGGGTTTGAGTTAGGTTTAGGGTTAGGGTTAGGGTTAGTGTTCGGTTTCGGTTAGGGTTAGTTTTAGGGTTAGGTCTAGTGTTTGGGCTTGGGTTAGAGTTAGGGTTAGGGTTTGGGTTAGGGTTAGGGTTAGGGTTAGGGTTTGGGTTAGGGTTAGTGTTAGGGTTAGGTTTAGGGATAGGGTTTCATTTGGGTAAGGGTTAGGTTAGGGTCAGGGTTTGGGTTAGGTTTAGGGTTAGGGTTAGGGTTAGGGTTAGGGTTAATGTTTGGGTTAGGTTTAGGGTTAGGGTTAGTGTTAGGGTTAGGGTTAGGGTTAGGTTTAGGTTTAGGGTTAGGGTTACGGTTAGGGTTTAGTTTAGGGTTAGTGTTAGGGTTAGGTTTAGGGTTAGGGTTAGGGTTAGCATTAGGGTTAGGGTTAGGGTTTGGGTTTGGGTTTGGGTTAGGTTTAGGGTTATGGTTAGGGTTAGGTTTAGGGTTATGGTTAGGGTTAGGGTTTGGGTTTGGGTTAGGTTTAGGGTTAGGATTAGGGTTAGGGTTAGGGTTAGGGTTAGGGTTAGGGTTTGGATTAGGTTTAGGCTTAGGGTTTCATTTGGATTAGGGTTAGGGTTAGGGTTACGGTTAGGGTTTAGTTTATGGTTAGTGTTAGGGTTAGGTTTAGGGTTAGGGTTAGGGTTAGGGTTAAGTTTTAGGTCTGGGTTAGGGTAAAGAATAGGGTTAGGGTTAGTGTTCATGTTAGGGTTTGGGTATGGGTTAAGATTAGAGTTAGAGTTAGGGTTAGGGTTATGGTTAGGGTTTGTGTTAGTTTTAGGGTTAGGGTTAGGATTAGGGTTAGGGTTGGGGTTAGGGGTAGGGTTAGGGTTAAGTTTAGGGTTTGGGTTATGGTTAGGAATAGGGTTAGGGTTAGGGTTAGGGTTAGGGTTTGGGTTTGGCTTAGGTTTAGGGTTATGGTTAGGGTTAGGTTTAGGCTTAGGGTTAGGGTTAGGGTTTGGGTTTGGGTTACGTTTAGGGTTATGGTTACGGTTAGGTTTAGGGTTAGGGTTACAGTTTGGGTTTGGGTTAGGTTTAGGTTAAGGGAAAGGGTTCCGCTTAGGGTTGGGGTTAACTTTAGGATGAGAGCCAGCGTTAGGGTTAGGGTTAGGGTTAGGGTTTGGGTTTGGTTTAGGTTTAGGTGTATGGTTAGGTTTAGGTTTAGGGTTAGGTTTAGGATGTGGTTTAGGGTTAGCTTTACAGGTAGGATTAGGGTTAGGGTTTGGGTTAGGGTTACGATTAGGTTTAGGGTTAATATTAGGATGAGAGTCAGGGTTAGGATTACGGTTAGGGTTAGGGTTTGGGTTAGATTTAGCGTTGGGGTTAGGGTTTGGTTTAGGAATAGGTTTAGGGTTAGTGTTAGGGTTAGGGTTAGGGTTATGGTTTTTTGTTTGGTTTAGGGTTAGGTTTAGGGTTAGCGTAAAGTTTAGGTTTAGGGTTAGGGTTAGGTTTTGTGTTTGGTTTAGGTTAAGGTTTAGGGTTAGGGTTAGTGTTAGTCTTAGAGTTTGGGTTTGTGTTAGGGTTAGGGGTAGGTTTAGGATTAGTGTTAGGGTTTGTTTTAGCGTTAGGGTTAGGTTTTGGGTTAGGTTAGGCTTAGGTTTAGGGTTAGGGTTAGGGGTAGGGTTTGGGTTAGGGTTAGGGTTAGGGTTAGGGTTAGGGTTTGGGTTTGGGTTAGGTTTAGGGTTAGGGGTAGGGTTAGGGTTTGGGTTTGGGTTAGGTTTAGTTTTAGTGTTAGGGTTTCATTTGGATTAGGATTAGGGTTAGGTTTAGGATTTGGGTTAGGTTTAGGGTTAGGGTTAGGGTAAGGGGTTGGGTTAGGGTTAGGGTTAGGGTTATGGTTAGGGTTAGGGTTAGGGTTAGGGTTAGAGTTAGGTTTAGGATTAGTGTTAGGGTTTGAGTAAGGGTAAGGGTTACGTTTAGGGTTAGGGTTTGGGTTAGGTTTAGGATTAGGGTTAGGGTTAGGGTTAGGGTTAGGATTAGGTTTAGGATTAGGGTTAGGGTTTGGATTAGGGTAAAGGTTACGTTTAGGGTTAGGGTTTGGGTTAGGTTTAGGGTTAGGGTTAGTGTTAGGTTTAGGGTTAGGATTAGGTTTAGGGTTAGCGTTTGGGTTAGGGTTAGCTTTAAGGTTAGGGTTAGGGTTTGTGTTTGGTTTAGGGTTAGGGTGAGGGTTAGGTTTAGGGTTAGGATTTGTGTTAGGATTAGGGTTATAATTAGGATTAGTTTTAGGATTTGGCTTATGTTTAGGGTTAGGTTTAGGGTTAATGTTAGGATTAGGGTTAGGGTTACGGTTTGGGTTACGGTTTGGATTAGGGTTAGGGTTATGGTTAGGATTAGGGTTAGGGTTAGTGTTTGGGTTAGGTTTAGGGTTAGGGTTTGGGTTTGGGTTAGGGTCAGGTTTAGGGTTAGGGTTAGGGTTTGATTTTTCGTTAGGGTTAGGCTTATGTTTAGTATTTGGGTTAGGGTTAGGGTTATGGTTAGGGTTTGGGTTAGGGTTAGGGTTTGGTTTAGGGTTAGGGTTTGGTTTTCGGTTAGGGTTAGGGTTAGGGTTAGGTTTAGTGTTAGGGTTTGTGTTAGGTTTAGGTTTAGGGTTTGGGTTATGATTATGGTTTCGGTTTGGTTTAGGGTTAGGGTTTGGGTTAGGGTTAGGGTTAGGATTTGTGTTAGGTTTAGGTTTAGGGTTTGGGTTATGGTTAGGGTTTCGGTTTGGTTTAGGGTTAGGGTTAGTGTAAAGTTTAGGTTTATGGTTAGGGTTAGGGTTTGTGTTTGGGTTAGGTTAAGGTTTAGGGTTAGGGTTAGGGTTAGTGTTAGTGTTAGAGATTGGGTTTGGGTTAGGGTTAGGGGTAGGGGTAGCATTAGTGTTAGGGTTTGTTTTACCGTTAGGGTTAGGTTTTGTGTTACGGTTAGGGTTAGGGTTAGGTTAGGGTTAGAGGTAGGGTTTGGGTTTGGGTTAGGTTTAGGTTTAGGGTTAGGGTTTCATTTGGTTAGGGTTAGGGTTAGGGTTTGGGTTAGGTTTAGGGTTAGGGTTAGGCTTAGGGTTTGGGTTTGGTTATTGTTAGGTTTAGGGTTAGGTTTAGGGTTTGGTTTTGGGTCAGGTTTAGGTTTAGGGTTAGGGTTTCATTTGGGTACGGGTTAGGGTTAGGGTTAGGGTTTGGGTTAGGTTTAGGTTTAGGGTTAGGATTAGTGTTTGGGTTTGGGTTAGGGTTAGGTTTAGGGTTTGGCTTTGGGTTAGGGTTAGGGTTAGGGTTAGGTTTAGGTTTAGGGTTAGGGTTAGGGTTTGGGTTAGGGTTAGCGTTAGGGTTAGGTTTAGGGTTAGGGTTAGGGTTAGGGTTAGGTTTTGGGTTTGGGTTAGGGTAAGGGATCGGGTTAGGTTTAGTGTTAGTGTTAGGGTTTGGGTATGGGTTAAGGTTAGATTTAGAGTTAGGGTTAGGGTTATGGTTAGGGTTTGTGTTAGGGTTAGGGTTAGGGTTAGGGTTATGGTTTGGGTTAGGGGTTGGGTTAGGGTTAGGTTTTGGGTTAGGTTTAGGGTTAGGGTTAAGGTTAGGGTTTGGGTTTGGGTTAGGGTTAGG
>JAJHUQ010000041.1:3427500-3437500 GCA_035773235.1 Eospalax fontanierii | reverse complement strand
TAGTCTTAGAGTTTGGGTTTGTGTTAGGGTTAGGGGTAGGTTTAGGATTAGTGTTAGGGTTTGTTTTAGCGTTAGGGTTAGGTTTTGGGTTAGGTTAGGCTTAGGTTTAGGGTTAGGGTTAGGGGTAGGGTTTGGGTTTGGGTTAGGGTTAGGGTTAGGGTTAGGGTTTGGGTTTGGGTTAGGTTTAGGGTTAGGGGTAGGGTTAGGGTTTGGGTTTGGGTTAGGTTTAGTTTTAGTGTTAGGGTTTCATTTGGATTAGGATTAGGGTTAGGTTTAGGATTTGGGTTAGGTTTAGGGTTAGGGTTAGGGTAAGGGTTTGGGTTAGGGTTAGGGTTATGGTTAGGGTTAGGGTTAGGGTTAGGGTTAGAGTTAGGTTTAGGATTAGTGTTAGGGTTTGAGTAAGGGTAAGGGTTACGTTTAGGGTTAGGGTTTGGGTTAGGTTTAGGATTAGGGTTAGGGTTAGGGTTAGGGTTAGGATTAGAGTTAGGATTAGGGTTAGGTTTTGGATTAGGGTAAGGGTTACGTTTAGGGTTAGGGTTTGGGTTAGGTTTAGGGTTAGGGTTAGTGTTAGGGTTAGGGTTAGGATTAGGTTTAGGGTTAGGGTTTGGGTTAGGGTTAGCTTTAGGGTTAGGGTTAGGGTTTGTGTTTGGGTTAGGGTTAGGGTTAGGGTTAGGTTTAGGGTTAGGATTTGTGTTAGGATTAGGGTTATAATTAGGATTAGGTTTAGGATTTGGCTTATGTTTAGGGTTAGGTTTAGGGTTAATGTTAGGATTAGGGTTAGGGTTACGGTTTGGGTTACGGTTTGGATTAGGGTTAGGGTTATGGTTAGGATTAGGGTTAGGGTTAGTGTTTGGGTTAGGTTTAGGGTTAGGGTTTGGGTTTGGGTTAGGGTCAGGTTTAAGGTTAGGGTTAGGGTTTGATTTTTCGTTAGTGTTAGCTTATGTTTAGTATTTGGGTTAGGGTTAGGGTTATGGTTAGGGTTTGGGTTAGGGTTAGGGTTTGGTTTAGGGTTAGGGTTTGGTTTTCAGTTAGGGTTAGGGTTAGGGTTAGGTTTAGTGTTAGGGTTTGTGTTAGGTTTAGGTTTAGGGTTTGGGTTATGATTATGGTTTCGGTTTGGTTTAGGGTTAGGGTTTGGGTTAGGGTTAGGGTTAGGATTTTTTATTAGGTTTGGTTTTAGTTTTTGGTTTATGGTTGGGTTTTGGGTTTGGTTTAGGGTTAGGGTTAGTGTAAAGTTTAGGTTTATGGTTAGGGTTAGGGTTTGTGTTTGGGTTAGGTTAAGGTTTAGGTTTAGGGTTAGGGTTAGTGTTAGTGTTAGAGATTGGGTTTGGGTTAGGGTTAGGGGTAGGTGTAGCATTAGTGTTAGGGTTTGTTTTACCGTTAGGGTTAGGTTTTGTGTTAGGGTTAGGGTTAGGGTTAAGTTAGGGTTAGAGGTAGGGTTTGGGTTTGGGTTAGGTTTAGGTTTAGGGTTAGGGTTTCATTTGGTTAGGGTTAGGGTTAGGGTTTGGGTTAGGTTTAGGGTTAGGGTTAGGCTTAGGGTTAGGTTTTGGGTTTGGGTTAGGGTAAGGGATCGGGTTAGGTTTAGTGTTAGTGTTAGGGTTTGGGTATGGGTTAAGGTTAGATTTAGAGTTAGGGTTAGGGTTATGGTTAGGGTTTGTGTTAGGGTTAGGGTTAGGGTTAGGGTTATGGTTTGGTTTAGGGGTAGGGTTAGGGTTAAGTTTAGAGTTTGGGTTATGGTTAGGGTTAGAGTTAAGGTTACGGTTAGGTTTAGGGTTAATGTTACGATTAGGGTTAGGGTTAGGGTTAGGGTTAGGGTTTGGTTTAGGGTTAGGGTTAGGTTAAGGATTAGGGTTACGGTTAGGGTTACGGTTAGGATTAGGGTTAGGGTTAGGGTTTGCGTTAGTATTTGGTTTAGGGTTAGCGTTTTACTTAGTATTAGTGTTAGGGTTGAGGTTAGGTTAATGTTAGGGTTAGGATTAGGGTTAGGGTTAGGGTTAGGGTTAAGGATGGGTTAGGGTTAGGATTAGGATTAGGGTTAGGGTTAGGTTTAGGGTTAGGTTTAGGATTTGTTTCAGGGTTAGCTTTACAGGTAGGATTAGGGTTAGGGTTTGGGTTAGGGTTACGCTTAGTGTTAGGGTTAATGTTAGGATGAGAGTCAGGGTTAGGTTTAGGGTTAGGGTTAGGGTTAGGGTTAGGGTTAAGGTTAGGCTTTTGGTTAGGGTTAGGGTTAGGGTTTGTGTTAGAGTTAGGTTTAGGGTTAGGTTTAGGCTTTGGGTTTGGGTTAGGTTTAGGGTTAGGGTTAGGGTTAGGCTTTGGGGTTGGGTTAGGTTTAGGGTTAGGGTTAGGGTTTGGGTTTGGGTTAGGTTTAGGGTTAGGGTTAGGTTTAGGGTTAGGGTTAGGGTTAGGTTTAGGATTTGGTTTAGGGTTAGCTTTACAGTTAGGATTAGGGTTAGGGTTTGGGTTATGGTAACGCTTAGGGTTAGGGTTAACGTTAGGATGAGAGTCAGCGTTAGGGTTAGTGTTAGGGTTAGGGTGTGGGTTAGGTTTAGCGTTAGGGTTAGGGTTTGTTTTAGGGATAGTTTTAGGGTTAGGGTTAGGGTTAGGGTTAGGGTTAGGGTTAGGGTTAGGGTTTGGGTTTGGGTTAGGTTTAGGGTTAGGGTTAGGGTAAAGTTTAGGTTTAGGGTTAGGGTTAGGGTTTGTGTTTAGGTTAGGTTAAGGTTTAGGTTTAGGGTTAGTATTAGTGTTAGAGTTTGGGTTTGTGTTAGGGTTAGGGGTAGGTTTTAGATTAGTGTTAGGGTTTGTTTTAGCGTTAGGGTTAGGTTTTGGGTTAGGGTTAGGGTTAGGGTTAGGGTTAGGTGTAGGGTTTGGGTTTGGGTTAGGTTTAGGTTTAGTGTTACGGTTTCATTTGGGTTAGGGTTAGGGTTAGGGTTAGGGTTTGGGTTAGGTTTAGGGTTAGGGTTAAGGTTAGGGTTTGGGTTTGGGTTAGGGTTAGGTTTAGGGTTAGGTTTAGGGTTAGGGTTAGGGTTGCATTTGGGTTAGGGTTAGTGTTATTGCTTTGGTTAGATTTAGGGTTAGGGTTAGGGTTAGGGTTTGGGTTTGGGTTAGGTTTAGGTTTAGGGTTAGGGTTTAATTTGGGTTAGGGTTAGGGTTAGGGTTAGGGTTTGGGTTAGGTTTAGGGTTAGGGTTAGGGTTAGGGTTAGGGTTTGCGATAGGTTTAGGGTTAGGGTTAGGGTTTGGTTTTGGGTTAGGTTTAGGTTTAGGGTTAGGCTTTCATTTGGGTAAGGGTTAGGGTTAGGGTTTGGGTTAGGTTTAGGGTTAGGGATAGGGTTAGGGTTATGGTTAATGTTTGGGTTAGGTTTAGGGTTAGGGTTAGTGTTAGGGTTAGGGTTAGGGTTAGTGTTTGGGTTAGGTTTAGGGTTAGGTTTAGGGTTAGGTTTAGGGTTTGGGTTTGGGTTAGGGTTAGGGTTAGGGTTAGGTTTAGGTTTAGGGTTAGAGTTACGGTTAGGGTTTAGTTTAGGGTTAGTGTTAGGGTTAGGTTTAGGGTTAGGGTTAGGGTTAGCATTAGGGTTAGGGTTAGGGTTTGGGTTAGGTTTAGGTTTAGGGTTAGGATTAGTGTTTGGGTTTGGGTTAGGGTTAGGTTTAGGGTTAGGTTTAGGGTTTGGCTTTGGGTTTGGGTTAGGGTTAGGGTTAGGTTTAGGTTTAGGGTTAGGGTTAGGGTTTGGTTTAGGGTTAGCGTTAGGGTTAGGTTTAGGGTTAGGGTTAGGGTTAGGGTTAGGTATTGGGTTTGGGTCAGGCTAAGGTATAGGGTTTGGTTTAGTGTTAGTGTTAGGGTTTGGGTATGGATTAAGGTTAGATTTAGAGTTAGGGTTAGGGTTATGGTTAGGGTTTGTGTTAGGGTTAGGGTTAGGGTTAGGGTTATGGTTTGGGTTAGGGGTTGGGTTAGGGTTAGGTTTTGGGTTAGGTTTAGGGTTAGGGTTAAGGTTAGGGTTTGGGTTTGGGTTAGGGTTAGGTTTAGGGTTAGGTTTAGGGTTAGGGTTAGGTTTGCATTTGGGTTAGGGTTAGGGTTAGGGTTATTATTTTGGTTAGATTTAGGGTTAGGGTTAGGGTTTGGGTTTGGGTTAGGTTTAGGTTTAGGGTTAGTGTTTCATTTGGGTTAGGGTTAGGGTTAGGGTTAGGGTTTGGTTTAGGTTTAGGGTTAGGGTTAGGGTTAGGGTTAGGGTTAGGGTTTGGGTTAGGTTTAGGGTTAGGGTTTGGTTTTGGGTTAGGGTTAGGGTTAGGGTTAGGGTTTGGGTTTGGGTTAGGTTTAGGTTTGGGGTTAGGCTTTCATTTGGGTAAGGGTTAGGGTTAGGGTTAGGGTTTGAGTTAGGTTTAGGGTTAGGGTTAGGGTTAGTGTTCGGTTTCCGATAGGGTTAGTTTTAGGGTTAGGTTTAGGGTTTGGGTTTGGGTTAGGGTTAGGGGTAGGGTTAGGTTTAGGTTTAGGGTTAGGGTTAGGGTTTGGGTTAGGGTTAGTGTTAGGGTTAGGTTTAGGGATAGGGTTTCATTTGGGTAAGGGTTAGGTTAGGGTCAGGGTTTGGGTTAGGTTTAGGGTTAGGGTTAGGGTTAGGGTTATGGTTAATGTTTGGGTTAGGTTTAGGGTTAGGGTTAGTGTTAGGGATAGGGGTAGGGTAAGTGTTTGGGTTAGGTTTAGGGTTAGGTTTAGGGTAAGGTTTAGGGTTTGGGTTTGGGTTAGGGTTAGGGTTAGGGTTAGGTTTAGGTTTAGGGTTAGAGTTACGGTTAGGGTTTAGTTTAGGGATAGTGTTAGGGTTAGGTTTAGGGTTAGGGTTAGTGTTAGCATTAGGGTTAGGGTTAGGGTTTGGGTTTGGGTTTGGTTTAGGCTTAGGGTTATGGTTAGGGTTAGGTTTAGGGTTAGGGTTAGGGTTAGGGTTTGGGTTTGGGTTAGGTTTAGGGTTAGGGTTAGGGTTAGGGTTAGGGTTAGGGTTAGGGTTTGGATTAGGTTTAGGCTTAGGGTTTCATTTGGGTTAGGGTTAGGGTTAGGGTTACGGTTAGGGTTTAGTTTAGGGTTAGTGTTAGGGTTAGGTTTAGGGTTAGGGTTAGGGTTAGGGTTAAGTTTTAGGTTTGGGTTAGGGTAAAGGATAGGGTTAGGGTTAGTGTTCATGTTAGGGTTTGGGTATGGGTTAAGATTAGAGTTAGAGTTAGGGTTAGGGTTATGGTTAGGGTTTGTGTTAGTTTTAGGGTTAGGGTTAGGATTAGGGTTAGGGTTGGGGTTAGAGGTAGGGTTAGGGTTAAGTTTAGGGTTTGGGTTATGGTTAGGAATAGGGTTAGGGTTAGGGTTAGGGTTAGGGTTAGGGTTTGGGTTTGGGTTAGGTTTAGGGTTATGTTTAGGGTTAGGTTTAGGGATAGGGTTAGGGTTAGGGTTTGGGTTTGGGTTAGGTTTAGGGTTATGGTTAGGGTTAGGTTTAGGGTTAGGGTTAGAGTTTGGGTTTGGGTTAGGTTTAGGTTTAGGGTTAGTGTTACGCTTAGGGTTAGGGTTAACTTTAGGATGAGAGTCAGCGTTAGGGTTAGGGTTAGGGTTAGGGTTTGGGTTTGGGTTAGGTTTAGGTGTATGGTTAGGTTTAGGTTTAGGGTTAGGTTTAGGATGTGGTTTAGGGTTAGCTTTACAGGTAGGATTAGGGTTAGGGTTTGGGTTAGGGTTACGATTAGGTTTAGGGTTAATATTAGGATGAGAGTCAGGGTTAGGATTACGGTTAGGGTTAGGGTTTGGGTTAGATTTAGCGTTGGGGTTAGGGTTTGGTTTAGGAATAGGTTTAGGGTTAGTGTTAGGGTTAGGGTTAGGGTTATGGTTTTTTGTTTGGTTTAGGGTTAGGTTTAGGGTTAGCGTAAAGTTTAGGTTTAGGGTTAGGGTTAGGTTTTGTGTTTGGTTTAGGTTAAGGTTTAGGGTTAGGGTTAGTGTTAGTCTTAGAGTTTGGGTTTGTGTTAGGGTTAGGGGTAGGTTTAGGATTAGTGTTAGGGTTTGTTTTAGCGTTAGGGTTAGGTTTTGGGTTAGGTTAGGCTTAGGTTTAGGGTTAGGGTTAGGGGTAGGGTTTGGGTTTGGGTTAGGGTTAGGGTTAGGGTTAGGGTTTGGGTTTGGGTTAGGTTTAGGGTTAGGGGTAGGGTTAGGGTTTGGGTTTGGGTTAGGTTTAGTTTTAGTGTTAGGGTTTCATTTGGATTAGGATTAGGGTTAGGTTTAGGATTTGGGTTAGGTTTAGGGTTAGGGTTAGGGTAAGGGTTTGGGTTAGGGTTAGGGTTATGGTTAGGGTTAGGGTTAGGGTTAGGGTTAGAGTTAGGTTTAGGATTAGTGTTAGGGTTTGAGTAAGGGTGAGGGTTACGTTTAGGGTTAGGGTTTGGGTTAGGTTTAGGATTAGGGTTAGGGTTAGGGTTAGGGTTAGGATTAGAGTTAGGATTAGGGTTAGGTTTTGGGTTAGGGTAAGGGTTACGTTTAGGGTTAGGGTTTGGGTTAGGTTTAGGGTTAGGGTTAGTGTTAGGGTTAGGGTTAGGATTAGGTTTAGGGTTAGGGTTTGTTTTAGGGTTAGCTTTAGGGTTAGGGTTAGGGTTTGTGTTTGGGTTAGGGTTAGGGTTAGGGTTAGGTTTAGGGTTAGGATTTGTGTTAGGATTAGGGTTATAATTAGGATTAGGTTTAGGATTTGGCTTATGTTTAGGGTTAGGTTTAGGGTTAATGTTAGGATTAGGGTTAGGGTTACGGTTTGGGTTACGGTTTGGATTAGGGTTAGGGTTATGGTTAGGATTAGGGTTAGGGTTAGTGTTTGGGTTAGGTTTAGGGTTAGGGTTTGGGTTTGGGTTAGGGTCAGGTTTAAGGTTAGGGTTAGGGTTTGATTTTTCGTTAGTGTTAGGCTTATGTTTAGTATTTGGGTTAGGGTTAGGGTTATGGTTAGGGTTTGGGTTAGGGTTAGGGTTTGGTTTAGGGTTAGGGTTTGGTTTTCAGTTAGGGTTAGGGTTAGGGTTAGGTTTAGTGTTAGGGTTTGTGTTAGGTTTAGGTTTAGGGTTTGGGTTATGATTATGGTTTCGGTTTGGTTTAGGGTTAGGGTTTGGGTTAGGGTTAGGGTTAGGATTTGTGTTAGGTTTAGGTTTAGGTTTTGGGTTATGGTTAGGGTTTCGGTTTGGTTTAGGGTTAGGGTTAGTGTAAAGTTTAGGTTTATGGTTAGGGTTAGGGTTTGTGTTTGGGTTAGGTTAAGGTTTAGGTTTAGGGTTAGGGTTAGTGTTAGTGTTAGAGATTGGGTTTGGGTTAGGGTTAGGGGTAGGGGTAGCATTAGTGTTAGGGTTTGTTTTACCGTTAGGGTTAGGTTTTGTGTTAGGGTTAGGGTTAGGGTTAAGTTAGGGTTAGAGGTAGGGTTTGGGTTTGGGTTAGGTTTAGGTTTAGGGTTAGGGTTTCATTTGGTTAGGGTTAGGGTTAGGGTTTGGGTTAGGTTTAGGGTTAGGGTTAGGCTTAGGGTTAGGTTTTGGGTTTGGGTTAGGGTAAGGGATCGGGTTAGGTTTAGTGTTAGTGTTAGGGTTTGGGTATGGGTTAAGGTTAGATTTAGAGTTAGGGTTAGGGTTATGGTTAGGGTTTGTGTTAGGGTTAGGGTTAGGGTTAGGGTTATGGTTTGGTTTAGGGGTAGGGTTAGGGTTAAGTTTAGAGTTTGGGTTATGGTTAGGGTTAGAGTTAAGGTTACGGTTAGGGTTAGGGTTAATGTTACGATTAGGGTTAGGGTTAGGGTTAGGGTTAGGGTTTGGTTTAGGGTTAGGGTTAGGTTTAGGATTAGGGTTAAGGTTAGGGTTACGGTTAGGATTAGGGTTAGGGTTAGGGTTTGGGTTAGTATTTGGTTTAGGGTTAGCGTTTTACTTAGTATTAGTGTTAGGGTTGAGGTTAGGTTAATGTTAGGGTTAGGATTAGGGTTAGGGTTAGGGTTAGGGTTAAGGATGGGTTAGGGTTAGGATTAGGATTAGGGTTAGGGTTAGGTTTAGGGTTAGGTTTAGGATTTGTTTCAGGGTTAGCTTTACAGGTAGGATTAGGGTTAGGGTTTGGGTTAGGGTTACGCTTAGTGTTAGGGTTAATGTTAGGATGAGAGTCAGGGTTAGGTTTAGGGTTAGGGTTAGGGTTAGGGTTAGGGTTAAGGTTAGGCTTTTGGTTAGGGTTAGGGTTAGGGTTTGTGTTAGAGTTAGGTTTAGGGTTAGGTTTAGGCTTTGGGTTTGGGTTAGGTTTAGGGTTAGGTTTAGGGTTAGGCTTTGGGGTTGGGTTAGGTTTAGGGTTAGGGTTAGGGTTTGGGTTTGGGTTAGGTTTAGGGTTAGGGTTAGGTTTAGGGTTAGGGTTAGGGTTAGGTTTAGGATTTGGTTTAGGGTTAGCTTTACAGTTAGGATTAGGGTTAGGGTTTGGGTTATGGTAACGCTTAGGGTTAGGGTTAACGTTAGGATGAGAGTCAGCGTTAGGGTTAGTGTTAGGGTTAGGGTGTGGGTTAGGTTTAGCGTTAGGGTTAGGGTTTGTTTTAGGGATAGTTTTAGGGTTAGGGTTAGGGTTAGGGTTAGGGTTAGGGTTAGGGTTAGGGTTTGGGTTTGGGTTAGGTTTAGGGTTAGGGTTAGGGTAAAGTTTAGGTTTAGGGTTAGGGTTAGGGTTTGTGTTTAGGTTAGGTTAAGGTTTAGGTTTAGGGTTAGTATTAGTGTTAGAGTTTGGGTTTGTGTTAGGGTTAGGGGTAGGTTTTAGATTAGTGTTAGGGTTTGTTTTAGCGTTAGGGTTAGGTTTTGGGTTAGGGTTAGGGTTAGGGTTAGGGTTAGGTGTAGGGTTTGGGTTTGGGTTAGGTTTAGGTTTAGTGTTACGGTTTCATTTGGGTTAGGGTTAGGGTTAGGGTTAGGGTTTGGGTTAGGTTTAGGGTTAGGGTTAAGGTTAGGGTTTGGGTTTGGGTTAGGGTTAGGTTTAGGGTTAGGTTTAGGGTTAGGGTTAGGGTTGCATTTGGGTTAGGGTTAGTGTTATTGCTTTGGTTAGATTTAGGGTTAGGGTTAGGGTTAGGGTTTGGGTTTGGGTTAGGTTTAGGTTTAGGGTTAGGGTTTAATTTGGGTTAGGGTTAGGGTTAGGGTTAGGGTTTGGGTTAGGTTTAGGGTTAGGGTTAGGGTTAGGGTTAGGGTTTGCGATAGGTTTAGGGTTAGGGTTAGGGTTTGGTTTTGGGTTAGGTTTAGGTTTAGGGTTAGGCTTTCATTTGGGTAAGGGTTAGGGTTAGGGTTTGGGTTAGGTTTAGGGTTAGGGATAGGGTTAGGGTTATGGTTAATGTTTGGGTTAGGTTTAGGGTTAGGGTTAGTGTTAGGGTTAGGGTTAGGGTTAGTGTTTGGGTTAGGTTTAGGGTTAGGTTTAGGGTTAGGTTTAGGGTTTGGGTTTGGGTTAGGGTTAGGGTTAGGGTTAGGTTTAGGTTTAGGGTTAGAGTTACGGTTAGGGTTTAGTTTAGGGTTAGTGTTAGGGTTAGGTTTAGGGTTAGGGTTAGGGTTAGCATTAGGGTTAGGGTTAGGGTTTGGGTTTGGGTTTGGTTTAGGCTTAGGGTTATGTTTAGGGTTAGGTTTAGGGTTAGGGTTAGGGTTAGGGTTTGGGTTTGGGTTAGGTTTAGGGTTAGGGTTAGGGTTAGGGTTAGGGTTAGGGTTAGGGTTTGGATTAGGTTTAGGCTTAGGGTTTCATTTGGGTTAGGGTTAGGGTTAGGGTTACGGTTAGGGTTTAGTTTAGGGTTAGTGTTAGGGTTAGGTTTAGGGTTAGGGTTAGGGTTAGGGTTAAGTTTTAGGTTTGGGTTAGGGTAAAGGATAGGGTTAGGGTTAGTGTTCATGTTAGGGTTTGGGTATGGGTTAAGATTAGAGTTAGAGTTAGGGTTAGGGTTATGGTTAGGGTTTGTGTTAGTTTTAGGGTTAGGGTTAGGATTAGGGTTAGGGTTGGGGTTAGAGGTAGGGTTAGGGTTAAGTTTAGGGTTTGGGTTATGGTTAGGAATAGGGTTAGGGTTAG
>JAJHUQ010000041.1:3405000-3420000 GCA_035773235.1 Eospalax fontanierii | reverse complement strand
TTAGGTTTAGGGTTAGGGTTAGGTTTTGTGTTTGGTTTAGTTTAAGGTTTAGGGTTAGGGTTAGTGTTAGTCTTAGAGTTTGGGTTTGTGTTAGGGTTAGGGGTAGTTTTAGGATTAGTGTTAGGGTTTGTTTTAGCGTTAGGGTTAGGTTTTGGGTTAGGTTAGGCTTAGGTTTAGGGTTAGGGTTAGGGGTAGGGTTTGGGTTTGGGTTAGGGTTAGGGTTAGGGTTAGGGTTTGGGTTTGGGTTAGGTTTAGGGTTAGGGGTAGGTTTAGGGTTTGGGTTTGGGTTAGGTTTAGTTTTAGTGTTAGGGTTTCATTTGGATTAGGATTAGGGTTAGGTTTAGGATTTGGGTTAGGTTTAGGGTTAGGGTTAGGGTAAGGGTTTGGGTTAGGGTTAGGGTTATGGTTAGGGTTAGGGTTAGGGTTAGGGTTAGAGTTAGGTTTAGGATTAGTGTTAGGGTTTGAGTAAGGGTAAGGGTTACGTTTAGGGTTAGGGTTTGGGTTAGGTTTAGGATTAGGGTTAGGGTTAGGGTTAGGGTTAGGATTAGAGTTAGGATTAGGGTTAGGTTTTGGGTTAGGGTAAGGGTTACGTTTAGGGTTAGGGTTTGGGTTAGGTTTAGGGTTAGGGTTAGTGTTAGGGTTAGGGTTAGGATTAGGTTTAGGGTTAGGGTTTGGGTTAGGGTTAGCTTTAGGGTTAGGGTTAGGGTTTGTGTTTGGGTTAGGGTTAGGGTTAGGGTTAGGTTTAGGGTTAGGATTTGATTTAGGATTAGGGTTATAATTAGGATTAGGTTTAGGATTTGGCTTATGTTTAGGGTTAGGTTTAGGGTTAATGTTAGGATTAGGGTTAGGGTTACGGTTTGGGTTATGGTTTGGATTAGGGTTAGGGTTATGGTTAGGATTAGGGTTAGGGTTAGTGTTTGGGTTAGGTTTAGGGTTTGGGTTTGGGTTTGGGTTAGGGTCAGGTTTAAGGTTAGGGTTAGGGTTTGATTTTTCGTTAGTGTTAGGCTTATGTTTAGTATTTGGGTTAGGGTTAGGGTTATGGTTAGGGTTTGGGTTAGGGTTAGGGTTTGGTTTAGGGTTAGGGTTTGGTTTTCAGTTAGGGTTAGGGTTAGGGTTAGGTTTAGTGTTAGGGTTTGTGTTAGGTTTAGGTTTAGGGTTTGGGTTATGATTATGGTTTCGGTTTGGTTTAGGGTTAGGGTTTGGGTTAGGGTTAGGGTTAGGATTTGTGTTAGGTTTAGGTTTAGGTTTTGGGTTATGGTTAGGGTTTCGGTTTGGTTTAGGGTTAGGGTTAGTGTAAAGTTTAGGTTTATGGTTAGGGTTAGGGTTTGTGTTTGGGTTAGGTTAAGGTTTAGGTTTAGGGTTAGGGTTAGTGTTAGTGTTAGAGATTGGGTTTGGGTTAGGGTTAGGGGTAGGGGTAGCATTAGTGTTAGGGTTTGTTTTACCGTTAGGGTTAGGTTTTGTGTTAGGGTTAGGGTTAGGGTTAAGTTAGGGTTAGAGGTAGGGTTTGGGTTTGGGTTAGGTTTAGGTTTAGGGTTAGGGTTTCATTTGGTTAGGGTTAGGGTTAGGGTTTGGGTTAGGTTTAGGGTTAGGGTTAGGCTTAGGGTTAGGTTTTGGGTTTGGGTTAGGGTAAGGGATCGGGTTAGGTTTAGTGTTAGTGTTAGGGTTTGGGTATGGGTTTAGGTTAGATTTAGAGTTAGGGTTAGGGTTATGGTTAGGGTTTGTGTTAGGGTTAGGGTTAGGGTTAGGGTTATGGTTTGGTTTAGGGGTAGGGTTAGGGTTAAGTTTAGAGTTTGGGTTATGGTTAGGGTTAGAGTTAAGGTTACGGTTAGGGTTAGGGTTAATGTTACGATTAGGGTTAGGGTTAGGGTTAGGGTTAGGGTTTGGTTTAGGGTTAGGGTTAGGTTTAGGATTAGGGTTAAGGTTAGGGTTACGGTTTGGATTAGGGTTAGGGTTAGGGTTTGGGTTAGTATTTGGTTTAGGGTTAGCGTTTTCCTTAGTTTTAGTGTTAGGGTTGAGGTTAGGTTAATGTTAGGGTTAGGATTAGGGCTAGGGTTAGGGTTAGGGTTAAGGATGGGTTAGGGTTAGGATTAGGATTAGGGTTAGGGTTAGGTTTAGGGTTAGGTTTAGGATTTGTTTCAGGGTTAGCTTTACAGGTTGGATTAGGGTTAGGGTTTGGGTTAGGGTTACGCTTAGTGTTAGGGTTAATGTTAGGATGAGAGTCAGGGTTAGGTTTAGGGTTAGGGTTAGGGTTAGGGTTAGGGTTAAGGTTAGGCTTTTGGTTTGGGTTAGGGTTAGGGTTTGTGTTAGAGTTAGGTTTAGGGTTAGGTTTAGGCTTTGGGTTTGGGTTAGGTTTAGGGTTAGGGTTAGGGTTAGGCTTTGGGGTTGGGTTAGGTTTAGGGTTAGGGTTAGGGTTAGGGTTTGGGTTAGGTTTAGGGTTAGGGTTAGGTTTAGGGTTAGTGTTAGGGTTAGGTTTAGGATTTGGTTTAGGGTTAGCTTTACAGTTAGGATTAGGGTTAGGGTTTGGGTTATGGTAACGCTTAGGGTTAGGGTTAACGTTAGGATGAGAGTCAGCGTTAGGGTTAGGGTTAGGGTTAGGGTGTGGGTTAGGTTTAGCGTTAGGGTTAGGGTTTGTTTTAGGGATAGTTTTAGGGTTAGGGTTAGGGTTAGGGTTAGGGTTTGGGTTTGGGTTAGGTTTAGGGTTAGGGTTAGGGTTAGGGTTAGGGTAAAGTTTAGGTTTAGGGTTAGGGTTAGGGTTTGTGTTTAGGTTAGGTTAAGGTTTAGGTTTAGGGTTAGTATTAGTGTTAGAGTTTGGGTTTGTGTTAGGGTTAGGGGTAGGTTTTAGATTAGTGTTAGGGTTTGTTTTAGCGTTAGGGTTAGGTTTTGGGTTAGGGTTAGGGTTAGGGTTAGGGTTAGGTGTAGGGTTTGGGTTTGGGTTAGGTTTAGGTTTAGTGTTACGGTTTCATTTGGGTTAGGGTTAGGGTTAGGGTTAGGGTTTGGGTTAGGTTTAGGGTTAGGGTTAAGGTTAGGGTTTGGGTTTGGGTTAGGGTTAGGTTTAGGGTTAGGTTTAGGGTTAGGGATAGGGTTGGATTTGGGTTAGGGTTAGGGTTAGTGTTATTGCTTTGGTTAGATTTAGGGTTAGGGTTAGGGTTAGGGTTTGGGTTTGGGTTAGGTTTAGGTTTAGGGTTTAATTTGGGTTAGGGTTAGGGTTAGGGTTAGGGTTTGGGTTAGGTTTAGGGTTAGGGTTAGGGTTAGGGTTAGGGTTTGCGATAGGTTTAGGGTTAGGGTTAGGGTTTGGTTTTGGGTTAGGTTTAGGTTTAGGGTTAGGCTTTCATTTGGGTAAGGGTTAGGGTTAGGGTTTGGGTTAGGTTTAGGGTTAGGGATAGGGTTAGTGTTCGGTTTCGGTTAGGGTTAGGTTTAGGGTTTCGGTTTGGGTTAGGGTTAGGGTTAGGGTTAGGTTTAGGTTTAGGGTTAGGGTTAGGGTTAGGGTTTGGGTTAGTGTTAGTGTTAGGGTTAGTTTTAGGCTTAGGGTATCATTTGGGTTAGGGTTAGGGTTAGGGTCAGGGTTTGGGTTAGGTTTAGTGTTAGGGTTAGGGTTAGGGTTAGGGTTAGGGTTAGGGTTTGGATTAGGTTTAGGGTTAGGGTTAGGGTTTCATTTGGGTTAGGGTTAGGGTTAGGGTTAGGGTTTGGGTTAGGTTAAGGTTCGGGTTAGATTTAGGGTTAGGGTTAGCGTTAGGGTTTGGTTTTGGGTTTGGGTTAGGGTAAGGGATAGGGTTAGGGTTAGGGTTAGGGTTAGAGTAAGGGTAAGGGTTACGTTTAGGGTTAGGGTTAGTATTAGGGTTAGGTTTAGGGTTAGGGTTAGGGTTAGGGTTAGGGTTAGGATTAGGTTTAGGATTAGGGTTAGGGTTTGGGTTAGGGTAAGGGTTACGTTTAGGGTTATTGTTTGGGTTAGGTTTCGCGTTAGGGTTAGTGTTAGGGTTAGGGTTAGGATTAGGTTTAGGGTTAGGGTTTGGGTTAGGGTTAGCTTTAGGGTTAGGGTTAGGGTTTGGGTTTGTGTTAGGGTTAGGGTGAGGGTTAGGTTTAGGGTTAGGATTTGTGTTAGGATTAGGGTTATAATTCGGATTAGGTTTAGGATTAAGGTAATGTTTAGGGTTAGGTTTAGGGTAAATGTTAGGATTAGGGTTAGGGCTACTGTTAGGGTAAAGGTTTGGATTAGGGTTAGGGTTATGGTTAGGATAAGGGTTAGGGTTAGGGTTTGGGTTAGGTTTAGGGTTAGGGTTTGGGTTTGAGTTAGGGTTAGGCTTATGTTTAGCATTTGGGTTAGGGTTAGGGTTATGGTTAGGATTTGGGTTAGGGTTAGGGTTTGGTTTAGGGTTAGGGTTTGGTTTTGGGTTAGGGTTAGGTTTAGGGTTAGGGTTAGGGTTTGGTTTTTCGTTAGGGTTAGGCTTATGGTTAGCATTTGGGTTAGGGTTAGGGTTATGGTTAGGGTTTGGGTTAGGGTTAGGGTTTGGTTTAGGGTTAGGGTTTGGTTTTGGGTTAGGGTTATGGTTAGGTTTAGGGTTAGGGTTTCTGTTAGGTTTAGGTTTAGGGTTTGGGTTTCGGTTAGGGTTAGGTTTAGTGCTAGGTTTAGGGTTTGGGTTTGGGTTAGGTTTAGGTTTAGGGTTTCATTTGGTTTAGGGTTAGGGTTATGGTTAGGGTTTGGGTTAGGTTTAGATTTAGGTTTAGGGTTAGGGTTAGGGTTAGGGTTAGGGTTTGGGTTAGGGTTAGTGTTAGGGTTAGGTTTAGGGTTATGGTTAGGGTTATGGTTAGGGTTTGGGTTAAGGTTAGGGTTATGGTTAGGGTTTGGGTTAGGGTTAGGGTTTGGTTTAGGGTTAGGGTTTGGTTTTGGGTTAGGGTTAGGTTTAGGTTTAGGGTTAGGGTTTGTGTTAGGTTTAGGTTTAGGGTTTGGGTTATGGTTATGGTTTCGGTTTGGTTTAGGGTTAGGGTTTGGGTTAGGGTTAGGGTTAGGGTTAGTGTAAAGTTTAGGTTTAGGTTTAGGGTTAGGGTTTGTGTTTTGGTTAGGTTAAGGTTTAGGGTTAGGGTTAGGGTTAGTGTTAGTGTTAGAGATTGGGTTTGGGTTAGGGTTAGGGGTAGGGGTAGGATTAGTGTTAGGGTTTGTTTTAGTGTTAGGGTTAGGTTTTGTGTTAGGGTTGGGGTTAGGGTTAGGGGTAGGTTTTGGGTTTGGGTTAGGTTTAGGTTTAGGGTTAGGGTTTCATTTGGTTAGGGTTAGGGTTAGGGTTTGGGTTAGGTTTAGGGTTAGGGTTAGGGTTAGGGTTTGGGTTTGGGTTATTGTTAGGTTTAGGGTTAGGTTTAGGGTTTGGTTTTGGGTTAGGTTTAGGTTTAGGGTTAGGGTTTCATTTGGGTACGGGTTAGGGTTAGGGTTAGGGTTTGGGTTAGGTTTAGGGTTAGGGTTAGCATTAGTGTTTGGGTTTGGGTTAGGGTTAGGTTTAGGGTTAGGTTTAGGATTAGGGTTAGGTTTAGGTTTAGGTTTAGGGTTAGGGTTAGGGTTAGGATTTGGGTTAGGGTTAGCGTTAGGGTTAGGTTTAGGGTTAGGGTTAGGGTTAGGGTTAGGGTTAGGTTTTGGTTTTGAGTTAGGGTAAGGGATCGGGTTAGGGTTAGTGTTAGTGTTAGGGTTTGGGTATGGGTTAAGGTTTGATTTAGAGTTAGGGTTAGGGTTATGTTTAGGGTTTGTGTTAGGGTTAGGGTTAGGGTTAGGGTTATGGTTTGGGTTAGGGGTAGGGTTAGGGTTAAGTTTAGAGTTTGGGTTATGGTTAGGGTTAGAGTTAAGGTTACGGTTAGGGTTAGGGTTAATGTTACGATTAGGGTTAGGGTTAGGGTTAAGGTTAGGGTTTGGTTTAGGGTTAGGGTTAGGTTTAGGATTAGGGTTAAGGTTAGGGTTAATGTTAGGATTAGGGTTAGGGTTAGGGTTTGGGTTAGTATTTGGTTTAGGGTTAGCGTTATACTTAGTATTAGTGTTAGGGTTTGGGTTAGGGTTAGTGTTAGGGTTACGGTTTGGATTAGGGTTAGGGTTATGGTTAGGATTAGGGTTAGGGTTAGGGTTTGGGTTAGGTTTAGGGTTAGGGTTTGTGTTTGAGTTAGGGTTAGGCTTATGTTTAGCATTTGGGTTAGGGTTAGGTTAGGGTTAGTGTTTGGGTTAGGGTTAGGGTTTGGTTTAGGGTTAGGGTTTGGTTTTGGGTTAGGGTTAGGGTTAGGGTTAGGGTTAGGGTTTCTGTTAGGTTTAGGTTTAGGGTTTGGGTGTCGGTTAGGGTTAGGTTTAGGGCTAGGTTTAGGGTTTGGGTTTGGGTTAGGTTTAGGTTTAGGTTTAGGTTTTCATTTGGTTTAGGGTTAGGGTTATGGTTATGGTTAGGGTTTGGGTTAGGTTTAGGTTTAGGTTTAGGGTTAGGGTTAGGGTTAGGGTTAGGGTTTGGGTTAGGGTTAGTGTTAGGGTTAGGTTTAGGGTTAGGGTTAGGGTTATGGTTAGGGTTTTGGTTAGGGTTAGGGTTATGGTTAGGGTTTGGGTTAGGGTTAGGGTTTGGTTTAGGGTTAGGGTTTGGTTTTGGGTTAGGGTTAGTGTTAGGTTTAGGGTTAGGGTTTGTGTTAGGTTTAGGTTTAGGGTTTGGGTTATGGTTATGGTTTCGGTATGGTTTAGGGTTAGGGTTAGGGTTAGGGTTAGGGTTAGGTTTAGGTTTTGGGTTATGGTTATGGTTTTGGTTTGGTTTAGGGTTAGGGTTAGGGTTAGTGTAAAGTTTAGGTTTAGGGTTAGGGTTAGGGTTTGTGTTTGGGTTAGGTTAAGTTTTAGGGTTTGGGTTAGGGTTAGTGTTAGTGTTAGAGATTGGGTTTGGGTTAGGGTTAGGGGTAGGGGTAGGATTAGTGTTAGGGTTTGTTTTAGCGTCAGGGTTAGGTTTTGTGTTTGGGTTAGGGTTAGGGTTAGGGTTTGGGTTTGGGTTATTGTTAGGTTTAGGTTTAGGTTTAGGGTTTGGTTTTGGGTTAGGTTTAGGTTTAGGGTTAGGGTTTCATTTGGGTACGGGTTAGTGTTAGGGTTAGGGTTTGGGTTAGGTTTAGGGTTAGGGTTAGGATTAGTGTTTGGGTTTGGGTTAGGGTTAGGTTTAGGGTTAGGTTTAGGATTAGGGTTAGGTTTAGGTTTAGGTTTAGGGTTAGGGTTAGGGTTAGGATTTGGGTTAGGGTTAGCGTTAGGGTTAGGTTTAGGGTTAGGGTTAGGGTTAGGGTTAGGGTTAGGTTTTGGTTTTGAGTTAGGGTAAGGGATCGGGTTAGGGTTAGTGTTAGTGTTAGGGTTTGGGTATGGGTTAAGGTTTGATTTAGAGTTAGGGTTAGGGTTATGTTTAGGGTTTGTGTTAGGGTTAGGGTTAGGGTTAGGGTTATGGTTTGGGTTAGGGGTAGGGTTAGGGTTAAGTTTAGAGTTTGGGTTATGGTTAGGGTTAGAGTTAAGGTTACGGTTAGGGTTAGGGTTAATGTTACGATTAGGGTTAGGGTTAGGGTTAAGGTTAGGGTTTGGTTTAGGGTTAGGGTTAGGTTTAGGATTAGGGTTAAGGTTAGGGTTAATGTTAGGATTAGGGTTAGGGTTAGGGTTTGGGTTAGTATTTGGTTTAGGGTTAGCGTTATACTTAGTATTAGTGTTAGGGTTTGGGTTAGGGTTAGTGTTAGGGTTACGGTTTGGATTAGGGTTAGGGTTATGGTTAGGATTAGGGTTAGGGTTAGGGTTTGGGTTAGGTTTAGGGTTAGGGTTTGTGTTTGAGTTAGGGTTAGGCTTATGTTTAGCATTTGGGTTAGGGTTAGGTTAGGGTTAGTGTTTGGGTTAGGGTTAGGGTTTGGTTTAGGGTTAGGGTTTGGTTTTGGGTTAGGGTTAGGGTTAGGGTTAGGGTTAGGGTTTCTGTTAGGTTTAGGTTTAGGGTTTGGGTGTCGGTTAGGGTTAGGTTTAGGGCTAGGTTTAGGGTTTGGGTTTGGGTTAGGTTTAGGTTTAGGTTTAGGTTTTCATTTGGTTTAGGGTTAGGGTTATGGTTATGGTTAGGGTTTGGGTTAGGTTTAGGTTTAGGTTTAGGGTTAGGGTTAGGGTTAGGGTTAGGGTTTGGGTTAGGGTTAGTGTTAGGGTTAGGTTTAGGGTTAGGGTTAGGGTTATGGTTAGGGTTTTGGTTAGGGTTAGGGTTATGGTTAGGGTTTGGGTTAGGGTTAGGGTTTGGTTTAGGGTTAGGGTTTGGTTTTGGGTTAGGGTTAGTGTTAGGTTTAGGGTTAGGGTTTGTGTTAGGTTTAGGTTTAGGGTTTGGGTTATGGTTATGGTTTCGGTATGGTTTAGGGTTAGGGTTAGGGTTAGGGTTAGGGTTAGGTTTAGGTTTTGGGTTATGGTTATGGTTTTGGTTTGGTTTAGGGTTAGGGTTAGGGTTAGTGTAAAGTTTAGGTTTAGGGTTAGGGTTAGGGTTTGTGTTTGGGTTAGGTTAAGTTTTAGGGTTTGGGTTAGGGTTAGTGTTAGTGTTAGAGATTGGGTTTGGGTTAGGGTTAGGGGTAGGGGTAGGATTAGTGTTAGGGTTTGTTTTAGCGTCAGGGTTAGGTTTTGTGTTTGGGTTAGGGTTAGGGTTAGGGTTTGGGTTTGGGTTATTGTTAGGTTTAGGTTTAGGTTTAGGGTTTGGTTTTGGGTTAGGTTTAGGTTTAGGGTTAGGGTTTCATTTGGGTACGGGTTAGTGTTAGGGTTAGGGTTTGGGTTAGGTTTAGGGTTAGGGTTAGGATTAGTGTTTGGGTTTGGGTTAGGGTTAGGTTTAGGGTTAGGTTTAGGGTTTGGGTTTGGGTTAGGGTTAGGATTTGGGTTAGGTTTGCGGTTAGGATTTGTGTTAGGATTAGGGTTATAATTAGGATTAGGTTTAGGATTTGGGTTATGTTTAGGGTTAGGTTTAGGGTTAATGTTAGGATTAGGGTTAGGGTTACTGTTAGGGTTACGGTTTGGATTAGGGTTAGGGTTATGGTTAGGATTAGGGTTAGGATTAGGGTTGGGGTTAGGTTTAGGGTTAGGGTTTGGGTTTGAGTTAGGGAAAGGTTTAGGGTTAGGGTTAGGGTTTGGTTTTTCGTTAGGGTTAGGCTTATGGTTAGCATTTGGGTTAGGGTTAGGGTTATGTTTAGGGTTTGGGTTAGGGTTAGGGTTAGGGTTTGGGTTAGGGTTAGTGTTAGGGTTAGTTTTAGGGTTAGGGTATCATTTGGGTAAGGGTTAGGGTTAGGGTCAGGGTTTGGGTTAGGTTTAGTGTTAGGGTTAGGGTTAGGGTTAGGGTTAGGGTTTGGATTAGGTTTAGGGTTAGGGTTAGGGTTTCATTTGGGTTAGGGTTAGGGTTAGGGTTAGGGTTTGGGTTAGGGTTAGTGTTAGGGTTAGGTTTAGGGTTAGGGTTAGGGTTATGGTTAGGGTTTTGGTTAGGGTTAGGGTTATGGTTAGGGTTTGGGTTAGGGTTAGGGTTTGGTTTAGGGTTAGGGTTTGGTTTTGGGTTAGGGTTAGTGTTAGGTTTAGGGTTAGGGTTTGTGTTAGGTTTAGGTTTAGGGTTTGGGTTATGGTTATGGTTTCGGTATGGTTTAGGGTTAGGGTTAGGGTTAGGGTTAGGGTTAGGTTTAGGTTTTGGGTTATGGTTATGGTTTTGGTTTGGTTTAGGGTTAGGGTTAGGGTTAGTGTAAAGTTTAGGTTTAGGGTTAGGGTTAGGGTTTGTGTTTGGGTTAGGTTAAGTTTTAGGGTTTGGGTTAGGGTTAGTGTTAGTGTTAGAGATTGGGTTTGGGTTAGGGTTAGGGGTAGGGGTAGGATTAGTGTTAGGGTTTGTTTTAGCGTTAGGGTTAGGTTTTGTGTTTGGGTAAGGGTTAGGGTTAGGGTTTGGGTTTGGGTTATTGTTAGGTTTAGGTTTAGGTTTAGGGTTTGGTTTTGGGTTAGGTTTAGGTTTAGGGTTAGGGTTTCATTTGGGTACGGGTTAGTGTTAGGGTTAGGGTTTGGGTTAGGTTTAGGGTTAGGGTTAGGATTAGTGTTTGGGTTTGGGTTAGGGTTAGGTTTAGGGTTAGGTTTAGGGTTTGGGTTTGGGTTAGGGTTAGGATTTGGGTTAGGTTTGCGGTTAGGATTTGTGTTAGGATTAGGGTTATAATTAGGATTAGGTTTAGGATTTGGGTTATGTTTAGGGTTAGGTTTAGGGTTAATGTTAGGATTAGGGTTAGGGTTACTGTTAGGGTTACGGTTTGGATTAGGGTTAGGGTTATGGTTAGGATTAGGGTTAGGATTAGGGTTGGGGTTAGGTTTAGGGTTAGGGTTTGGGTTTGAGTTAGGGTCAGATTTAGGGTTAGGGTTAGGGTTTGGTTTTTCGTTAGGGTTAGGCTTATGGTTAGCATTTGGGTTAGGGTTAGGGTTATGTTTAGGGTTTGGGTTAGGGTTAGGGTTAGGGTTTGGGTTAGGGTTAGTTTTAGGGTTAGTTTTAGGGTTAGGGTATCATTTGGGGTAGGGTTAGGGTTAGGGTCAGGGTTTGTGTTAGGTTTAGTGTTAGGGCTAGGGTTAGGGTTAGGGTTAGGGGTTGGATTAGGTTTAGGGTTAGGGTTAGGGTTTCATTTGGGTTAGGGTTAGGGTTAGGGTTAGGGTTTGGGTTAGGTTAAGGTTAGGGTTAGATTTAGGGTTAGGGTTAGGGTTAGGGTTTGGTTTTGGGTTTGGGTTAGGGTAAGGGATAGGGTTAGGGTTAGGATTAGGGTTAGAGTAAGGGTAAGGGTTACGTTTAGGGTTAGGGTTAGTGTTAGGGTTAGGTTTAGGGTTAGGGTTAGGGTTAGGGTTAGGGTTAGGATTAGGTTTAGGATTAGGTTTAGGGTTTGGGTTAGGGTAAGTGTTACGTTTAGGGTTATTGTTCGGGTTAGGTTTCCCGTTAGGGTTAGTGTTAGGGTTAGGGTTAGGATTAGGTTTAGGGTTAGGGTGTGAGTTAGGGTTAGCTTTAGGGTTAGGGTTAGGGTTTGTGTTTGTGTTAGGGTTAGGGTGAGGGTTAGGTTTAGGGTTAGGATTTGTGTTAGGATTAGGGTTATAATTCGGATTAGGTTTAGGATTTAGGTTATGTTTAGGGTTAGGTTTAGGGTTAATGTTAGGACTAGGGTTAGGGTTACTGTTAGGGTTAAGGTTTGGATTAGGGTTAGGGTTAAGTTTAGGATTAGGGTTAGGGGTAGGGTTTGGGTTAGGCTTAGGGTTAGGGGTTGGGCTTGTGTTAGGGTTAGTCTTATGTTTAGCATTTGGGTTAGGGTTAGGGTTATGGTTAGGGTTTGGGTTAGGGTTAGGGTTTGGTTTAGGGTTAGGGTTTGGTTTTGGGTTAGGGTTAGGGTTAGGTTTAGGGTTAGGGTTTGTGTTAGGTTTAGGTTTAGGGTTTGGGTTTCGGTTAGGGTTAGGTTTAGGGCTAGGTTTAGGGTTTGGGTTAGGTTTAGGTTTAGGGTTTCATTTGGTTTAGGGTTAGGGTTATGGTTAGGGTTTGGGTTAGGTTTAGATTTAGGTTTAGGGTTAGGGTTAGGGTTAGGGTTAGGGTTTGGGTTAGGGTTAGTGTTAGGGTTAGGTTTAGGGTTAGGGTTAGGGTTATGGTTAGGGTTTGGGTTAAGGTTAGGGTTATGGTTAGGGTTTGGGTTAGGGTTAGGGTTTGGTTTAGGGTTAGGGTTTGGTTTTGGGTTAGGGTTAGGTTTAGGTTTAGGGTTAGGGTTTGTGTTAGGTTTAGGTTTAGGGTTTGGGTTATGGTTATGGTTTCGGTTTGGTTTAGGGTTAGGGTTTGGGTTAGGATTAGGGTTAGGGTTAGTGTAAAGTTTAGGTTTAGGGTTAGGGTTAGGGTTTGTGTTTGGGTTAGGTTAAGGTTTAGGGTTAGGGTTAAGGTTAGTGTTAGTGTTAGAGATTGGGTTTGGGTTAGGGTTAGGGGTAGGGTTAGGATTAGTGTTAGGGTTTGTTTTAGTGTTAGGGTTAGGTTTTGTGTTAGGGTTAGGGTTAGGGTTAGGGGTAGGGTTTGGGTTTGGGTTAGGTTTAGGTTTAGGGTTAGGGTTTCATTTGGTTAGGGTTAGGGTTAGGGTTTGGGTTAGGTTTAGGGTTAGGGTTAGGGTTAGGGTTTGGGTTTGGGTTATTGTTAGGTTTAGGGTTAGGTTTAGGGTTTGGTTTTGGGTTAGGTTTAGGTTTAGGGTCAGGGTCTCATTTGGGTACGGGTTAGGGTTAGGGTTAGGGTTTGGGTTAGGTTTAGGGTTAGGGTTAGCATTAGTGTTTGGGTTTGGGTTAGGGTTAGGGTTAGTGTTAGGATTAGGGTTTGGGTTTGGGTTAGGTTTAGGATTAGGGTTAGGTTTAGGTTTAGGGTTAGGGTTAGGGTTAGGGTTTGGGTTAGGGTTAGCGTTAGGGTTAGGTTTAGGGTTAGGGTTAGGGTTAGGGTTAGGTTTAGGTTTTGGTTTTGGGTTAGGGTAAGGGATCGGGTAAGGGTTAGTGTTAGTGTTAGGGTTTGGGTATGGGTTAAGGTTTGATTTAGAGTTAGGGTTAGGGTTATGTTTAGGGTTTGTGTTAGGGTTAGGGTTAGGGTTAGGGTTATGGTTTGGGTTAGGGGTAGGGTTAGGGTTAAGTTTAGAGTTTGGGTTATGGTTAGGGTTAGAGTTAAGGTTACGGTTAGGGTTAGGGTTAATGTTACGATTAGGGTTAGGGTTAGGGTTAAGGTTAGGGTTTGGTTTAGGGTTAGGGTTAGGTTTAGGATTAGGGTTAAGGTTAGGGTTAATGTTAGGATTAGGGTTAGGGTTAGGGTTTGGGTTAGTATTTGGTTTAGGGTTAGCGTTATACTTAGTATTAGTGTTAGGGTTTGGGTTAGGGTTAGTGTTAGGGTTACGGTTTGGATTAGGGTTAGGGTTATGGTTAGGATTAGGGTTAGGGTTAGGGTTTGGGTTAGGTTTAGGGTTAGGGTTTGTGTTTGAGTTAGGGTTAGGCTTATGTTTAGCATTTGGGTTAGGGTTAGGTTAGGGTTAGGGTTTGGGTTAGGGTTAGGGTTTGGGTTAGGGTTAGTGTTAGGGTTAGGTTTAGGGTTAGGGTTAGGGTTATGGTTAGGGTTTTGGTTAGGGTTAGGGTTATGGTTAGGTTTTGGGTTAGGGTTAGGGTTTGGTTTAGGGTTAGGGTTTGGTTTTGGGTTATGGTTATTGTTAGGTTTAGGGTTAGGGTTTGTGTTAGGTTTAGGTTTAGGGTTTGGGTTATGGTTATGGTTTCGGTATGGTTTAGGGTTAGGGTTTGGGTTAGGGTTAGGGTTAGGGTTTGTGTTAGGTTTAGGTTTAGGTTTTGGGTTATGGTTATGGTTTTGGTTTGGTTTAGGGTTAGGGTTAGGGTTAGTGTAAAGTTTAGGTTTAGGGTTAGGGTTAGGGTTTGTGTTTGGGTTAGGTTAAGGTTTAGGGTTAGGGTTAGGGTTAGTGTTAGTGTTAGAGATTTTGTTTGGGTTAGGGTTAGGGGTACGGGTAGGATTAGTGTTAGGGTTTGTTTTAGCGTTAGGGTTAGGTTTTGTGTTTGGGTTAGGGTTAGGGTTAGGGTTTGGGTTTGGGTTATTGTTAGGTTTAGGTTTAGGTTTAGGGTTTGGTTTTGGGTTAGGTTTAGCTTTAGGGTTAGGGTTTCATTTGGGTACCGGTTAGTGTTAGGGTTAGGGTTTGGGTTAGGTTTAGGGTTAGGGTTAGGATTAGTCTTTGGGTTTGGGTTAGGGTTAGGTTTAGGGTTAGGTTTAGGGTTTGGGTTTGGGTTCGGGTTAGGATTAGGGTTAGGTTTGCGGTTAGGATTTGTGTTAGGATTAGGGTTATAATTAGGATTCGGTTTAGGATTTGGGTTATGTTTAGGGTTAGGTTTAGGGTTAATGTTAGGATTAGGGTTAGGGTTACTGTTAGGGTTACGGTTTGGATTAGGGTTAGGGTTATGGTTAGGATTAGGGTTAGGATTAGGGTTGGGGTTAGGTTTAGGGTTAGGGTTTGGGTTTGAGTTAGGGTCAGGTTTAGGGTTAGGGTTAGGGTTTGGTTTTTCGTTAGGGTTAGGCTTATGGTTAGCATTTGGGTTAGGGTTAGGGTTATGTTTAGGGTTTGGGTTAGGGTTAGGGTTAGGTTTAGGGTTAGGGTTTGTGTTAGGTTTAGTTTTAGGGTTTGGGTTTGGGTTAGGGTTAGGTTTAGGGTTAGGGTTAGGGTTTGGTTTTTCGTTAGGGTTAGGCTTATGGTTAGCATTTGGGTTAGGGTTAGGGTTATGGTTAGGGTATGGGTTAGGGTTAGGGTTTGGGTTAGGGTTAGGGATAGGGTTAGGGTTAGGGTTTGGTTTAGGTTTAGGGGTGGTTTTGGGTTAGAGTTAGGGTTAAGTTTAGGATTAGGGTTTGTGTTAGGTTTAGGTTTAGGGTTTGGGTTTGGGTTTGAGTTAGGTTTAGGTTTATTTTTAGGGTTTCATTTGGTTTAGGGTTAGGGTTATGGTTAGGGTTTGGTTTAGGTTTAGGTTTAGGTTTAGGGTTAGGTTTAGGGTTAGGGTTAGGGTTTGGGTTAGGGTTAGTGTTAGGGTTAGGTTTAGGGTTAGGGTTAGGGTTAGGGTTAGGGTTTGGTTTTGGGTTATGGTAAGGGTGAGGGTTAGGATTAGTGTTAGTGTTTGTGTTTGGGTTAGGGTTAGGGTTAGGGTTAGGTTTAGGGTTACGGTTAGTGTTAGGGAATGGTTTGGGTTACTGTTATGTTTTTGGTTAGGGTTAGTGTTAGGGGTTAGGGTTAGGGTTAGGGTTGGGTTTGGGTTAGGGTTAATTTTAGTGTTAGATTTAGTATTAGTTTTAGGGTTAGTGTTAGGGTTAGGGTTAGGTTTAGTGTTTGGGTTAGGTTTAGGGTTAGGCTTAGTATTTTGTTTAGGCTTAGGGTTATAGGTAGGAGTAGGGTTAGGGTTTCAGTTAGGGATAGGGTTAGGGTTAATGTTAGGATTAGGGTTAGGGGCAGGGTTAGGGTAAGGGTTTGGGTTAGGGTTAGGTTTATTGTTAG
>JAJHUQ010000041.1:3395000-3400000 GCA_035773235.1 Eospalax fontanierii | reverse complement strand
GGGTTAGGGTTAGTGTAAAATTTAGGTTTAGGGTTAGGGTTAGGGTTTGTGTTTGGGTTAGGTTAAGGTTTAGGGTTAGGGTTAGGGTTAGTGTTAGTGTTAGAGATTGGGTTTGGGTTAGGGTTAGGGGTAGGGGTAGGATTAGTGTTAGGGTTTGTTTTAGTGTTAGGGTTAGGTTTTGTGTTAGGGTTAGGGTTAGGGTTAGGGGTAGGGTTTGGGTTTGGGTTAGGTTTAGGTTTAGGGTTAGGGTTTCATTTGGTTAGGGTTAGGGTTAGGGTTTGGGTTAGGTTTAGGGTTAGGGTTAGGGTTAGGGTTTGGGTTTGGGTTATTGTTAGGTTTAGGGTTAGGTTTAGGGTTTGGTTTTGGGTTAGGTTTAGGTTTAGGGTTAGGGTTTCATTTGGGTACGGGTTAGGGTTAGGGTTAGGGTTTGGGTTAGGTTTAGGGTTTGGGTTAGCATTAGTGTTTGGGTTTGGGTTAGGGTTAGGTTTAGGGTTAGGTTTAGGGTTTGGGTTTGGGTTAGGTTTAGGATTAGGGTTAGGTTTAGGTTTAGGGTTAGGGTTAGGGTTAGGGTTTTGGTAAGGGTTAGCGTTAGGGTTAGGTTTAGGGTTAGGGTTAGGGTTAGGGTTAGGGTTAGGTTTTGGTTTTGGGTTAGGGTAAGGGATCGGGTTAGGGTTAGTGTTAGTGTTAGGGTTTGGGTATGGGTTAAGGTTTGATTTAGAGTTAGGGTTAGGGTTATGTTTAGGGTTTGTGTTAGGGTTAGGGTTAGGGTTAGGGTTATGGTTTGGGTTAGGGGTAGGGTTAGGGTTAAGTTTAGAGTTTGGGTTATGGTTAGGGTTAGAGTTAAGGTTACGGTTAGGGTTAGGGTTAATGTTACGATTAGGGTTAGGTTTAGGGTTAAGGTTAGGGTTTGGTTTAGGGTTAGGGTTAGGTTTAGGATTAGGGTTAAGGTTAGGGTTAATGTTAGGATTAGGGTTAGGGTTAGGGTTTGGGTTAGTATTTGGTTTAGGGTTAGCGTTATACTTAGTATTAGTGTTAGGGTTTGGGTTAGGGTTAGTGTTAGGGTTACGGTTTGGATTAGGGTTAGGGTTATGGTTAGGATTAGGGTTAGGGTTAGGGTTTGGGTTAGGTTTAGGGTTAGGGTTTGGGTTTGAGTTAGGGTTAGGCTTATGTTTAGCATTTGGGTTAGGGTTAAGTTAGGGTTAGGGTTTGGGTTAGGGTTAGGGTTTGGTTTAGGGTTAGGGTTTGGTTTTGGGTTAGGGTTAGGGTTAGGTTTAGGGTTAGGGTTTCTGTTAGGTTTAGGTTTAGGGTTTGGGTGTCGGTTAGGGTTAGGTTTAGGGCTAGGTTTAGGGTTTGGGTTTGGGTTAGGTTTAGGTTTAGGTTTAGGGTTTCATTTGGTTTAGGGTTAGGGTTATGGTTAGGGTTTGGGTTAGGTTTAGGTTTAGGTTTAGGGTTAGGGTTAGGGTTAGGGTTAGGGTTTGGGTTAGGGTTAGTGTTAGGATTAGGTTTAGGGTTAGGGTAAGGGTAATGGTTAGGGTTTTGGGTAGGGTAAGGGTTACGGTTAGGGTTTGGGTTAGGGTTAGGGTTTGGTTTAGGGTTAGGGTTTGGTTTTGGGTTAGGGTTAGTGTTAGGTTTAGGGTTAGGGTTTGTGTTAGGTTTAGGTTTAGGGTTTGGGTTATGGTTATGATTTCGGTATGGTTTAGGGTTGGGTTTGGGTTTGGTTAGGGTTAGGGTTTGTGTTAGGTTTAGGTTTAGGTTTTGGGTTATGGTTATGGTTTTGGTTTGGTTTAGGGTTAGGGTTAGGGTTAGTGTAAAGTTTAGGTTTAGGTTTAGGGTTAGGGTTTGTGTTTGGGTTAGGTTAAGGTTTAGGGTTAGGGTTAGGCGTAGGGGTAGGATTAGTGTTAGGGTTTGTTTTAGCGTTAGGGTTAGGTTTTGTGTTTGGGTTAGGGTTAGGGTTAGGGTTTGGGTTTGGGTTATTGTTAGGTTTAGGTTTAGGTTTAGGGTTTGGTTTTGGGTTAGGTTTAGGTTTAGGGTTAGGGTTTCATTTGGGTACGGGTTAGTGTTAGGGTTAGGGTTTGGGTTAGGTTTAGGGTTAGGGTTAGGATGAGTGTTTGGGTTTGGGTTAGGGTTAGGTTTAGGGTTAGGTTTAGGGTTTGGGTTTGGGTTAGGGTTAGGATTAGGGTTAGGTTTGCGGTTAGGATTTGTGTTAGGATTAGGGTTATAATTAGGATTAGGTTTAGGATTTGGGTTATGTTTAGGGTTAGGTTTAGGGTTAATGTTAGGATTAGGGTAAGGGTTACTCTTAGGGTTACGGTTTGGATTAGGGTTAGGGTTATGGTTAGGATTAGGGTTAGGATTAGGGTTGGGGTTAGGTTTAGGGTTAGGGTTTGGGTTTGAGTTAGGGTCAGGTTTAGGGTTAGGGTTAGGGTTTGGTTTTTCGTTAGGGTTAGACTTATGGTTAGCATTTGGGTTAGGGTTAGGGTTATGTTTAGGGTTTGGGTTAGGGTTAGGGTTTGGTTTAGGGTTAGGGTTTGGTTTTGGGTTAGGGTTAGGTTTAGGTTTAGGGTTAGGGTTTGTGTTAGGTTTAGTTTTAGGGTTTGGGTTTGGGTTAGGGTTAGGTTTAGGGTTAGGGTTAGGGTTTGGTTTTTCGTTAGGGTTAGGCTTATGGTTAGCATTTGGGTTAGGGTTAGGGTTATGGTTAGGGTTTGGGTTAGGGTTAGGGTTTGGGTTAGGGTTAGGGTTTGGTTTAGGGTTAGGGTTTGGTTTTGGGTTAGGGTTAGGGTTGGGTTTAGTGTTAGGGTTTGTGTTAGGTTTAGGTTTAGGGTTTGGGTTTGGGTTTGGGTTAGGTTTAGGTTTAGGTTTAGGGTTTCATTTGGTTTAGGGTTAGGGTTATGGTTAGGGTTTGGTTTAGGTTAAGGTTGAGGTTTAGGTTTAGGGTTAGGTTTAGGGTTTGGGTTAGGGTTAGTGTTAGGGTTAGGTTTAGGGTTAGGGTTAGGGTTAGGGTTAGGGTTTGGTTTTGGGTTATGGTAAGGGTTAGGGTTAGGATTAGTGTTAGGGTTTGGGTTTGGGTTAGGGTTAGGGTTAGGGTTAGATTTAGGGTTACGGTTAGTGTTAGGGAATGGTTTGGGTTACTGTTATGTTTTTGGTTAGGGTTAGTGTTAGGGGTTAGGGTTAGGGTTAGGGTTGGGTTTGGGTTAGGGTTAGGTTTAGTGTTAGATTTAGTATTAGTTTTAGGGTTAGGGTTAGGGTTAGTGTTAGGGTTAGGGTTAGGGTTAGTGTTTCGGTTAGGTTTAGGGTTAGGCTTAGCATTTGGTTTAGGCTTAGGGTTATAGTTAGGATTAGGGTTAGGGTTTTGGTTAGGGATACGGTTAGGTTTAATGTTAGGATTAGGGTTAGGGTTAGGGTTAGGGTAAGGGTTTGGGTTAGGGTTAGGTTTATGGTTAGGGTTAGGTTTAGGGTTAGGGTTAGAAAAAGCGTAAGGGTTACGTTTAGGGTTAGGGTTTGGGTTAGGTTTAGGATTAGGGGTAGGGTTAGGGTTAGGGTTAGGGTTAGGATTAGGTTTAGGATTAGGGTTAGGGTTTGGGTTAGGGTAAGGATTACGTTTAGGGTTATTGTTTGGGTTAGGTTTAGCGTTATTGTTGGTGTTAGGGTTAGGGTTAGGATTAGGTTTAGGGTTAGGGTTTGGGTTAGGGTTAGCTTTAGGGTTAGGGTTTGGGTTTGTGTTAGGGTTAGGGTTAGGGTTAGGTTTAGGGTTAGGATTTGTGTTAGGATTAGGGTTATAATTCGGATTAGGTTTAGGATTTGGGTTATGTTTAGGGTTAGGTTTAGGGTTAATTTTAGGATTAGGGTTAGGGTTACTGTTAGGGTTACGGTTTGGATTAGGGTTAGGGTTATGGTTAGGATTAGGGTTAGGGTTAGGGTTTGGGTTAGGTTTAGGGTTAGGGTTTGGGTTTGAGTTAGGGTTAGGCTTATGTTTAGCATTTGGGTTAGGGTTAGGGTAATGTTTAGGGTTTGGGTTAGGGTTAGGGTTTGGTTTAGGGTTAGGGTTTGGTTTTGGGTTAGGGTTAGGGTGAGGTTTAGGGTTAGGGTTTGTGTTAGGTTTAGGTTTAGGGTTTGGGTTTGGGTTAGGGATAGGTTTAGGGTTAGGGTTAGGGTTTGGTTTTTCGTTAGGGTTAGGCTTATGGTTAGCATTTGGGTTAGGGTTAGGGTTATGGTTAGGGTTTGGGTTAGGGTTAGGGTTTGGTTTAGGGTTAGGGTTTGGTTTTGGGTTAGGGTTAGGGTTAGGTTTAGAGTTAGGGTTTCTGTTAGGTTTAGGTTTAGGGTTTGGGTTTCGGTTAGGGTTAGGTTTAAGGCTAGGTTTAGGGTTTGGGTTTGGGTTAGGTTTAGGTTTAGGGTTTCATTTGGTTTAGGGTTAGGGTTAGGGTTAGGGTTTGGGTTAGGTTTAGATTTAGGTTTAGGGTTAGGGTTAGGGTTAGGGTTAGGGTTTGGGTTAGGGTTAGTGTTAGGGTTAGGGTTAGGGTTAGGGTTAGGGTTATGGTTAGGGTTTGGGTTAGAGTTAGGGTTATGGTTAGGGTTTGGGTTAGGGTTAGGGTTTGGTTGAGGGTTAGGGTTTGGTTTTGGGTTAGGGTTAGGGTTAGGTTTAGGGTTAGGGTTTGTGTTAGGTTTAGGTTTAGGGTTTGGGTTATGGTTATGGTTTCGGTTTGGTTTAGGGTTAGGGTTTGGGTTAGGGTTAGGGTTAGGGTTTGTGTTAGGTTTAGGTTTAGGTTTTGGGTTATGGTTATGGATTTTGTTTGGTTTAGGGTTAGGGTTAGGGTTAGTGTAATGTTTAGGTTTAGGGTTAGGGTTTGTGTTTGGGTTAGGTTAAGGTTTAGGGTTAGGGTTATGGTTAGTGTTAGTGTTAGAAATTGGGTTTGGGTTAGGGTTAGGGGTAGGGGTAGGATTAGTGTTAGGGTTTGGTTTAGCGTTAGGGTAAGGTTTAGTGTTAGGGTTAGGGTTAGGGTTAG
>JAJHUQ010000041.1:3382500-3390000 GCA_035773235.1 Eospalax fontanierii | reverse complement strand
GGTACGGGTTAGGGTTAGGGTTAGGGTTTGGGTTAGGTTTAGTGTTATGGTTAGGATTAGTGTTTGGGTTTGGGTTAGGGTTAGGATTAGGGTTAGGTTTAGGGTTTGGGTTTGGGTTAGGGTTAGGATTAGGGTTAGGTTTAGGTTTAGGGTTAGGGTTAGGGTTAGGGTTTGGGTTAGGTTTAGCGTTAGGGTTAGGTTTAGGGTTAGGGTTAGGGTTAGGGTTAGGGTTACGTTTAGTGTTAGGTAATGGTTTGGGTTACTGTTATGTTTTTGGTTCGGGTTAGTGTTAGGGGTTAGGGTTAGGGTTAGGGTTGGGTTTGGGTTAGGGTTAGGTTTAGTGTTAGATTTAGTATTAGTTTTAGGGTTAGGGTTAGGGTTAGGGTTAGGGTTAGTTTTTGGGTTAGGTTTAGGGTTAGGCTTAGTATTTGGTTTAGGCTTAGGGTTATAGTTAGGATTAGGGTTAGGGTTTCGGTTAGGGATAGGGTTAGGGTTAATGTTTGGATTAGGGTTAGGGGTAGGGTTAGGGTAAGGGTTTGGGTTAGGGTTAGCGTTAGGATTAGGTTTAGGATTAGGGTTAGGGTTTGGGTTAGGGTAAGGGTTACGTTTAGGGTTAGGGTTTGGGTTAGGTTTAGGATTAGGGTTAGGGTTAGGGTTAGGCTTAGGGTTAGGGTTAGGGTTAGGGTTAGGATTAGGTTTAGGATTAGGGTTCGGGTTTGAGTTAGGTTTAGGGTTAGGGTTAGGGTTAGGGTTAGGATTAGGTTTAGGATTAGGGTTAGGGTTTGGGTTAGGGTAAGGGTTACGTTTAGGGTTATTGTTTGGGTTAGGTTTAGGGTTAGGGTTAGAGTTAGGATTTGGTTTAGGGTTAAGTTTAGTGTTAGGGTTTGGGTTAGGGTTAGCTTTAGGGTTAGGGTTTGGGTTTGTGTTAGGGTTAGGATTAGGGTTAGGTTTAGGGTTAGGATTTGTGTTAGGATTAGGGTTATAATTAGGATTAGGTTTAGGATTTGGGTTATGTTTAGGGTTAGGTTTAGGGTTAATGTTAGGATTAGGGTTAGGGTTACTGTTAGGGTTACGGTTTGAATTAGGGTTAGGGTTATGTTTAGGATTAGGGTTAGGGTTAGGGTTTGGGTTAGGTTTAGGTTTATGGTTTGGGTTTGAGTTAGGGTCAGGTTTAGGGTTAGGGTTAGGGTTTGGTTTTTCGTTAGGGTTAGGCTTATGGTTAGCATTTGGGTTAGGGTTAGGGTTATGGTTAGGGTTTGGGTTAGGGTTAGGGTTTGGTTTAGGGTTAGGGTTAGGGTTAGGGTTAGGGTTAGAGTTAGGTTTAGTGTTGGGGTTTGTGTTAGGTTTGGGTTTAGGGTTTGTGTTTGGGTTAGGGTTAGGTTTAGGGTTAGGTTTAGGGTTTGGTTTTTCGTCAGGGTTAGGCTTATGGTTAGCATTTGGGTTAGGGTTAGGGTTATGGTTAGGGTTTGGGTTAGGGTTAGGGTTTGGTTTAGGGTTAGGGTTTGATTTTGGGTTAGGGTTAGGGTTAGGTTTAGGGTTTGGGTTAGTGTTTGTGTTTGGGTTAGGTTTGGGGTTAGGGTTAAGGTTAGCGTTAGGGTTAATGATAGGATTAGTATTAGGGTTAGGGTTAGGGTTAAGGATGGGTTAGGGTTAGGGTTAGGGTTAGGATTAGGGTTAGGGTTAGGTTTAGGGTTAGGTTTAGGATTTGTTTTAGGGTTAGCTTTACAGGTAGGATTAGGGTTAGGGTTTGGGTTAGGGTTTCGCTTAGTGTTAGGGTTAATGTTAGGATGAGAGTCAGGGTTAGGGTTAGGGTTAGGGTTAGGGTTAGGGTTACGGTTAGGCTTTTGGTTTGGGTTAGGGTTAGGGTTTGTGTTAGAGTTAGGTTTAGGGTTAGGTTTAGGCTTTGGGTTTGGGTTAGGTTTAGGGTTAGGATTAGGGTTAGGCTTTGGGGTTGGGTTAGGTTTAGGGTTAGGGTTAGGGTTTGGGTTTGGGTTAGGTTTAGGGTTAGGGTTAGTTTTAGGGTTAGGGTTAATGTTAGGATTAGGCTTAGGGTTACGGTTAGGGTTAAGGATGGGTTAGGGTCAGGGTTAGGGTTAGAATTAGGGTTAGGGTTAGGGTTAGGTTTAGGTTTAGGATTTGGTTTAGTGTTAGCTTTACAGTTAGGATTAGGGTTAGGGTTTGGGTTATGGTTACACTTAGGGTTAGGGTTAACGTTAGGATGAGAGTCAGCGTTAGGGTTAGGGTTAGGGTTAGGGTTTGGGTTAGGTTTAGCGTTAGGGTTAGGGTTTGTGTTAGGGATAGGTTTAGGGTTAGGGTTAGGGTTAGGGTTAGGGTTTGTGTTTGGGTTAGGTTTAGGGTTAGGGTTAGGGTAAAGTATAGGTTTAGGGTTAGGGTTAGGGTTTGTGTTTAGGTTAGGTTAAGGTTTAGGTTTAGGATTAGTATTAGTGTTAGAGTTTGGGTTTGTGTTAGGGTTAGGGGTAGGTTTAGGATTAGTGTTAGGGTTTGTTTTAGCGTTAGGGTTAGGTTTTGGGTTAGGGTTAGGGTTTGGGTTAGGGTTCGGGCTAGGTTTAGGGTTAGGTGTAGGGTTTGGTTTTGGGTTAGGTTTAGGTTTAGTGTTAGGGTTTCATTTGGGTTAGGGTTAGGGTTAGGGTTTGGGTTAGGTTTAGGGTTAGGGTTAAGGTTAGGGTTTGGGTTTGGGTTAGGGTTAGGTTTAGGGTTAGGTTTAGGGTTAGGGTTAGGGTTATTGTTTTGGTTAGATTTAGGGTTAGGGTTAGGGTTTGGTTTGGGTTTGGGTTAGGTTTAGGTTTAGGTTTAGGGTTAGGGTTTAATTTGGGTTAGGGTTAGGGTTAGGGATAGGGTTAGGGTCCGGGTTAGGATTAGGGTTAGGGTTAGGGTTAGGGTTAGGGTTAGGGTTAGGGTTAGGGTTAGGGTTTGGGTTAGGATTAGTGTTAGGGTTAGGTTTAGGGTTAGGGTTTCATTTGGGTTAGGGTTAGGGTTAGGGTCAGGGTTAGGTTTAGGTTTAGTGATAGGGTTAGGGTTAGGGTTAGGGTTAGGGTTTGGCTTAGGTTTAGGGTTAGGGTTAGGGTTTCATTTGGGTTAGGGTTAGGGTTAGGGTTAGGGTTAGGGTTTGGGTATGAGTTTAGGTTAGAGTTAGAGTTAGGGTTAGGGTTATGGTTAGGCTTTGTATTAGAGTTAGGTATAGGGTTAGGGTTAGCGTAAGAAATTTGGTTAGGGGTAGGGTTATGGTTAAGGTTAGGGTTTGGGTTATGGTTAAGGTTAGGGTTATTGTTACTATTAGGGTTAGGGTTAGGGTTAGGGTTTGGTTTTGGGTTAGGTTTAGGTTTAGGGTTAGGCTTTCATTAGGGTAAGGTTTAGGGTTAGGGTTAGGGTTTGGGTTAGGTTTAGGGTTAGGGTTAGTGTTAGTGTTCGGTTTCGGTTAGGGTTAGGTTTAGGGTTTGGGTTTGGGTTGGGTTAGGGTTAGGGTTAGGTTTAGGTTTAGGGTTAGGGTTAGGGTTAGGGTTTGGGTTAGGGTTAGGTTTCGGGTTAGGTTTAGGGTTAGGGTTTCATTTGGGTTAGGGTTAGGGTTAGGGTCAGGGTTAGGGTTAGGTTTAGTGTTAGGGTTAGGGTTAGGGTTAGGGTTAGGGTTTGGATTAGGTTTAGGGTTAGGGTTAGGGTTTCATTTGGGTTAGGGTTAGTGTTAGGGTTAGGGTTAGGGTTAGGGTTTGGGTATGGGTTAAGGTTAGAGTTAGAGTTAGGGTTAGGGTTATGGTTAGGCTTTGTGTTAGAGTTAGGGTTAGGGTTAGGGTTAGGGTTAGGGTTTTGGTTAGGGGTAGGGTTATGGTTAAGTTTAGGGTTTGGGTTATTTTTAAGGTTAGGGTTAATGTTACTATTAGGGTTAGGGTTAGGGTTAGGGTTTGATTTAGGGTTAGGGTTAGGTTTAGCATTAGGATTAAGTTTAGGGTTAGGGTTAGGATTAGGGTTAGGGTTAGGGTTTGGGTTAGGATTTGGTTTAGGGTTAGCGTTATACTTAGTATTAGTGTTAGGGTTTGGGTTTGGGTTAATGTTAGGTTTAGAGTTAGGGTTGGGTTTAGGGTTAGTGTTAGGGTTAGGGTTAAGGTTAGGCTTTGGTTTTGGTTTAGGGTTAGGGTTTGTTTAGGGTTAGGTTTAGGGTTTGGTTTAGGCTTTGGGTTTGGGTTAGGTTTAGGGTTAGGGTTAGGGTTAGGCTTTGGGTTTGGGTTAGGTTTAGGGTTAGGGTTAGGGTTTGGGTTTCGGTTAGGTTTAGGTTTAGGGTGAGGGTTAGGGTTAGGGTCAGGGTTAATGTTAGGATTAGGGTTAGTGTTAGGGTTAGGGTTAGGCTTTGGGTTTGGGTTAGGCTTAGGGCTAGGTTTAGGGTTTAGGTTTAGGGTTTCATTTGATTTAGGGTTAGGGTTATGGTTAGGGTTTGGATTAGGTTTAGGTTTAGGTTTAGGGTTAGGGTAAGGGTTAGGGTTTGGGTTAGGGTTAGTGTTAGGGTTAGGTTTAGGGTTAGGGTTAGGGTTAGGGTTAGGGTTTGGTTTTGGGTTATGGTAAGGGTTAGGGTTAGGGTTAGGGTTAGGGTTTGGGTTTGGGTAAGGGTTAGGGTTAGGGTTAGTGTTAGGGTTATGGTTAGTGTTAGGGAATGGTTTAGGGTTACTGTTATGTTTTGGGTTATGGTTAGTGTTAGGAGTTAGGGTTAGGGTTAGGGTTGGGTTTGGGTTAGGGTTAGGGTTAGGGTTAGGGTTAGGGTTTGGGTTAGGTTTAGGGTTAGGCTTAGTATTTGTTTTAAGGTTAGGGTTATAGTTAGGATTAGGGTTAGGGTTTCGGTTAGGGATAGGGTTAGGGTTAAGGTTAGGATTAGGGTTAGGGTTAGGTTTAGGGTTTAGGGTAAGTGTTTGGGTTGGGGTTAGGTTTATGGTTAAGGTTAGGTTTAGGGTTAGGGTTAGAGTAAGGGTAAGGGTTACGTTTAGGGTTAGGGTTTCGGTTAGGTTTAGGAATAGGGTTAGGGTTAGGGTTAGGGTTAGGATTAGGATTAGGTTTAGGATTACGGTTAGGGTTTGGGTTAGGGTAAGGGTTACGTTTAGGGTTATTCTTTGGGTTAGGTTGAGGGTTAGGGTTAGTGTTAGGGTTAGGGTTAGGATTAGGTTTAGGGTTAGGGTTTGGGTTAGGATTAGCTTTAGGGTTAGGGTTTGGGTTTGGGTTAGGGTTAGGGTTAGGGTTAGATTTAGGGTTAGGGTTTGTGTTAGGTTTAGGTTTAGGATTTGGGTTTGGGTTAGGGTTAGGTTTAGGGTTAGGGTTAGGGTTTGGTTTTTCGTTAGGGTTAGGCTTATGGTTAGCATTTGGGTTAGGGTTAGGGTTATGGTTAGGGTTTGGGTTAGAGTTAGGGTTTGGTTTAGGGTTAGGGTTTGGTTTTGGGTTAGGGTTAGGGTTAGGTTTAGGGTTAGGGTTTGTGTAAGGTTTAGGTTTAGGGTTTGGCTTTGGGTTAGGGTTAGGTTTAGGGTTAGGTTTAGGGTTTGGGTTTGGGTTAGGTTTAGGTTTAGGTTTAGGGTTTCATTTGGTTTAGGGTTAGGGTTATGGTTAGGGTTTGGGTTAGGTTTAGGTTTAGGTTTAGGGTTAGGGTGAGGGTTAGGGTTAGGGTTTGTGTTAGGGTTAGTGTTAGGGTTAGGTTTAGGGTTAGGGTTAGGGTTAGGGTTAGGGTTTGGTTTTGGGTTATGGTAAGGTTTAGGGTTAGCGTTAGTGTTAGGGTTTGGGTTTGGGTTAGGTTTAGGGTTACGGTTAGGGTTACGGTTAGTGTTAGGGAATGGTTTGGGTTACTGTTATGTTTTTGGTTAGGGTTAGTGTTAGGGGTTAGGGTTAGGGTTAGGGTTCGGTTTGGGTTAGGGTTAGGTTTAGTGTTAGATTTAGTATTAGTTTTAGGGTTAGGGTTAGGGTTACGGTTAGTGTTTGGGTTAGGTTTAGGGTTAGGCTTAGTATTTGGTTTAGGCTTAGGGTTATAGTTAGGATTAGGGTTAGGGTTTCGGTCGGGATAGGGTTAGGGTTAATGTTAGGATTAGGGTTAGGGGTAGGGTTAGGGTAAGGGTTTGGGTTAGGGTTAGGGTTAGGTTTATTGTTAGATTTAGGTTTAGGGTTAGGGTTAGAGTAAGAGTAAGGGTTACGTTTAGGGATAGGGTTTGCGTTAGGTTTAGGATTAGGGTTAGGGTTAGGGTTAGGGTTAGGGTTAGGATTAGGTTTAGGATTAGGGTTAGGGTTTGGGTTAGGGTAAGGGTTACGTTTAGGGTTATTGTTTGGGTTAGGTTTAGGGTTAGGGTTAGGGTTAGTGGTAGGGTTAGGGTTAGGATTAGGTTTAGGGTTAGGGATTGGGTTAGGGTTAGCTTTAGGGTTAGGGTTTGGGTTTGTGTTAGGGTTAAGGTTAGGGTTAGGCTTAGGGTTAGGATTTGTGTTAGGATTAGGTTTATAATTAGGATTAGGTTTAGGATTTGGGTTATGTTTAGTGTTAGGTTTAGGGTTAATGTTAGGATTAGGGTTAGGGTTACTGTTAGGGTTACGGTTTGGATTAGGGTTAGGGTTATGGTTAGGATTAGGGTTAGGGTTAGGGTTGGGGTTAGGTTTAGGGTTAGGGTTTGGGTTTGAGTTAGGGTCAGGTTTAGGGTTAGGGTTAGGGTTTGGTTTTTCGTTAGGGTTAGGCTTATGGTTAGCATTTGCGTTAGGGTTAGGGTTATGGTTAGGCTTTGGGTTACGGTTAGGCTTTGGTTTAGGGTTAGGGTTTGGTTTTGGGTTAGGGTTAGAGTTAGGTTTAGGGTTAGGGTTTGTGTTAGGTTTAGGTTTAGGGTTTGGGTTTGGGTTAGGGTTAGGGTTAGGTTTAGGGTTAGGGTAAGGGTTTGGTTTTTCGTTAGGGTTAGGCTTATGGTTAGCATTTGGGTTAGGTTTAGGATTATGGTTAGGGTTTGGGTTAGGGTTAGGGTTTGGTTTAGGGTTAGGGTTTGGTTTTGGGTTAGGGTTAGGGTTAGGTTTAGGGTTAGGGTTTGTGTTAGGTTTAGGTTTAGTGTTTGGGTTTCGGTTTGGGTTAGGTTTAGGGTTAGGTTTAGGGTTTGGGTTTGGGTTAGGTTTAGGTTTAAGTTTAGGGTTTCATTTGGTTTAGTGTTAGGGTTATGGTTAGGGTTTGGGTTAGGTTTAGGTTTAGGTTTAGGGTTATGGTTAGAGTTAGGGTTAGGGTTTGGGTTAGGGTTAGTGTTAGGGTTAGGTTTAGGGATAGGGTTAGGGTTATGGTTATGGTTAGGGTTTGGTTTTGGGTTATGGTAAGGGTTAGGGTTAGGGTTAGGGTTAGTGTTAGGGTTTGGGTTTGGGTTAGGATTAGGGTTAGGGTTAGGTTTGGGTTTGGGTTAGGGTTAGGTTTAGTGTTAGATTTAGTATTAATTTTAGTGTTAGGGTTAGGGTTAGGATTAGGGTTAGTGTTTGGGTTAGGTTTAGAGTTAGGCTTAGTATTTG
>JAJHUQ010000041.1:3335000-3337500 GCA_035773235.1 Eospalax fontanierii | reverse complement strand
TTTGTGTTAGGGTTAGGGTTAGTATTAGGTTTAGGGTTAGGATTTGTGTTAGGATTAGGGTTATAATTAGATTTAGGTTTAGGATTTGGGTTATGTTTAGGGTTAGGTTTAGGGTTAATGTTAGGATTAGGGTTAGGGTTACTGTAAGGGTTACGGTTTGGATTAGGTTTAGGGTTATGTTTAGGATTAGGGTTAGGGTTAGGGTTTGGGTTAGGTTTAGGGTTAGGGTTTGGGTTTGAGTTAGGGTCAGGTTTAGGGTTAGGGTTAGGGTTTGGTTTTTCGTTAGGGTTAGGCTTATGGTTAGCATTTGGGTTAGGTTTAGGGTTATGCTCAGGGTTTGGTTTAGGGTTAGTGTTTGGTTTAGGGTTAGGGTTTGGTTTTGGGTTAGGGTTAGGGTTAGGGTTAGGGTTAGGTTTAGGGTTTGGGTTAGGGTTAGTGTTAGGGTTAGGTTTAGGGTTAGGCTTAGGGTTATGGTTAGGGTTTGGTTTTGGGTTATGGTAAGGGTTAGGGTTAGGGTTAGGGTTAGTGTTAGGGTTTGGGTTTGGGTTACGGTTAGGGTTAGGGTTAGGGTTAGGGTTGGGTTTGGGTTAGGGTTAGGTTTAGTGTTAGATTTAGTATTAGTTTTAGGGTTAGGGTTAGGGTTAGGGTTAGTGTTTGGGTTAGGTTTAGGGTTAGGCTTAGTATTTGGTTTAGGGTTAGGGTTATAGTTAGGATTATGGTTAGGGTTTCGGTTAGGGATAGGGTTAGGGTTAATGTTAGGATTAGGGTTAGGGTTAGTGTTAGGGTAAGGGTTTGGATTAGGGTTAGGTTTATGGTTAGGGTTAGGTTTAGGGTTAGGTTTAGAGTAAGGGTAAGGGTTACGTTTAAGGTTAGGGTTTGGGTTAGGTTTAGGATTAGGGTTAGGGTTAGGGTTAGGGTTAGGGTTAGGATTAGGTTTAGGATTAGGGATAGGTTTTGGGTTAGGGTAAGGTTTACGTTTAGGGTTATTGTTTGGGTTAGGTTTAGGGTTAGGATTAGTGTTAGGGTTAGGGTTAGGATTAGGTTTAGGGTTAGGGTTTGTGTTAGGGTTAGCTTTAAGGTTAGGGTTTGGGTTTGTGTTAGGGTTAGGGTTAGGGTTAGGTTTAGGGTTAGGATTTGTGTTAGGATTAGGGTTATAATTAGGATTAGGTTTAGGATTTGGCTTATGTTTAGGGTTAGGTTTAGGGTTAATGTTAGGATTAGGGTTAGGGTTACAGTTAGGGTTACGGTTTGGATTAGGGTTAGGGTTATGGTTAGGATTAGGGTTAGGGTTAGGGTTTTGGTTAGGTTTAGGGTTAGGGTTTGGGTGTGAGTTGGGGTCAGCTTTAGGGTTAGGGTTAGGGTTTGGTTTTTCGTTAGGGTTAGGCTTATGTTTAGCATTTGGGTTAGGGTTACGGTTATGGTTAAGGTTTGGGTTAGGGTTAGGGTTTGGTTTAGGGTTAGGGTTTGGTTTTGGGTTAGGGTTAGGGTTTGTGTTAGGTTTAGGTTTAAGGTTTGGGTTTGGGTTAGGGTTAGGTTTAGGGTTAGGTTTAGGGTTTGGGTTTGGGATAGGTTTAGGTTTAGGTTTAGGGTTTCATTTGGTTTAGGGTTAGGGTTATGTTTAGGGTGGGTTAGGTTTAGGTTTAGGTTTATGGTTAGGTTTAGGGTTAGGGTTAGGATTTTGGTTAGGGTTAGTGTTAGGGTTAGGTTTAGGGTAGGGTTAGGGTTAGTGTTAGGGTTTGGTTTTGGGTTATGATAAGGGTTAGGGTTAGGGTTAGTGTTAGGGTTTGGGTTTGGGTTAGGGTTAGGGTTAGGGTTACGTTTAGTTTTACGGAATGGTTTAGGGTTACTGTTATGTTTTTGGTTAGTGTTAGTGTTAGGGGTTAGGGTTAGGGTTAGGGTTGGGTTTGAGTTAGGGTTAGGTTTAGTGTTAGATTTAGTATTAGGTTTAGGGTTAGGGTTAGTGTTAGTGTTTGGGTTAGGTTTAGGGTTAGGGTTAGTATTTGGTTTAGGGTTAGGATTACAGTTAGGATTAGGATTAGAGTTTCGGTTAGGGATAGGGTTAGGGTTAATGTTAGGATTAGGGTTAGGATTAGGGTTAGGGTTAGGGTTAGGGTAAGGGATTGTGTTAGTTTTCGGTTTATGGTTAGGGTTAGGTTTAGGGTAAGGGTTAGAGTAAGGGTAAGGGTTACGTTTAGGGTTATGGTTTGGGTTAGGTTTAGGATTAGGGTTAGGGTTAGGGTTAGGGTTAGGGTTAGGATTAGGTTTAGGATTAGCGTTAGGGTTTGGGTTAGGGTAAGGGTTACGTTTAGGGTTATTGTTTGGGTTAGGTTTAGGGTTAGGGTTAGTGTTACAGTTAGGGTTAGGATTAGGTTTAGGGTTAGGGTTTGGGTTAGGGTTAGCTTTAGGGTTAGGTTTTGGGTTTGGGTTAGGGTTAATGTTAGGATTAGGGTTAGGGTTACGGTTAGTGTTAGGGAATGGTTTAGGGTTACTGTTATGTTTT
>JAJHUQ010000041.1:3320000-3322500 GCA_035773235.1 Eospalax fontanierii | reverse complement strand
AGGGTTAGGGTTAGGGTTACGGTTAGTGTTAGGGAATGGTTTGGGTTACTGTTATGTTTTTGGTTAGGGTTAGTGTTAGGGGTTAGGGTTACGGTTAGGGTTGGGTTTGGGTTAGGGTTAGGTTTAGTGTTAGATTTAGTATTAGTTTTAGGGTTAGTGTTAGGGTTAGGGTTAGGGTTAGTGTTTGGTTTAGGTTTAGGGTTAGGCTTAGTATTTGGTTTAGGCTTTGGGTTATAGTTAGGATTAGGGTTAGGGTTTCAGTTAGGGATAGGGTTAGGGTTAATGTTAGGATTAGGGTTAGGGGCAGGGTTAGGGTAAGGGTTTGGGTTAGGGTTAGGTTTATTGTTAGGTTTAGGTTTAGGGTTAGGGTTAGAGTAAGGGTAAGGATTACGTTTAGGGTTAGGGTTTGGGTTAGGTTTAGGATTAGGGTTAGGGTTAGGGTTAGGGTTAGGGTTAGGGTTAGGATTAGGTTTAGGATTAGGGTTAGTGTTTGGGTTAGGGTAAGGGTTACGTTTAGGGTTATTGTTTGGGTTAGGTTTAGGGTTAGGGTTAGTGTTAGGGTTAGGGTTAGGATTAGATTTAGGGTTAGGGTTTGGGTTAGGGTTAGCTTTAGGGTTAGGGTTTGGGTTTGTGTTAGGGTTAGGGTTAGGGTTAGGTTTAGGGTTAGGATTTGTGTTAGGATTAGGGTTATAATTAGGATTAGGTTTAGGATTTCGGTTATGTTTAGGGTTAGGTTAAGGGTTAATGTTAGGATTAGGGTTAGGGTTACTGTTAGGGTTACGGTTTGGATTAGGTTTAGGGTTAGGGTTTGGGTTAGGGTTAGCTTTAGTGTTAGGGTTTGGTTTGTGTTAGGGTTAGGGTTAGGGTTAGGTTTAGGGTTAGGATTTGTGTTAGGATTAGGGTTATAATTAGAATTAGGTTTAGGATTTGGGTTATGTTTAGGGTTAGGTTTAGGGTTAATGTTAGGATTAGGGTTAGGGTTACTGTAAGGGTTACGGTTGGGATTAGGTTTGGGATAGTGTTTGGGCTTGGGGTTAGGGTTAGGGTTTGGGTTAGGTTTAGGGTTAGGGTTTGGGTTTGAGTTAGGGTCAGGTTTAGGGTTAGGGTTAGGGTTTGGTTTTTCGTTAGGGTTAGGCTTATGGTTAGCATTTGGGTTAGGTTTAGGGTTATGCTCAGGGTTTGGTTTAGGGTTAGTGTTTGGTTTAGGGTTAGGGTTTGGGTTTGGGTTAGGGTAAGGTTGAGGGTTAGGTTTAGGGTTAGGGTTTGGGTTAGGTTTAGGTTTAGGTTTAGGGTTTCATTTGGTTTAGGGTTAGGGTTATGGTTAGGGTTTGGGTTAGGTTTAGGTTTAGGGTTAGGGTTAGGGTTAGGGTTAGGGTTTGATTTTGGGTTATGGTAAGGGTTAGGTTTAGGGTTAGTGTTAGGGTTTGGGTTTGGGTTAGGGTTAGGGTTAGGGTTAGGGTTACGGTTAGTGTTAGGGAATGGTTTGGGTTACTGTTATGTTTTTGGTTAGGGTTAGTGTTAGGGGTTAGGGTTAGGGTTAGGGTTGGGTTTGGGTTAGGGTTAATTTTAGTGTTAGATTTAGTATTAGTTTTAGGGTTAGTGTTAGGGTTAGGGTTAGGGTTAGTGTTTGGGTTAGGTTTAGGGTTAGGCTTAGTATTTTGTTTAGGCTTAGGGTTATAGTTAGGATTAGGGTTAGGGTTTCAGTTAGGGATAGGGTTAGGGTTAATGTTAGGATTAGGGTTAGGGGCAGGGTTAGGGTAAGGGTTTGGGTTAGGGTTAGGTTTATTGTTAGGTTTAGGTTTAGGGTTAGGGTTAGAGTAAGGGTAAGGATTACGTTTAGGGTTAGGGTTTGGGTTAGGTTTAGGATTAGGGTTAGGGTTAGGGTTAGGGTTAGGGTTAGGGTTAGGGTTAGGGTTAGGATTAGGTTTAGGATTAGGGTTAGGGTTTGGGTTAGGGTAAGGGTTACGTTTAGGGTTATTGTTTGGGTTAGGTTTAGGGTTAGGGTTAGTGTTAGGGTTAGGGTTAGGATTAGATTTAGGGTTGGGGTTTGGGTTAGGGTTAGCTTTAGGGTTAGGGTTTGGGTTTGTGTTAGGGTTAGGGTTAGGGTTAGGTTTAGGGTTAGGATTTGTGTTAGGATTAGGGTTATAATTAGGATTAGGTTTAGGATTTGGGTTATGTTTAGGGTTAGGTTAAGGGTTAATGTTAGGATTAGGGTTAGGGTTACTGTTAGGGTTACGGTTTGGATTAGGTTTAGGGTTAGGGTTTGGGTTAGGGTTAGCTTTCGGGTTAGGGTTTGGTTTGTGTTAGGGTTAGGGTTAGGGTTAGGTTTAGGGTTAGGATTTGTGTTAGGATTAGGGTTATAATTAGATTTAGGTTTAGGATTTGGGTTATGTTTAGGGTTAGGTTTAGGGTTAATGTTAGGATTAGGGTTAGGGTTACTGTAAGGGTTACGGTTTGGATTAGGTTTAGGGTTATGTTTAGGATTAGGGTTAGGGTTAGG
>JAJHUQ010000041.1:3252500-3315000 GCA_035773235.1 Eospalax fontanierii | reverse complement strand
AGGTTTAGGTTTAGGGTTAGGGTTTCATTTGGGTACGGGTTAGGGTTATGGTTAGGGTTTGGGTTAGGTTTAGGGTTAGGGTTAGGCTTAGTGTTTGGGTTTGGGTTAGCGTTAGGTTTAGGGTTAGGTTTAGGGTTGGGGTTTGGGTTAGGGTTAGGGTTAGGGTTAGTGTTTGGGTTTGGGTTAGGGTTAGGGTTAGGCTTAGGTTTAGGGTTATATTTAGGATTAGGTTTAGCATTTGGGTTATGTTTAGGGTTAGTTTTAGGGTTAATGTTAGGATTAGGGTTAGGGTTACTGTTAGGGTTACGGTTTGGATTAGGTTTAGGGTTATGGTTAGGATTAGGTTTAGGGTTAGGGTTTGGGTTAGGTTTAGGGTTAGGGTTTGGGTTTGGGTTACGGTCAGGTTTAGGGTTAGGTTTAGGGTATGGTTTTTCGTTAGGGTTAGGCTTATGGTTAGCATTTGGGTTAGGGTTAGGGTTATGGTTAGGGTTTGGGTTAGGGTTAGGGTTTGGTTTAGGGTTAGGGTTTGGTTTTGGGTTAGGGTTAGGGTTCGGTTTAGGGTTAGGTTTTGGGTTATGGTTATGGTTTCGGTTTGGTTTAGGGTTAGGATTAGGGTTAGGGTTTGGTTTAGGTTTAGGGTTAGTGTTTGTGTTAGGTTTAGGTTTAGGGTTTGGGTTATGGTTATGTTTCGGTTTGGTTTAGGGTTAGGGTTAGGGTTAGGATTAGGGTAAAGTTTAGGTTTAGGGTTAGGGTTAGGGTTTGTGTTTGGGTTAGGTTAAGGTTTAGGGTTAGGGTTAGTGTTAGTGTTAGAGTTTGGGTTTGGGTTAGCCTTAGGTGTAGGGTTAGGATTAGTGTTAGGGTTTGTTTTAGCGTTAGGGTTAGGTTTTGTGTTAGGGTTAGGGTTAGGGTTAGGGTTAGGGGTAGGGTTTGGGTTTGGGTTAGGTTTAGGTTTAGGGTTAGGGTTTCATTTGGGTTAGGGTTAGGGTTTGGGTTAGGTTTAGGGTTAGGGTTAGGGTTAGGGTTTGGGTTTGGGTTATTGTTAGTTTTAGGGTTAGGGTTAGGGTTAGGGTTAGGGTTAGGTTTGGGTACGGGTTAGGGTTAGGGTTAGGGTTTGGGTTAGGTTTAGGGTTAGGGTTAGGATTAGTGTTTGGGTTTTGGTTAGGGTTAGGTTTAGCGCTAGGTTTAGGGTTTGGGTTTGGGTTAGGGTTAGGGTTAAGTTTAGGTTTAGGGTTAGGGTTAGCGTTAGGGTTTGGGTTAGGGTTAGTGTTAGGGTTAGGTTTAGGGTTAGGGTTAGGGTTAGGGTTAAGTTTTGGGTTTGGGTTAGGGTAAGGGATAGGGTTAGGGTTAGTGTTAGTGTTAGGGTTTGGGTATGGGTGAAGGTTAGATTTAGAGTTAGGGTTAGGGTTATGGTTAGGGTTTGTGTTAGGGTTAGGGTTAGGGTTATGGTTTGGGTTAGGGGTAGGTTTAGGGTTAACTTTAGAGTTTGGGTTATGGTTAGGGTTAGAGTTAAGGTTACGGTTAGGGTTAGGGTTAATGTTACGATTAAGGTTAGGGTTAGGGTTAGGGAGAGGGTTTGGTTTAGGGTTAGGATTAGGTTTAGGATTAGGGTTAAGTTTAGGGTTAGGGTTAGTATTAGTGTTAGGGTTTGGGTTAGGTTTAATGTTAGGGTTTGGGTTAATGTTAGGATTAGGGTTAGCGTTAGGTTTAGGGTTAGGTTTAGGGTTAAGGTTAGGCTTTGGGTTTGGGTTAGGGTTAGGGTTTGTGTTAGGGTTAGGTTTAGGGTAAGGTTTAGGCTTCGTTTTTGGGTTAGGTTTAGGGTTATGGTTAGGGTTAGGTTTTGGGTTTGTGTTAGGTTTAGGGTTAGGGCTAGTGTTTGGGTTTTTCTTAGGTTTAGGGTTAGGGTTAGGGTTAGGGTTAGGGTTAATGTTAGGATTAGGATTAGGGTTAGGGTTAGGGTTAAATATGGGTTAGGGTTAGGGTTAGGATTAGGGTTAGGGTTAGGTTTATGGTTAGGTTTAGTATTTGTTTTAGGGTTAGCTTTACAGGTAGGATTAGGGTTAGGGTTTGGGTTAGGTTTACGCTTAGTGTTAGGGTTAATGTTAGGATGAGAGTCAGGGTTAGGGTTAGGGTTAGGGTTAGGGTTAGGGTTTGGGTTAGGTTTAGCGTTAGGGTTAGGGTTTGGTTTAGGGATAGTTTTAGGGTAAGGGTTAGGGTTAGGGTTAGGGTTTGGTTTTGGGTTAGGTTTAGGTTTAGGGTTAGGGTTAGGGTTAGTGTTTGGGTTTCGGTTAGCGTTAGATTTAGGGTTAGGTTTAGGGTTTGGGTTTGGGTTAGGGTTAGGGATAGGGTTAGGTTTAGGGTTAGGGTTAGGGTTAGGGTTAGGGTTTGCGTTAGGGTTAGTGTTAGGGTTAGGTTTAGGGTTAGGCTTAGGGTTAGGGTTAGGTTTTGGGTTTGTGTTAGGGTAAGGGATAGGGTTAGGGTTAGTGTTAGTGTTAGGGTTTGGGTATGAGTTAAGGTTAGATTTAGAGTTAGGGTTAGGGTTATGGTTAGGGTTTGTGTTAGGGTTAGGGTTAGGGTTAGGGTTAGGGTTTGGGTTAGGGGTAGGGTTAGGGTTAAGTTTAGAGTTTGGTTATGGTTAGGGTTAGAGTTAAGGTTACGGTTAGGGTTAGGGTTAATGTTACGATTAGGGTTAGGGTTAGGGTTAGGGTTAGGGTTTGCTTTAGTGTTAGGGTTAGGTTTAGGATTAGGGTTAAGGTTAGGGTTAGGGTTAGGATTAGGGTTAGGCTTAGGGTTTGGGTTAGTATTTGGTTTAGGGTTAGCGTTATACTTAGTATTAGTGTTAGGGTTTGGGTTAGGGTTAATGTTAGGGTTTGGGTTAATGTTAGGATTAGGGTTAGGGTTAGGGTTAGGGTTAGGGTTAGGGTTAAGGTTAGGCTTTGGGTTTGGTTTAGGGTTAGGGTTTGTGTTAGGGTTAGGTTTAGGGTTAGGTTTAGTGTTTGGGTTTGGGTTAGGTTTAGGGTTAGGGTTAGGGTTAGGGTTAGGGTTAATGTTAGAATTAGGATTAGGGTTAGGGTTAGGGTTAGGGTTAGGGTTAGGGTTAGGTTTAGTGTTAGAGTTTGGGTTTGGGTTAGGGTTTGGGGTAGGGTTAGGGTTAGGGTTAGGGTTATAGTTAGAATTAGGGTTAGGGTTTCGGTTAAGGTTAGGGTTAGGGTTAATGTTAGGATTAGGTTTAGGGTTAGGGTTTGGGTTAGGGTTAGGGTTAGGGTTTGGGTTAGGCTTAGGGTTAGGGTTAGGGTTTGGGTTAGGGTTAGGGTTAGGGTTAGGGTTAGGGTTAGGGTTACGGTTTTGGGTTAGGGTTAGGGTTAGTTTTAGGGTTAGGTTTAGTATTACGGTTAGGGTTAGGGTTAGGTTTTGTGTTAGGGTTAGGGTTTGGGTTAGGGTGTGGGTTAGGTTTAGGGTTTGGTTTAGGGTTAGGTTTACAATTAGGGCTAGGTTTAGAATTAGGATTACGGTTAGCGTTTCGGTTAGGATTACGGTTAGGTTTAAGGTTTGGTTTTGCGTTACGGTTAGGTTTAGTGTTAGTTTCAGGGTTAGGGTTATGGTTAGTGTTTGGGTTAGGCTTCGGCTTAGGCTTAGTATTTGGTTTAGGGTTAGGGTTATAGTTAGAATTAGGGTTAGGGTTTCGGTTAAGTTTAGGGTTAGGGTTAATGTTAGGATTAGGTTTAGGGTTAGGGTTTGGATTAGGGTTAGGGTTAGGGTTTGGGTTAGACTTAGGGTTAGGGTTAGGGTTTGGGTTAGGGTTAGGGTTAGCGTTAGGGTTACGGTTTTGGGTTAGGGTTAGGGTTAGTTTTAGGGTTAGGTTTAGTATTACGGTTAGGGTTAGGGTTAGGTTTTGGGTTAGAGTTAGGGTTAGGGTTAGGATTAGGGTTTAGGTTTGGTTAGGGTTAGGTTTAGGGTTAGGGTTAGGGTATGTTTAGGGTTTGAGCTAGGGTTAGGGTTAGGGTAAGGGTTAGGGTTAGGGTTTGGTTTTGAGTTATGATTAGGTTTATGGTTAGTGTTAGGGTTTTGGTTGGGTTAGGGTTATGGTTAGGTTTAGGTTTAGCGTTATGTTTAGGGTTAGGGTTTAGGTTAGGGTTAGGGTTAGGCTTTCGGTTTGCGTTATCGTTAGGTTTAGGGTTAGTGTTAGGTTTTGGATTGGGTTAGGTTTAGGGTTAGGCTTAGGGTTAGGGTTAGGGTCTGGTTTAGGGTTAGGGTTAGGTTTAGGATCAGGGTTAGGGTTAGGGTTAGGTTTACGGTTTGAGTTAGGGTTAGGGTAGGGTAAGGATTAGGGTTTGGCTTTGGTTATGTTTAGGGTTAGCGTTAGGGTTAGGGTTAGGGTTAGGTTTAGAGTTAGGGTTAGTGTTAGGGTTTGGGTTTGGGTTAGGGTAAGAGTTAGGGTTAGGGTTAGTGTTACTGTTAGGGTTTGGGGTTGGCTTAGGCTTTGGGTTAGGTTTAGTGTTAGGCTTAGGGTTTCGGTTAGGGTTAGGGTAAGGGTTAGGGTTAGGGTTTGGTGTAGGTTTAGAGTTAGTTTTAGGTTTAGTGTTAGTGTTAGGGTTTGGGATTGGGTTAGGGTTAGGGTTAGGGATAGTGTTAGGATGAGTGTTAGGGTTTATTGTAGGGTTAGGGTTAGGTTTTGGTTTAGGTTTTGGGTTAGGTTTAGGGTTAGTTTTAGGGTTTCGTTTGGTTTCGGGTTAGGGTTAGGGTTAGGGTTTGGTTAGGGTTAGGTTTAGGGTTATGGTTAGGGTTAGGGTTTGGGTTTGGATTAGGTTTAGGTTTAGGGTTAGGGTTTGGTTTCTGTTAGATTAAGGGTTAGGGTTAGGGTTAGGGTTTGGTTTAGGTTTAGGTTTAGGGTTAGGGTTAGGGTTTGGTTGAGGGTTAGGCTTAGTGTTAGGGGTTAGGGGTTAGGATGTTGGCTGTCAAATGACAAAATTGATCTGTTCCTCCTGTCGCAGTCTCTCCACGTAGTCCCAGCGTCCTAATTTGGAACCGTGTGGCCTTCATTCCCACATCCTCACTCTACCAAGTGATGTCATGCACTTGCAACTATCCTTTCCTTGAGGTCAGAGCGCTGGAATTCCACCTCAAGGTACCAGGAGGGTCAATGCAGCTGCAGGACAACATGTGGCACACATTGTCTTTCCATGTTCCTATGCAGGACTTGGCTTGCACAGTGACAGCAAGTAAGGGAGTAGAATGTCATGCCTACTACCTGTGCTTAGTCCCCTCTCCACCCCTCTGCTTCTCTTCTCTGTCCCCACAGCTTGCACTTCTATACAGCCTACCTGGCAGGAGAGCTAGAGGGACATCATTAAGAACAGAAGCTGTAGTCTGGATGGCAGGGTCCACTATGAACTGCTCTCTGAGACCTGACAAGGAGCCTGTTGCCACAGATTATTCAGGGCTCCTCATGTAATTACTTCAACACAAACTTCTCCCTCACAGATTTCTTGCTTGGCACAGAGATTACTGGAGTCTCATTGGGCTTCTTACAATTGTGCACTGTGGCCTAGATGGATGGTAAAACCCCCTTACAAACTGAGAAAAACTGTCCTGCAAGGTATGCCTAGTCTTGAACTTGATAAAGCCCACCTTAGAGGAAGTGAGTGCCATCAATTTGAGTACTCTCTGGCTGTCCAGGCTGTTTGAAGCCCAGGCCAAACATTGTCTCAGGGAAAAGCAGAGCCTTCCTAAGACCTGAATAGGAGCCCTGACCTCCCCTCTGCTCCGACATTGTCACCCACCTTTTCATTACGGAGTCCAGACCCTGACAGGAAGCGGTGTGACTTGCAGATTTTAAGAATGTAGAGACAAACAGATAGTTCCCATTCTGGGCATCTCTTGACAGATAGCTCAACAACTTCTTCACTTTGTCTGCATTCTGTAGATTAACCTGCACAGCTCAGTAAGTATACGGGATATTTTCTGGTCATCCTTAGGAAGGAGAGAGGAAGGAAGTTTCAAACTTGTAAACTCTGTCAGATTTCTCAATCATATGTTGCCATACACTAAGGTGAAAAATGGTAATTTCCTCAATATTCTCTCTCTATCTCCCTGTCTCACTCACTTTTTCTCTCTGTTTCTCGCTCTCTCTAACACACACACACACACTCACACGCATACATACACAGACACACACACACAAAAGACGAACATGGGTGGACCAGGGGATTACAAAGTTTAACTGAAAGGCACTCATCATTGTCTCCTGTGTGACCCAGTGCATAAACCGCCAGATGCTCTGGGCTACAGCGAGCACTCAGTGTCTCCAGAAGTGGCCAAGGCACCTATTCCTGGTGTTTCTGGTCCTCAGTCTCCAGAAGAAGAGAACGAGGATTAACATATCCTGCTCTGGTCATTGTATGCAGACAAGTGAGTCAGTTCAGATTGCTACAGACCTGTAGTTACTAGGTAACTACAAGATTCTGAGTTCTCTTTCATCTGATGTCATAGAGGTGACGTCACTTCCTGGGATCCTCTGACATAGCCTCTTCCTTACATAGCAGTGCTTGCACTGCTAAGTACTCTCCTGCCCCCTGTCCATGTGGACAGTTCCATCAGTATGCCCATTCCACCACACCCACCCAACTGGCTGGGTATGCCTGGCTTCAGCAACCTCTCAACTCTGAAGAAATTCCGCAAGATTCCAACCTATCCTGCTATACCTATCTGACAGCAAAGCATTATTTGGCTTACACTTCCATGTCACAATCCATTTCGGAGTGTAGTCAGCTCAAGAACTCAAGAAAAGAGTATTAAAAGCACAAGCTACTTGTTCAAAGGTGGCACACTACACAAGACTCTCAAGGAACGCAAACATGATGTAGTAAGCACAAATAGACATCTACCAAGTATGAAGAACTTACAGAAATAAGCACTCTCACAATTATGAAATTGGATTGAATGGATAGCTTAGAGGGCAAACTTCTTGTAATTCAATCATGTGGATCTGAGTTTGAATTCTAGAACCCAGGATAATGACTGGCCTCAGGAAGCAGACTTGGAATCCCAGCATCTGGGAGGCAGACACAAGAGAACCCTGGGCTTCCAGCCATGCTAAAACACTGAGTTATAAGTCAGTGAGTAACTTTGTCTCATTAAAAAGTGGATGAGAACCTGAAAACACTAACCAAAAGTTTAATCTTTGCATTTAGGCAAATATGAGCCTAAACAGAGACACACACACACAGAAACACACACACAGGCACACACAAGAACATCATTCCAGTGTTACTCATGAAGCCTGTTCGAGTGCTTAGAACATACCATTGAAAATGACCACTTGCCTCGCATTGCTGTAGAAGGGGAGATTTAACATAATGCAGAGACTGTTGACAAGTTTCAACCACAGTTGTATACTAAAGATTTTGAGAGCAGGAGAACATCTTCCGAAAGCACACTTTATCATCCTTCCAGGAGCTCCCATCCTAACATATCTCCCAGGGATGAAGAGCATGCAGTTTTGCAGGTCACTGAATACACTCGTCTTGTATGTGGATTCTAGGAAGGGTAGGGATCTGCAATAGCAGGAAACAGTGGCAAAAGGTCATCGACCATCTGAGCATTCCTACACAGTTCACGTCAGTGTGGTTTATGTTTAGCTCTGATGTCAACTGTCTGCTGTCATCTGGAAAACCGAGTGATGTATAAACAGAGTAATACACAGTAGTCATGTCTTTTGGTTGATGAGTATCTGTGCAAAGTGTGTGCAACTGTTTGTCATCCCAAGTGGCACAGTATCTAATGTGGGTAGTTTGTTGTGTGTAAGAAGGAGGCGAAAAACCTATCACAAATTATGTTTCTGGAAAAGCCCAAGGACATGACAGTCATATCCAACATGAGGCAATCTGGACACTGGGGGAAGACCAGAGAAGAGCATTGCTTAGAATGCATGAGCCCTGGATTCCCCAAAAGAAAAGGAGGAACAAAAGCAGATAACAGGTCCAAGGATCCAGAAGGGGATGGTAGGAGGGCTTGATGAAGGCCACCAAGCTACACACTGAGTCACCAGTTTCTGGTGAGCTGCATAAGTTCTAGGCGGTAAAGTCCTACGCAAATGAATTGAGGGAGGGGACTGAGATCTAAAGAGGCCTTGTATGAAAGTACCATTTCTTCTCATCAGTTCTATGGTATCTAAAGGCCAAACAGCTCCCCAGCTCAAAGTAGGTCCAGGAAGTTCCAAGAATTTTTCCAAAAAAAAACTCGTCCCAGGCTTTAAAAAATATATCAATGAAAACAAAGCCAGGGTAAGTATGAACTACCCTAATGTCAGCTAACCAGAGACTGTCTTTTCACTGAACCAACCCTAGGCACCTAGCACACCGTTCTACCCCTGCACTCCCAGAATGGCACTTACAGTGCTTACTTCACTTACAGTTGCAGAACTTGAGATCACTGTGCAGAATGGTTTCTGTGGCATCTTAAGCATGCACTGCATATCTGCCTCAGCATTGGCCAAGTGTTCTTCGATTGGTGACCAAGGTGAGGTTGAGAACCTCTCAGCCTGGGAACTCCAGCGTGAGGCAGAGATGTGGCTGTGTAATGCACATGTCAAGCAGCTCAATGATAAAATTGATCTGTTCCTCCTGCTGCAGGCTCTCCACCTAGTCCCCAGTGGGTTTGGGTTTGGGTTTGGGTAGGTTTAGGATTTGTTTTAGGGTTGGCTTTACAGGTAGGATTAGGGTTAGGGTTTGGGTTAGGGGTACGCTTAGTGTTAGGGTTAATGTTAGGATGAGAGTCAGGGTTAGGGTTAGGGTTTGGGTTAGGTTTAGCGTTAGGGTTAGGGTTTGGGTAAGGGATAGTTTTAGGGTTAGGGTTAGGGTTAGGGTTAATGTTAGGATTACTGTTAGGGTTAGGGTTATGGTTAATGTTTTGTTTAGGGTTACGGATAGGTTGAGGGTTAGGGTTAGTGTTATGGTTTGTGTTAGGGTTAGGTTGAGGGTTAGGGTAACGGTTTGGGTTGGGGTTATTGTTAGGGTTAGGTTTAGGTTCAGGGTTAGGGATAGGGATTGAGTTTGAGTTAGGGTTAGTTTTAGGGTTAGAGTTTGGGTTAGGGTTAGGGTTAGGATTTGGGTTAGTGTTAGGGTTATAGCTAGGATTAGGGTTAGGGTTTGTTTTACGGTTAGGGTTACGGATAGGATTAGGGTTTAGGTTAGGGTTAGGGTTAGGGTTAGGGTTTGGGTTAGGGTTAGGGTTAGGCTTAGGGTTAGGGTTAGGTTTAGGGTTTGGGTTTGGGTTACGGTTAGTTTTAGGGTTAGGCTTTGGTTTTGGGTTAGGGTTAGTGTTTCGTTTAGGGTTAGGGTTAGGGTTATTGTTTTTGTTAGGTTTAGGGTTAGGGTTAGGGTTTGGGATAGGGTTAGGGTTATGATTAGGGTTTGGGTTAGGGTTAGTGTTAGGGTTAGGATTAGGGTTAGGGTTAGGGTTAGGGTTAGGTTTTGGATTGGGGTTAGGGTAAGGGATCGGGTTAGGGTTAATGTTAGGATTAGGTTTAGGGTTAGGGTTAGGATTAAGGATGGGTTAGGGTTAGGGTTAGGATTAGGGTTAGGGTTAGGGTTAGGGTTAGGTTTAGGATTTGGTTTAGGGTTAGCTTTACAGTTAGGATTAGGGTTATGGTTTGGGTTAGGGTTACGCTTAGGTTTAGGGTTAATGTTAGGATGAGAGTCAGGGTTAGCTTTAGATTTAGGGTTACGGTTTGGGTTAGGTTTAGCGTTAGGTTTAGGGTTTGGGTTTTTATAGGTTTAGGGTTAGGGTTAGATTTAGGGTTTGTTTTTGGGTTAGGTTAAGGGTTAGGGTTAGGGTTAGTGTTAGTGTTAGAGTTTGTGTTTGGGCTAGGGTAAGGGGTAGGGTTAGGATTAGTGTTAGGGTTTGTTTTAGCATTAGGGTTAGGTTTGGGTTTAGGATTAGGGTTAGGGTTAGGGTTAGGGTTAGGGTTTGGGTTTGGGTTAGGTTTAGGTTTAGGGTTAGGGTTTCATTTGTGTTAGGGTTAGGTTTAGGGTTAGGGTTAGGGTTAGGGTTAGGGTTAAGGTTAGGCTCTGGGTTTGTGTTAGGGTTAGGGTTTGTGTTAGGGTTAGGTTTAGGGTTAGGTTTAGGCTTTGTGTTTGGGTTAGGTTTAGGGTTAGGGTTAGGGTTAGGCTTTGTATTTGGGTTAGGTTTAGTGTTAGGGTTAGGTTTTGTGTTTGTGTTAGGTTTAGGGTTAGGCTTAAGGTTAGGGTTAGGGTTAATGTTAGGATTAGGATTAGGGTTAGGGTTAGGGTTAAGGATGGGTTAGGGTTAGGGTTAGGATTAGAGTTAGGGTTAGGTTTAGGGTTAGGTTTAGGATTTGTTTTAGGGTTAGCTTTACAGGTAGGATTAGGGTTATGGTTTGGGTTAGGGTTACGCTTAGTGTTAGGGTTAATGTTAGGATTAGAGTCAGGGTTAGGGTTAGGGTTAGGGTTAGGGTTAGGGTTAGGGTAAAGGTTAGGCTTTTGGTTTGGGTTAGGGTTAGGGTTTGTGTTAGAGTTAGGTTTAGGGTTAGGTTTAGGCTTTGGGTTTGGGTTCGGTTTAGGGTTAGGGTTAGGGTTAGGCTTTGGGGTTGGGTTAGGTTTAGGGTTAGGGTTAGGGTTTGGGTTTGGTTTAGGTTTAGGGTTAATGTTAGGATTAGGCTTAGGGTTACGGTTAGGGTTAAGGATGGGTTAGGGTCAGGGTTAGGGTTAGAATTAGGGTTAGGGTTAGGGTTAGGGATAGGTTTAGGATTTGGTTTAGGGTTAGCTTTACAGTTAGAATTAGGGTTAGGGTTTGGGTTATGGTTAGGGTTAGGGTTTGGTTGAGGGTTAGGCTTAGTGTTAGGGGTTAGGGGTTAGGATGTTGGGTGTCAAATGACAAAATTGATCTGTTCCTCCTGCCGCAGTCTCTCCACGTAGTCCCCAGCGTCCTAATTTGGAACCGTGTGGCCTTCATTCCCACATCCTCACTCTACCAAGTGATGTCATGCACTTGCAACTATCCTTTCCTTGAGGTCAGAGCGCTGGAATTCCACCTCAAGGTACCAGGAGGGTCAATGCAGCTGCAGGACGACATGTGGCACAGATTGTCTTTCCATGTTCCTATGCAGGACTTGGCTTGCACAGTGACAGCAAGTAAGGGAGTAGAATGTCATGCCTACTACCTGTGCTTAGTCCCCTCTCCACCCCTCTGCTTCTCTTCTCTGTCCCCACAGCTTGCACTTCTATACAGCCTACCTGGCAGGAGAGCTAGAGGGACATCATTAAGAACAGAAGCTGTAGTCTGGATGGCAGGGTCCACTATGAACTGCTCTCTGAGACCTGACAAGGAGCCTGTTGCCACAGATTATTCAGGGCTCCTCATGTAATTACTTCAACACAAACTTCTCCCTCACAGATTTCTTGCTTGGCACAGAGATTACTGGAGTCTCATTGGGCTTCTTACAATTGTGCACTGTGGCCTAGATGGATGGTAAAACCCCCTTACAAACTGACAAAAACTGTCCTGCAAGGTATGCCTAGTCTAGAACTTGATAAAGCCCACCTTAGAGGAAGTGAGTGCCATCAATTTGAGTACTCTCTGGCTGTCCAGGCTGTTTGAAGCCCAGGACAAACATTGTCTCAGGGAAAAGCAGAGCCTTCCTAAGACCTGAATAGGAGTCCTGACCTCCCCTCTGCTTCGACATTGTCACCCACCTTTTCATTACGGAGTCCAGACCCTGACAGGAAGCGGTGTGACTTGCAGATTTTAAGAATGTAGAGACAAACAGATAGTTCCCATTCTGGGCATCTCTTGACAGATAGCTCAACAACTTCTTCACTTTGTCTGCATTCTGTAGATTAACCTGCACAGCTCAGTAAGTATACGGGATATTTTCTGGTCATCCTTAGGAAGGAGAGAGGAAGGAAGTTTCAAACTTGTAAACTCTGTCAGATTTCTCAATCATATGTTGCCATACACTAAGGTGAAAAATGGTAATTTCCTCAATATTCTCTCTCTATCTCCCTGTCTCACTCACTTTTTCTCTCTGTTTCTCGCTCTCTCTAACACACACACACACTCACACGCATACATACACAGACACACACACACAAAAGACGAACATGGGTGGACCAAGGGATTACAAAGTTTAACTGAAAGGCACTCATCATTGTCTCCTGTGTGACCCAGTGCATAAACCGCCAGATGCTCTGGGCTACAGCGAGCACTCAGTGTCTCCAGAAGTGGCCAAGGCACCTATTCCTGGTGTTTCTGGTCCTCAGTCTCCAGAAGAAGAGAACGAGGATTAACATATCCTGCTCTGGTCATTGTATGCAGACAAGTGAGTCAGTTCAGATTGCTACAGACCTGTAGTTACTAGGTAACTACAAGATTCTGAGTTCTCTTTCATCTGATGTCATAGAGGTGAGGTCACTTCCTGGGATCCTCTGACATAGCCTCTTCCTTACATAGCAGTGCTTGCACTGCTAAGTACTCTCCTGCCCCCTGTCCATGTGGACAGTTCCATCAGTATGCCCATTCCACCACACCCACCCAACTGGCTGGGTATGCCTGGCTTCAGCAACCTCTCAACTCTGAAGAAATTCCGCTAGATTCCAACCTATCCTGCTATACCTATCTGACAGCAAAGCATTATTTGGCTTACACTTCCATGTCACAATCCATTTCGGAGTGTAGTCAGCTCAAGAACTCAAGAAAAGAGTATTAAAAGCACAAGCTACTTGTTCAAAGGTGGCACACTACACAAGACTCTCAAGGAACGCAAACATGATGTAGTAAGCACAAATAGACATCTACCAAGTATGAAGAACTTACAGAAATAAGCACTCTCACAATTATGAAATTGGATTGAATGGATAGCTTAGAGGGCAAACTTCTTTTAATTCAATCATGTGGATCTGAGTTTGAATTCTAGAACCCAGGATAATGACTGGCCTCAGGAAGCAGACTTGGAATCCCAGCATCTGGGAGGCAGACACAAGAGAACCCTGGGCTTCCAGCCATGCTAAAACACTGAGTTATAAGTCAGTGAGTAACTTTGTCTCATTAAAAAGTGGATGAGAACCTGAAAACACTAACCAAAAGTTTAATCTTTGCATTTAGGCAAATATGAGCCTAAACAGAGACACACACACACAGAAACACACACACAGGCACACACAAGAACATCATTCCAGTGTTACTCATGAAGCCTGTTCGAGTGCTTAGAACATACCATTGAAAATGACCACTTGCCTCGCATTGCTGTAGAAGGGGAGATTTAACATAATGCAGAGACTGTTGACAAGTTTCAACCACAGTTGTATACTAAAGATTTTGAGAGCAGGAGAACATCTTCCGAAAGCACACTTTATCATCCTTCCAGGAGCTCCCATCCTAACATATCTCCCAGGGATGAAGAGCATGCAGTTTTGCAGGTCACTGAATACACTCGTCTTGTATGTGGATTCTAGGAAGGGTAGGGATCTGCAATAGCAGGAAACAGTGGCAAAAGGTCATCGACCATCTGAGCATTCCTACACAGTTCACGTCAGTGTGGTTTATGTTTAGCTCTGATGTCAACTGTCTGCTGTCATCTGGAAAACCGAGTGATGTATAAACAGAGTAATACACAGTAGTCATGTCTTTTGGTTGATGAGTATCTGTGCAAAGTGTGTGCAACTGTTTGTCATCCCAAGTGGCACAGTATCTAATGTGGGTAGTTTGTTGTGTGTAAGAAGGAGGCGAAAAACCTATCACAAATTATGTTTCTGGAAAAGCCCAAGGACATGACAGTCATATCCAACATGAGGCAATCTGGACACTGGGGGAAGACCAGAGAAGAGCATTGCTTAGAATGCATGAGCCCTGGATTCCCCAAAAGAAAAGGAGGAACAAAAGCAGATAACAGGTCCAAGGATCCAGAAGGGGATGGTAGGAGGGCTTGATGAAGGCCACCAAGCTACACACTGAGTCACCAGTTTCTGGTGAGCTGCATAAGTTCTAGGCGGTAAAGTCCTACGCAAATGAATTGAGGGAGGGGACTGAGATCTAAAGAGGCCTTGTATGAAAGTACCATTTCTTCTCATCAGTTCTATGGTATCTAAAGGCCAAACAGCTCCCCAGCTCAAAGTAGGTCCAGGAAGTTCCAAGAATTTTTCCAAAAAAAAACTCGTCCCAGGCTTTAAAAAATATATCAATGAAAACAAAGCCAGGGTAAGTATGAACTACCCTAATGTCAGCTAACCAGAGACTGTCTTTTCACTGAACCAACCCTAGGCACCTAGCACACCGTTCTACCCCTGCACTCCCAGAATGGCACTTACAGTGCTTACTTCACTTACAGTTGCAGAACTTGAGATCACTGTGCAGAATGGTTTCTATGGCATCTTAAGCATGCACTGCATATCTGCCTCAGCATTGGCCAAGTGTTCTTCGATTGGTGACCAAGGTGAGGTTGAGAACCTCTCAGCCTGGGAACTCCAGCGTGAGGCAGAGATGTGGCTGTGTAATGCACATGTCAAGCAGCTCAATGATAAAATTGATCTGTTCCTCCTGCTGCAGGCTCTCCACCTAGTCCCCAGTGGGTTTGGGTTTGGATTTGGGTTAGGTTTAGGGTTAGGGTTAGGGTTTCGTTTGGGTTAGGGTTAGGGTTAGGGTTTCGGTTAGGGTAAGGTTTAGGTTCAGGGTTAGGGTTAGGGTTAGGGTTAGGTTTAGGGTTAGGGTTAGGGTTAGGTTTTGGGTTAGGGTTAGATTTAGGGTTAGGGTTAGGGTTTGGGTTTGGGTTAGAGTTAGGGTTAGTTTTAGGTCTAGTGTTAGGGTTAGGGTTACGGTTTAGGGTTAGGGTTAGGGTTTGGATTGGGTTAGGTTTAGGGTTAGGATTAGGGTTAAGGTTAGCTTTTCGGTTAGTGTTAGGGTTAGGGTTAGGGTTTGGGTTTGGGTTAGGTTTAGCGTTTCGGTTATGGTTATGGTTAGGGTTAGGGTTAGGGTATCGGTTTGGGCTAGCGTTAGGTTTAGTGTTAGATTTAGTATTAGGGTTAGGGTTAGGGTTAGGGTTAGGATTTGGTTTTGGTTTAAGGTAAGGGTTAGGGTTAGGTTTAGGGTTTGGGTTTGTGTTAGGGTTAGGTATAGTGTTAGATTTAGTATTAGGGTTAGGGTCAGGGTTAGGGTTAGGGTTAAGTTTTGGGTTAGGGTTAGGGTTAGGGTTAGGGTTATAGTTAGGTTTAGGGTTATTGTTCGGGTTAGGGTTAAGGTTAGGGTTAGGGTTAGGTTTAGTGTTAGATTTAGTATTAGGGTTAGGGTCAAGGTTAGGGTTAGGGTTAAGGTTTGGGTTAGGTTTAGGGTGAGGGTCATAGTTAGGAGTAGGGTTATTGTTCGGGTTAGGGTTAAGGTTAGGGTTAGGTTTAATGTTAGGATTAGGTTTAGGGTTAGGTTTATGGTTAAGGTTTGGATTAGGGTTAGGGATAGGGTGAGGGTTAGGGTTAGGGTTAGGGTAACGGTTTGGGTTAGGTTTAGGGTTAGGGTTAGGGTTTGGGTTATGGTAAGGGTGAGGTTTAGGTTTTGGGTTAGGGTTAGGGTTATAGTAAGGATTAGGGTTAGGGTTTGGAATAGGGTTAGGGTTAGGGTTAGGGTTAGGGTTAGGGTTAATGTTAGGATTACTGTTAGGGTTAGGGTTATGGTTAATGTTTGGTTTAGGGTTACGGATAGGGTTAGTGTTACGGTTTGTGTTAGGGTTAGGGTGAGGGTTAGGGTAATGGTTTGGGTTGGGGTTATTGTTAGGGTTAGGTTTAGGGTCAGGGTTAGGGATAGGGATTCAGTTTGAGTTAGGGTTAGTTTTCGGGTTATAGTTTGGGTTAGGGTTAGGGTTAGGATTTTGGTTAGTGTTAGGGTTATAGCTAGGATTAGGGTTAGGGTTTGTTTTACGGTTAGGGTTACGGATAGGTTTAGGGTTTAGGTTAGGGTTAGGGTTAGTTTTAGGGTTAGGCTTTGGTTTTGGGTTAGGGTTAGTGTTTGGTTTAGGGTTAGGGTTAGGATTATTGTTTTTGTTAAGTTTAGGGTTAGGGTTAGGGTTTGGGATAGGGTTAGGGTTATGATTAGGGTTTGGGTTAGGGTTAGTGTTAGGATTAGGATTAGGCTTAGGGTTAGGGTTAGGTTTGGGGTTTGGGTTTGGGTTAGGGTTAGTTTTAGGGTTAGGCTTTGGTTTTGGGTTAGGGTTAGTGTTTGGTTTAGGGTTAGGGTTAGGGTTATTGTTTTTGTTAAGTTTAGGGTTAGGGTTAGGGTTTGGGATAGGGTTAGGGTTATGATTAGGGTTTGGGTTAGGGTTAGTGTTAGGGGTAGGATTAGGGTTAGGGTTAGGGTTAGGGTTAGGGTAAGGGATAGGGTTAGGGTTAATGTTAGGATTAGGGTTAGGGTTAGGGTTAGGGTTAAGGATGCGTTAGGGTTAGGGTTAGGATTAGGGTTAGGGTTAGGGTTAGGGTTAGGGTTAGGTTTAGGATTTGGTTTAGGTTTAGCTTTACAGTTAGGATTAGGGTTATGGTTTGGGTTAGGGTTACGCTTAGGGTTAGGGTTAATGTTAGGATGAGAGTCAGGGTTAGCTTTAGATTTAGGGTTACGGTTTGGGTTAGGTTTAGCGTTAGGGGTAGGGTTTGGGGTAGGGATAGGTTTAGGGTTAGGGTTAGATTTAGGGTTTGTGTTTGGGTTAGGTTAAGGGTTAGGGTTAGGGTTAGTGTTAGTGTTAGAGTTTGTGTTTGGGCTAGGGTAAGGGGTAGGGTTAGGATTAGTGTTAGGGTTTGTTTTAGCATTAGGGTTAGGTTTGGGTTTAGGGTTAGGGTTAGGGTTAGGGTTAGGGTTAGCGTTTGGGTTTGGTTTAGGTTTAGGTTAAGGTTTAGGGTTTCATTTGTGTTAGGGTTAGGTTTAGGGTTAGGGTTAGGGTTAGGGTTAGGGTTAAGGTTAGGCTTTGGGTTTGTGTTAGGGTTAGGGTTTGTGTTAGGGTTAGGTTTAGGGTTAGGTTTAGGCTTTGTGTTTGGGTTAGGTTTAGGGTTAGGGTTAGGGTTAGGGTTTGTGTTTGGGTTAGGTTTAGTGTTAGGGTTAGGGTTTGTGTTTGGGTTAGGTTTAGGGTTAGGGTTAAGGTTAGGGTTAGGGTTAATGTTAGGATTAGGATTAGGGTTAGGGTTAGGGTTAAGGATGGGTTAGGGTTAGGGTTAGGATTAGAGTTAGGGTTAGGTTTAGGGTTAGGTTTAGGATTTGTTTTAGGGTTAGCTTTACAGGTAGGATTAGGGTTATGGTTTGGGTTAGGGTTACGCTTAGTGTTAGAGTTAATGTTAGGATGAGAGTCAGGGTTAGGGTTAGGGTTAGGGTTAGGGTTAGGGTTAGGGTTAGGGTTAGGGTTAGGGTTAAGTTTAGGCTTTTGGTTTGGGTTAGGGTTAGGGTTTGTGTTAGAGTTAGGTTTAGGGTTAGGTTTAGTCTTTCGGTTTGGGTTAGGTTTAGGGTTAGGGTTAGGGTTAGGCTTTGGGGTTGGGTTAGGTTTAGGGTTAGTGTTAGGGTTTGGGTTTGGGTTAGGTTTAGGGTTAATGTTAGGATTAGGCTTAGGGTTACGGTTAGGGTTAAGGATGGGTTAGGGTCAGGGTTAGGGTTAGAATTAGGGTTAGGGTTAGGGTTAGGGTTAGGTTTAGGATTTGGTTTAGGGTTAGCTTTACAGTTAGAATTAGGGTTAGGGTTTGGGTTATGGTTAGGGTTAGGGTTTGGTTGAGGGTTAGGCTTAGTGTTAGGGATTAGGGGTTAGGATGTTGGGTGTCAAATGACAAAATTGATCTGTTCCTCCTGCCGCAGTCTCTCCACGTAGTCCCCAGCGTCCTAATTTGGAACCGTGTGGCCTTCATTCCCACATCCTCACTCTACCAAGTGATGTCATGCACTTGCAACTATCCTTTCCTTGAGGTCAGAGCGCTGGAATTCCACCTCAAGGTACCAGGAGGGTCAATGCAGCTGCAGGACGACATGTGGCACACATTGTCTTTCCATGTTCCTATGCAGGACTTGGCTTGCACAGTGACAGCAAGTAAGGGAGTAGAATGTCATGCCTACTACCTGTGCTTAGTCCCCTCTCCACCCCTCTGCTTCTCTTCTCTGTCCCCACAGCTTGCACTTCTATACAGCCTACCTGGCAGGAGAGCTAGAGGGACATCATTAAGAACAGAAGCTGTAGTCTGGATGGCAGGGTCCACTATGAACTGCTCTCTGAGACCTGACAAGGAGCCTGTTGCCACAGATTATTCAGGGCTCCTCATGTAATTACTTCAACACAAACTTCTCCCTCACAGATTTCTTGCTTGGCACAGAGATTACTGGAGTCTCATTGGGCTTCTTACAATTGTGCACTGTGGCCTAGATGGATGGTAAAACCCCCTTACAAACTGAGAAAAACTGCCCTGCAAGGTATGCCTAGTCTAGAACTTGATAAAGCCCACCTTAGAGGAAGTGAGTGCCATCAATTTGAGTACTCTCTGGCTGTCCAGGCTGTTTGAAGCCCAGGACAAACATTGTCTCAGGGAAAAGCAGAGCCTTCCTAAGACCTGAATAGGAGTCCTGACCTCCCCTCTGCTTCGACATTGTCACCCACCTTTTCATTACGGAGTCCAGACCCTGACAGGAAGCGGTGTGACTTGCAGATTTTAAGAATGTAGAGACAAACAGATAGTTCCCATTCTGGGCATCTCTTGACAGATAGCTCAACAACTTCTTCACTTTGTCTGCATTCTGTAGATTAACCTGCACAGCTCAGTAAGTATACGGGATATTTTCTGGTCATCCTTAGGAAGGAGAGAGGAAGGAAGTTTCAAACTTGTAAACTCTGTCAGATTTCTCAATCATATGTTGCCATACACTAAGGTGAAAAATGGTAATTTCCTCAATATTCTCTCTCTATCTCCCTGTCTCACTCACTTTTTCTCTCTGTTTCTCGCTCTCTCTAACACACACACACACTCACACGCATACATACACAGACACACACACACAAAAGACGAACATGGGTGGACCAAGGGATTACAAAGTTTAACTGAAAGGCACTCATCATTGTCTCCTGTGTGACCCAGTGCATAAACCGCCAGATGCTCTGGGCTACAGCGAGCACTCAGTGTCTCCAGAAGTGGCCAAGGCACCTATTCCTGGTGTTTCTGGTCCTCAGTCTCCAGAAGAAGAGAACGAGGATTAACATATCCTGCTCTGGTCATTGTATGCAGACAAGTGAGTCAGTTCAGATTGCTACAGACCTGTAGTTACTAGGTAACTACAAGATTCTGAGTTCTCTTTCATCTGATGTCATAGAGGTGAGGTCACTTCCTGGGATCCTCTGACATAGCCTCTTCCTTACATAGCAGTGCTTGCACTGCTAAGTACTCTCCTGCCCCCTGTCCATGTGGACAGTTCCATCAGTATGCCCATTCCACCACACCCACCCAACTGGCTGGGTATGCCTGGCTTCAGCAACCTCTCAACTCTGAAGAAATTCCGCTAGATTCCAACCTATCCTGCTATACCTATCTGACAGCAAAGCATTATTTGGCTTACACTTCCATGTCACAATCCATTTCGGAGTGTAGTCAGCTCAAGAACTCAAGAAAAGAGTATTAAAAGCACAAGCTACTTGTTCAAAGGTGGCACACTACACAAGACTCTCAAGGAACGCAAACATGATGTAGTAAGCACAAATAGACATCTACCAAGTATGAAGAACTTACAGAAATAAGCACTCTCACAATTATGAAATTGGATTGAATGGATAGCTTAGAGGGCAAACTTCTTGTAATTCAATCATGTGGATCTGAGTTTGAATTCTAGAACCCAGGATAATGACTGGCCTCAGGAAGCAGACTTGGAATCCCAGCATCTGGGAGGCAGACACAAGAGAACCCTGGGCTTCCAGCCATGCTAAAACACTGAGTTATAAGTCAGTGAGTAACTTTGTCTCATTAAAAAGTGGATGAGAACCTGAAAACACTAACCAAAAGTTTAATCTTTGCATTTAGGCAAATATGAGCCTAAACAGAGACACACACACACAGAAACACACACACAGGCACACACAAGAACATCATTCCAGTGTTACTCATGAAGCCTGTTCGAGTGCTTAGAACATACCATTGAAAATGACCACTTGCCTCGCATTGCTGTAGAAGGGGAGATTTAACATAATGCAGAGACTGTTGACAAGTTTCAACCACAGTTGTATACTAAAGATTTTGAGAGCAGGAGAACATCTTCCGAAAGCACACTTTATCATCCTTCCAGGAGCTCCCATCCTAACATATCTCCCAGGGATGAAGAGCATGCAGTTTTGCAGGTCACTGAATACACTCGTCTTGTATGTGGATTCTAGGAAGGGTAGGGATCTGCAATAGCAGGAAACAGTGGCAAAAGGTCATCGACCATCTGAGCATTCCTACACAGTTCACGTCAGTGTGGTTTATGTTTAGCTCTGATGTCAACTGTCTGCTGTCATCTGGAAAACCGAGTGATGTATAAACAGAGTAATACACAGTAGTCATGTCTTTTGGTTGATGAGTATCTGTGCAAAGTGTGTGCAACTGTTTGTCATCCCAAGTGGCACAGTATCTAATGTGGGTAGTTTGTTGTGTGTAAGAAGGAGGCGAAAAACCTATCACAAATTATGTTTCTGGAAAAGCCCAAGGACATGACAGTCATATCCAACATGAGGCAATCTGGACACTGGGGGAAGACCAGAGAAGAGCATTGCTTAGAATGCATGAGCCCTGGATTCCCCAAAAGAAAAGGAGGAACAAAAGCAGATAACAGGTCCAAGGATCCAGAAGGGGATGGTAGGAGGGCTTGATGAAGGCCACCAAGCTACACACTGAGTCACCAGTTTCTGGTGAGCTGCATAAGTTCTAGGCGGTAAAGTCCTACGCAAATGAATTGAGGGAGGGGACTGAGATCTAAAGAGGCCTTGTATGAAAGTACCATTTCTTCTCATCAGTTCTATGGTATCTAAAGGCCAAACAGCTCCCCAGCTCAAAGTAGGTCCAGGAAGTTCCAAGAATTTTTCCAAAAAAAAACTCGTCCCAGGCTTTAAAAAATATATCAATGAAAACAAAGCCAGGGTAAGTATGAACTACCCTAATGTCAGCTAACCAGAGACTGTCTTTTCACTGAACCAACCCTAGGCACCTAGCACACCGTTCTACCCCTGCACTCCCAGAATGGCACTTACAGTGCTTACTTCACTTACAGTTGCAGAACTTGAGATCACTGTGCAGAATGGTTTCTATGGCATCTTAAGCATGCACTGCATATCTGCCTCAGCATTGGCCAAGTGTTCTTCGATTGGTGACCAAGGTGAGGTTGAGAACCTCTCAGCCTGGGAACTCCAGCGTGAGGCAGAGATGTGGCTGTGTAATGCACATGTCAAGCAGCTCAATGATAAAATTGATCTGTTCCTCCTGCTGCAGGCTCTCCACCTAGTCCCCAGTGGGTTTGGGTTTGGATTTGGGTTAGGTTTAGGGTTAGGGTTAGGGTTTCGTTTGGGTTAGGGTTAGGGTTAGGGTTTCGGTTAGGGTAAGGTTTAGGTTCAGGGTTAGGGTTAGGGTTAGGGTTAGGTTTAGGGTTAGGGTTAGGGTTAGGTTTTGGGTTAGGGTTAGATTTAGGGTTAGGGTTAGGGTTTGGGTTTGGGTTAGAGTTAGGGTTAGTTTTAGGTCTAGTGTTAGGGTTAGGGTTACGGTTTAGGGTTAGGGTTAGGGTTTGGATTGGGTTAGGTTTAGGGTTAGGATTAGGGTTAAGGTTAGCTTTTCGGTTAGTGTTAGGGTTAGGGTTAGGGTTTGGGTTTGGGTTAGGTTTAGCGTTTCGGTTATGGTTATGGTTAGGGTTAGGGTTAGGGTATCGGTTTGGGCTAGCGTTAGGTTTAGTGTTAGATTTAGTATTAGGGTTAGGGTTAGGGTTAGGGTTAGGATTTGGTTTTGGTTTAAGGTAAGGGTTAGGGTTAGGTTTAGGGTTTGGGTTTGTGTTAGGGTTAGGTATAGTGTTAGATTTAGTATTAGGGTTAGGGTCAGGGTTAGGGTTAGGGTTAAGTTTTGGGTTAGGGTTAGGGTTAGGGTTAGGGTTATAGTTAGGTTTAGGGTTATTGTTCGGGTTAGGGTTAAGGTTAGGGTTAGGGTTAGGTTTAGTGTTAGATTTAGTATTAGGGTTAGGGTCAAGGTTAGGGTTAGGGTTAAGGTTTGGGTTAGGTTTAGGGTGAGGGTCATAGTTAGGAGTAGGGTTATTGTTCGGGTTAGGGTTAAGGTTAGGGTTAGGTTTAATGTTAGGATTAGGTTTAGGGTTAGGTTTATGGTTAAGGTTTGGATTAGGGTTAGGGATAGGGTGAGGGTTAGGGTTAGGGTTAGGGTAACGGTTTGGGTTAGGTTTAGGGTTAGGGTTAGGGTTTGGGTTATGGTAAGGGTGAGGTTTAGGTTTTGGGTTAGGGTTAGGGTTATAGTAAGGATTAGGATTAGGGTTTGGAATAGGGCCAGGGTTAGGGCTAGGGTTAGGGTTAGGGTTAGGTTTAGGATTTGGTTTAGGGTTAGCTTTACAGTTAGAATTAGGGTTAGGGTTTGGGTTATGGTTAGGGTTAGGGTTTGGTTGAGGGTTAGGCTTAGTGTTAGGGATTAGGGGTTAGGATGTTGGGTGTCAAATGACAAAATTGATCTGTTCCTCCTGCCGCAGTCTCTCCACGTAGTCCCCAGCGTCCTAATTTGGAACCGTGTGGCCTTCATTCCCACATCCTCACTCTACCAAGTGATGTCATGCACTTGCAACTATCCTTTCCTTGAGGTCAGAGCGCTGGAATTCCACCTCAAGGTACCAGGAGGGTCAATGCAGCTGCAGGACGACATGTGGCACACATTGTCTTTCCATGTTCCTATGCAGGACTTGGCTTGCACAGTGACAGCAAGTAAGGGAGTAGAATGTCATGCCTACTACCTGTGCTTAGTCCCCTCTCCACCCCTCTGCTTCTCTTCTCTGTCCCCACAGCTTGCACTTCTATACAGCCTACCTGGCAGGAGAGCTAGAGGGACATCATTAAGAACAGAAGCTGTAGTCTGGATGGCAGGGTCCACTATGAACTGCTCTCTGAGACCTGACAAGGAGCCTGTTGCCACAGATTATTCAGGGCTCCTCATGTAATTACTTCAACACAAACTTCTCCCTCACAGATTTCTTGCTTGGCACAGAGATTACTGGAGTCTCATTGGGCTTCTTACAATTGTGCACTGTGGCCTAGATGGATGGTAAAACCCCCTTACAAACTGAGAAAAACTGCCCTGCAAGGTATGCCTAGTCTAGAACTTGATAAAGCCCACCTTAGAGGAAGTGAGTGCCATCAATTTGAGTACTCTCTGGCTGTCCAGGCTGTTTGAAGCCCAGGACAAACATTGTCTCAGGGAAAAGCAGAGCCTTCCTAAGACCTGAATAGGAGTCCTGACCTCCCCTCTGCTTCGACATTGTCACCCACCTTTTCATTACGGAGTCCAGACCCTGACAGGAAGCGGTGTGACTTGCAGATTTTAAGAATGTAGAGACAAACAGATAGTTCCCATTCTGGGCATCTCTTGACAGATAGCTCAACAACTTCTTCACTTTGTCTGCATTCTGTAGATTAACCTGCACAGCTCAGTAAGTATACGGGATATTTTCTGGTCATCCTTAGGAAGGAGAGAGGAAGGAAGTTTCAAACTTGTAAACTCTGTCAGATTTCTCAATCATATGTTGCCATACACTAAGGTGAAAAATGGTAATTTCCTCAATATTCTCTCTCTATCTCCCTGTCTCACTCACTTTTTCTCTCTGTTTCTCGCTCTCTCTAACACACACACACACTCACACGCATACATACACAGACACACACACACAAAAGACGAACATGGGTGGACCAAGGGATTACAAAGTTTAACTGAAAGGCACTCATCATTGTCTCCTGTGTGACCCAGTGCATAAACCGCCAGATGCTCTGGGCTACAGCGAGCACTCAGTGTCTCCAGAAGTGGCCAAGGCACCTATTCCTGGTGTTTCTGGTCCTCAGTCTCCAGAAGAAGAGAACGAGGATTAACATATCCTGCTCTGGTCATTGTATGCAGACAAGTGAGTCAGTTCAGATTGCTACAGACCTGTAGTTACTAGGTAACTACAAGATTCTGAGTTCTCTTTCATCTGATGTCATAGAGGTGAGGTCACTTCCTGGGATCCTCTGACATAGCCTCTTCCTTACATAGCAGTGCTTGCACTGCTAAGTACTCTCCTGCCCCCTGTCCATGTGGACAGTTCCATCAGTATGCCCATTCCACCACACCCACCCAACTGGCTGGGTATGCCTGGCTTCAGCAACCTCTCAACTCTGAAGAAATTCCGCTAGATTCCAACCTATCCTGCTATACCTATCTGACAGCAAAGCATTATTTGGCTTACACTTCCATGTCACAATCCATTTCGGAGTGTAGTCAGCTCAAGAACTCAAGAAAAGAGTATTAAAAGCACAAGCTACTTGTTCAAAGGTGGCACACTACACAAGACTCTCAAGGAACGCAAACATGATGTAGTAAGCACAAATAGACATCTACCAAGTATGAAGAACTTACAGAAATAAGCACTCTCACAATTATGAAATTGGATTGAATGGATAGCTTAGAGGGCAAACTTCTTGTAATTCAATCATGTGGATCTGAGTTTGAATTCTAGAACCCAGGATAATGACTGGCCTCAGGAAGCAGACTTGGAATCCCAGCATCTGGGAGGCAGACACAAGAGAACCCTGGGCTTCCAGCCATGCTAAAACACTGAGTTATAAGTCAGTGAGTAACTTTGTCTCATTAAAAAGTGGATGAGAACCTGAAAACACTAACCAAAAGTTTAATCTTTGCATTTAGGCAAATATGAGCCTAAACAGAGACACACACACACAGAAACACACACACAGGCACACACAAGAACATCATTCCAGTGTTACTCATGAAGCCTGTTCGAGTGCTTAGAACATACCATTGAAAATGACCACTTGCCTCGCATTGCTGTAGAAGGGGAGATTTAACATAATGCAGAGACTGTTGACAAGTTTCAACCACAGTTGTATACTAAAGATTTTGAGAGCAGGAGAACATCTTCCGAAAGCACACTTTATCATCCTTCCAGGAGCTCCCATCCTAACATATCTCCCAGGGATGAAGAGCATGCAGTTTTGCAGGTCACTGAATACACTCGTCTTGTATGTGGATTCTAGGAAGGGTAGGGATCTGCAATAGCAGGAAACAGTGGCAAAAGGTCATCGACCATCTGAGCATTCCTACACAGTTCACGTCAGTGTGGTTTATGTTTAGCTCTGATGTCAACTGTCTGCTGTCATCTGGAAAACCGAGTGATGTATAAACAGAGTAATACACAGTAGTCATGTCTTTTGGTTGATGAGTATCTGTGCAAAGTGTGTGCAACTGTTTGTCATCCCAAGTGGCACAGTATCTAATGTGGGTAGTTTGTTGTGTGTAAGAAGGAGGCGAAAAACCTATCACAAATTATGTTTCTGGAAAAGCCCAAGGACATGACAGTCATATCCAACATGAGGCAATCTGGACACTGGGGGAAGACCAGAGAAGAGCATTGCTTAGAATGCATGAGCCCTGGATTCCCCAAAAGAAAAGGAGGAACAAAAGCAGATAACAGGTCCAAGGATCCAGAAGGGGATGGTAGGAGGGCTTGATGAAGGCCACCAAGCTACACACTGAGTCACCAGTTTCTGGTGAGCTGCATAAGTTCTAGGCGGTAAAGTCCTACGCAAATGAATTGAGGGAGGGGACTGAGATCTAAAGAGGCCTTGTATGAAAGTACCATTTCTTCTCATCAGTTCTATGGTATCTAAAGGCCAAACAGCTCCCCAGCTCAAAGTAGGTCCAGGAAGTTCCAAGAATTTTTCCAAAAAAAAACTCGTCCCAGGCTTTAAAAAATATATCAATGAAAACAAAGCCAGGGTAAGTATGAACTACCCTAATGTCAGCTAACCAGAGACTGTCTTTTCACTGAACCAACCCTAGGCACCTAGCACACCGTTCTACCCCTGCACTCCCAGAATGGCACTTACAGTGCTTACTTCACTTACAGTTGCAGAACTTGAGATCACTGTGCAGAATGGTTTCTATGGCATCTTAAGCATGCACTGCATATCTGCCTCAGCATTGGCCAAGTGTTCTTCGATTGGTGACCAAGGTGAGGTTGAGAACCTCTCAGCCTGGGAACTCCAGCGTGAGGCAGAGATGTGGCTGTGTAATGCACATGTCAAGCAGCTCAATGATAAAATTGATCTGTTCCTCCTGCTGCAGGCTCTCCACCTAGTCCCCAGTGGGTTTGGGTTTGGATTTGGGTTAGGTTTAGGGTTAGGGTTAGGGTTTCGTTTGGGTTAGGGTTAGGGTTAGGGTTTCGGTTAGGGTAAGGTTTAGGTTCAGGGTTAGGGTTAGGGTTAGGGTTAGGTTTAGGGTTAGGGTTAGGGTTAGGTTTTGGGTTAGGGTTAGATTTAGGGTTAGGTTTAGGGTTAGGGTTAGGGTTAGAGTTAGGGTTAGTTTTAGGTCTAGTGTTAGGGTTAGGGTTACGGTTTAGGGTTAGGGTTAGGGTTTGGATTGGGTTAGGTTTAGGGTTAGGATTAGGGTTAAGGTTAGCTTTTCGGTTAGTGTTAGGGTTAGGGTTAGGGTTTGGGTTTGGGTTAGGTTTAGCGTTTCGGTTATGGTTATGGTTAGGGTTAGGGTTAGGGTATCGGTTTGGGCTAGCGTTAGGTTTAGTGTTAGATTTAGTATTAGGGTTAGGGTTAGGGTTAGGGTTAGGATTTGGTTTTGGTTTAAGGTAAGGGTTAGGGTTAGGTTTAGGGTTTGGGTTTGTGTTAGGGTTAGGTATAGTGTTAGATTTAGTATTAGGGTTAGGGTCAGGGTTAGGGTTAGGGTTAAGTTTTGGGTTAGGGTTAGGGTTAGGGTTAGGGTTATAGTTAGGTTTAGGGTTATTGTTCGGGTTAGGGTTAAGGTTAGGGTTAGGGTTAGGTTTAGTGTTAGATTTAGTATTAGGGTTAGGGTCAAGGTTAGGGTTAGGGTTAAGGTTTGGGTTAGGTTTAGGGTGAGGGTCATAGTTAGGAGTAGGGTTATTGTTCGGGTTAGGGTTAAGGTTAGGGTTAGGTTTAATGTTAGGATTAGGTTTAGGGTTAGGTTTATGGTTAAGGTTTGGATTAGGGTTAGGGATAGGGTGAGGGTTAGGGTTAGGGTTAGGGTAACGGTTTGGGTTAGGTTTAGGGTTAGGGTTAGGGTTTGGGTTATGGTAAGGGTGAGGTTTAGGTTTTGGGTTAGGGTTAGGGTTATAGTAAGGATTAGGGTTAGGGTTTGGAATAGGGTTAGGGTTAGGGTTAGGGTTAGGGTTAGGGTTAATGTTAGGATTACTGTTAGGGTTAGGGTTATGGTTAATGTTTGGTTTAGGGTTGCGGATAGGGTTAGTGTTACGGTCTGTGTTAGGGTTAGGGTGAGGGTTAGGGTAATGGTTTGGGTTGGGGTTATTGTTAGGGCTAGGTTTAGGGTCAGGGTTAGGGATAGGGATTCAGTTTGAGTTAGGGTTAGTTTTCGGGTTATAGTTTGGGTTAGGGTTAGGGTTAGGATTTTGGTTAGTGTTAGGGTTATAGCTAGGATTAGGGTTAGGGTTTGTTTTACGGTTAGGGTTACGGATAGGTTTAGGGTTTAGGTTAGGGTTAGGGTTAGTTTTAGGGTTAGGCTTTGGTTTTGGGTTAGGGTTAGTGTTTGGTTTAGGGTTAGGGTTAGGATTATTGTTTTTGTTAAGTTTAGGGTTAGGGTTAGGGTTTGGGATAGGTTTAGGGTTATGATTAGGGTTTGGGTTAGGGTTAGTGTTAGGATTAGGATTAGGCTTAGGGTTAGGGTTAGGTTTGGGGTTTGGGTTTGGGTTAGGGTTAGTTTTAGGGTTAGGCTTTGGTTTTGGGTTAGGGTTAGTGTTTGGTTTAGGGTTAGGGTTAGGGTTATTGTTTTTGTTAAGTTTAGGGTTAGGGTTAGGGTTTGGGATAGGCTTAGGGTTATGATTAGGGTTTGGGTTAGGGTTAGTGTTAGGGTTAGGATTAGGGTTAGGGTTAGGGTTAGGGTTAGGGTAAGGGATAGGGTTAGAGTTAATGTTAGGATTAGGGTTAGGGTTAGGGTTAGGGTTAAGGATGCGTTAGGGTTAGGGTTAGGATTAGAGTTAGGGTTAGGGTTAGGGTTAGGGTTAGGTTTAGGATTTGGTTTAGGTTTAGCTTTACAGTTAGGATTAGGGTTATGGTTTGGGTTAGGGTTACGCTTAGGGTTAGGGTTAATGTTAGGATGAGAGTCAGGGTTAGCTTTAGATTTAGGGTTACGGTTTGGGTTAGGTTTAGCGTTAGGGTTAGGGTTTGGGTTAGGGATAGGTTTAGGGTTAGGGTTAGATTTAGGGTTTGTGTTTGGGTTAGGTTAAGGGTTAGGGTTAGGGTTAGTGTTAGTGTTAGAGTTTGTGTTTGGGCTAGGGTAAGGGGTAGGGTTAGGATTAGTGTTAGGGTTTGTTTTAGCATTAGGGTTAGGTTTCGGTTTAGGGTTAGGGTTAGGGTTAGGGTTAGGGTTAGCGTTTGGGTTTGCTTTACGTTTAGGTTAAGGTTTAGGGTTTCATTTGTGTTAGGGTTAGGTTTAGGGTTAGGGTTAGGGTTAGGGTTAGGGTTAAGGTTAGGCTTTGGGTTTGTGTTAGGGTTAGGGTTTGTGTTAGGGTTAGGTTTAGGGTTAGGTTTAGGCTTTGTGTTTGGGTTAGGTTTAGGGTTAGGGTTAGGGTTAGGGTTTGTGTTTGGGTTAGGTTTAGTGTTAGGGTTAGGGTTTGTGTTTGGGTTAGGTTTAGGGTTAGGGTTAAGGTTAGGGTTAGGGTTAATGTTAGGATTAGGATTAGGGTTAGGGTTAGGGTTAAGGATGGGTTAGGGTTAGGGTTAGGATTAGAGTTAGGGTTAGGTTTAGGGTTAGGTTTAGGATTTGTTTTAGGGTTAGCTTTACAGGTAGGATTAGGGTTATGGTTTGGGTTAGGGTTACGCTTAGTGTTAGAGTTAATGTAAGGTTGAGAGTCAGGGTTAGGGTAAGGGTTAGGGTTAGGGTTAGGGGTAGGGTTAGGGTTAGGGATAAGTTTAGGCTTTTGGTTTGGGTTAGGGTTAGGGTTTGTGTTAGAGTTAGGTTTAGGGTTAGGTTTAGTCTTTCGGTTTGGGTTAGGTTTAGGGTTAGGGTTAGGGTTAGGCTTTGGGGTTGGGTTAGGTTTAGGGTTAGTGTTAGGGTTTGGGTTTGGGTTAGGTTTAGGGTTAATGTTAGGATTAGGCTTAGGGTTACGGTTAGGGTTAAGGATGGGTTAGGGTCAGGGTTAGGGTTAGAATTAGGGTTAGGGTTAGGGTTAGGGTTAGGTTTAGGATTTGGTTTAGGGTTAGCTTTACAGTTAGAATTAGGGTTAGGGTTTGGGTTATGGTTAGGGTTAGGGTTTGGTTGAGGGTTAGGCTTAGTGTTAGGGGTTAGGGGTTAGGATGTTGGGTGTCAAATGACAAAATTGATCTGTTCCTCCTGCCGCAGTCTCTCCACGTAGTCCCCAGCGTCCTAATTTGGAACCGTGTGGCCTTCATTCCCACATCCTCACTCTACCAAGTGATGTCATGCACTTGCAACTATCCTTTCCTTGAGGTCAGAGCGCTGGAATTCCACCTCAAGGTACCAGGAGGGTCAATGCAGCTGCAGGACGACATGTGGCACACATTGTCTTTCCATGTTCCTATGCAGGACTTGGCTTGCACAGTGACAGCAAGTAAGGGAGTAGAATGTCATGCCTACTACCTGTGCTTAGTCCCCTCTCCACCCCTCTGCTTCTCTTCTCTGTCCCCACAGCTTGCACTTCTATACAGCCTACCTGGCAGGAGAGCTAGAGGGACATCATTAAGAACAGAAGCTGTAGTCTGGATGGCAGGGTCCACTATGAACTGCTCTCTGAGACCTGACAAGGAGCCTGTTGCCACAGATTATTCAGGGCTCCTCATGTAATTACTTCAACACAAACTTCTCCCTCACAGATTTCTTGCTTGGCACAGAGATTACTGGAGTCTCATTGGGCTTCTTACAATTGTGCACTGTGGCCTAGATGGATGGTAAAACCCCCTTACAAACTGACAAAAACTGCCCTGCAAGGTATGCCTAGTCTAGAACTTGATAAAGCCCACCTTAGAGGAAGTGAGTGCCATCAATTTGAGTACTCTCTGGCTGTCCAGGCTGTTTGAAGCCCAGGACAAACATTGTCTCAGGGAAAAGCAGAGCCTTCCTGAGACCTGAATAGGAGTCCTGACCTCCCCTCTGCTTCGACATTGTCACCCACCTTTTCATTACGGAGTCCAGACCCTGACAGGAAGCGGTGTGACTTGCAGATTTTAAGAATGTAGAGACAAACAGATAGTTCCCATTCTGGGCATCTCTTGACAGATAGCTCAACAACTTCTTCACTTTGTCTGCATTCTGTAGATTAACCTGCACAGCTCAGTAAGTATACGGGATATTTTCTGGTCATCCTTAGGAAGGAGAGAGGAAGGAAGTTTCAAACTTGTAAACTCTGTCAGATTTCTCAATCATATGTTGCCATACACTAAGGTGAAAAATGGTAATTTCCTCAATATTCTCTCTCTATCTCCCTGTCTCACTCACTTTTTCTCTCTGTTTCTCGCTCTCTCTAACACACACACACACTCACACGCATACATACACAGACACACACACACAAAAGACGAACATGGGTGGACCAAGGGATTACAAAGTTTAACTGAAAGGCACTCATCATTGTCTCCTGTGTGACCCAGTGCATAAACCGCCAGATGCTCTGGGCTACAGCGAGCACTCAGTGTCTCCAGAAGTGGCCAAGGCACCTATTCCTGGTGTTTCTGGTCCTCAGTCTCCAGAAGAAGAGAACGAGGATTAACATATCCTGCTCTGGTCATTGTATGCAGACAAGTGAGTCAGTTCAGATTGCTACAGACCTGTAGTTACTAGGTAACTACAAGATTCTGAGTTCTCTTTCATCTGATGTCATAGAGGTGAGGTCACTTCCTGGGATCCTCTGACATAGCCTCTTCCTTACATAGCAGTGCTTGCACTGCTAAGTACTCTCCTGCCCCCTGTCCATGTGGACAGTTCCATCAGTATGCCCATTCCACCACACCCACCCAACTGGCTGGGTATGCCTGGCTTCAGCAACCTCTCAACTCTGAAGAAATTCCGCTAGATTCCAACCTATCCTGCTATACCTATCTGACAGCAAAGCATTATTTGGCTTACACTTCCATGTCACAATCCATTTCGGAGTGTAGTCAGCTCAAGAACTCAAGAAAAGAGTATTAAAAGCACAAGCTACTTGTTCAAAGGTGGCACACTACACAAGACTCTCAAGGAACGCAAACATGATGTAGTAAGCACAAATAGACATCTACCAAGTATGAAGAACTTACAGAAATAAGCACTCTCACAATTATGAAATTGGATTGAATGGATAGCTTAGAGGGCAAACTTCTTGTAATTCAATCATGTGGATCTGAGTTTGAATTCTAGAACCCAGGATAATGACTGGCCTCAGGAAGCAGACTTGGAATCCCAGCATCTGGGAGGCAGACACAAGAGAACCCTGGGCTTCCAGCCATGCTAAAACACTGAGTTATAAGTCAGTGAGTAACTTTGTCTCATTAAAAAGTGGATGAGAACCTGAAAACACTAACCAAAAGTTTAATCTTTGCATTTAGGCAAATATGAGCCTAAACAGAGACACACACACACAGAAACACACACACAGGCACACACAAGAACATCATTCCAGTGTTACTCATGAAGCCTGTTCGAGTGCTTAGAACATACCATTGAAAATGACCACTTGCCTCGCATTGCTGTAGAAGGGGAGATTTAACATAATGCAGAGACTGTTGACAAGTTTCAACCACAGTTGTATACTAAAGATTTTGAGAGCAGGAGAACATCTTCCGAAAGCACACTTTATCATCCTTCCAGGAGCTCCCATCCTAACATATCTCCCAGGGATGAAGAGCATGCAGTTTTGCAGGTCACTGAATACACTCGTCTTGTATGTGGATTCTAGGAAGGGTAGGGATCTGCAATAGCAGGAAACAGTGGCAAAAGGTCATCGACCATCTGAGCATTCCTACACAGTTCACGTCAGTGTGGTTTATGTTTAGCTCTGATGTCAACTGTCTGCTGTCATCTGGAAAACCGAGTGATGTATAAACAGAGTAATACACAGTAGTCATGTCTTTTGGTTGATGAGTATCTGTGCAAAGTGTGTGCAACTGTTTGTCATCCCAAGTGGCACAGTATCTAATGTGGGTAGTTTGTTGTGTGTAAGAAGGAGGCGAAAAACCTATCACAAATTATGTTTCTGGAAAAGCCCAAGGACATGACAGTCATATCCAACATGAGGCAATCTGGACACTGGGGGAAGACCAGAGAAGAGCATTGCTTAGAATGCATGAGCCCTGGATTCCCCAAAAGAAAAGGAGGAACAAAAGCAGATAACAGGTCCAAGGATCCAGAAGGGGATGGTAGGAGGGCTTGATGAAGGCCACCAAGCTACACACTGAGTCACCAGTTTCTGGTGAGCTGCATAAGTTCTAGGCGGTAAAGTCCTACGCAAATGAATTGAGGGAGGGGACTGAGATCTAAAGAGGCCTTGTATGAAAGTACCATTTCTTCTCATCAGTTCTATGGTATCTAAAGGCCAAACAGCTCCCCAGCTCAAAGTAGGTCCAGGAAGTTCCAAGAATTTTTCCAAAAAAAAACTCGTCCCAGGCTTTAAAAAATATATCAATGAAAACAAAGCCAGGGTAAGTATGAACTACCCTAATGTCAGCTAACCAGAGACTGTCTTTTCACTGAACCAACCCTAGGCACCTAGCACACCGTTCTACCCCTGCACTCCCAGAATGGCACTTACAGTGCTTACTTCACTTACAGTTGCAGAACTTGAGATCACTGTGCAGAATGGTTTCTATGGCATCTTAAGCATGCACTGCATATCTGCCTCAGCATTGGCCAAGTGTTCTTCGATTGGTGACCAAGGTGAGGTTGAGAACCTCTCAGCCTGGGAACTCCAGCGTGAGGCAGAGATGTGGCTGTGTAATGCACATGTCAAGCAGCTCAATGATAAAATTGATCTGTTCCTCCTGCTGCAGGCTCTCCACCTAGTCCCCAGTGGGTTTGGGTTTGGATTTGGGTTAGGTTTAGGGTTAGGGTTAGGGTTTCGTTTGGGTTAGGGTTAGGGTTAGGGTTTCGGTTAGGGTAAGGTTTAGGTTCAGGGTTAGGGTTAGGGTTAGGGTTAGGTTTAGGGTTAGGGTTAGGGTTAGGTTTTGGGTTAGGGTTAGATTTAGGGTTAGGGTTAGGGTTTGGGTTTGGGTTAGAGTTAGGGTTAGTTTTAGGTCTAGTGTTAGGGTTAGGGTTACGGTTTAGGGTTAGGGTTAGGGTTTGGATTGGGTTAGGTTTAGGTTTAGGATTAGGGTTAAGGTTAGCTTTTCGGTTAGTGTTAGGATTAGGGTTAGGGTTTGGGTTTGGGTTAGGTTTAGCGTTTCGGTTATGGTTATGGTTAGGGTTAGGGTTAGGGTATCGGTTTGGGCTAGCGTTAGGTTTAGTGTTAGATTTAGTATTAGGGTTAGGGTTAGGGTTAGGGTTAGGATTTGGTTTTGGTTTAAGGTAAGGGTTAGGGTTAGGTTTAGGGTTTGGGTTTGTGTTAGGGTTAGGTATAGTGTTAGATTTAGTATTAGGGTTAGGGTCAGGGTTAGGGTTAGGGTTAAGTTTTGGGTTAGGGTTAGGGTTAGGGTTAGGGTTATAGTTAGGTTTAGGGTTATTGTTCGGGTTAGGGTTAAGGTTAGGGTTAGGGTTAGGTTTAGTGTTAGATTTAGTATTAGGGTTAGGGTCAAGGTTAGGGTTAGGGTTAAGGTTTGGGTTAGGTTTAGGGTGAGGGTCATAGTTAGGAGTAGGGTTATTGTTCGGGTTAGGGTTAAGGTTAGGGTTAGGTTTAATGTTAGGATTAGGTTTAGGGTTAGGTTTATGGTTAAGGTTTGGATTAGGGTTAGGGATAGGGTGAGGGTTAGGGTTAGGGTTAGGGTAACGGTTTGGGTTAGGTTTAGGGTTAGGGTTAGGGTTTGGGTTATGGTAAGGGTGAGGTTTAGGTTTTGGGTTAGGGTTAGGGTTATAGTAAGGATTAGGGTTAGGGTTTGGAATAGGGTTAGGGTTAGGGTTAGGGTTAGGGTTAGGGTTAATGTTAGGATTACTGTTAGGGTTAGGGTTATGGTTAATGTTTGGTTTAGGGTTACGGATAGGGTTAGTGTTACGGTTTGTGTTAGGGTTAGGGTGAGGGTTAGGGTAATGGTTTGGGTTGGGGTTATTGTTAGGGTTAGGTTTAGGGTCAGGGTTAGGGATAGGGATTCAGTTTGAGTTAGGGTTAGTTTTCGGGTTATAGTTTGGGTTAGGGTTAGGGTTAGGATTTTGGTTAGTGTTAGGGTTATAGCTAGGATTAGGGTTAGGGTTTGTTTTACGGTTAGGGTTACGGATAGGTTTAGGGTTTAGGTTAGGGTTAGGGTTAGTTTTAGGGTTAGGCTTTGGTTTTGGGTTAGGGTTAGTGTTTGGTTTAGGGTTAGGGTTAGGATTATTGTTTTTGTTAAGTTTAGGGTTAGGGTTAGGGTTTGGGATAGGGTTAGGGTTATGATTAGGGTTTGGGTTAGGGTTAGTGTTAGGATTAGGATTAGGCTTAGGGTTAGGGTTAGGTTTGGGGTTTGGGTTTGGGTTAGGGTTAGTTTTAGGGTTAGGCTTTGGTTTTGGGTTAGGGTTAGTGTTTGGTTTAGGGTTAGGGTTAGGGTTATTGTTTTTGTTAAGTTTAGGGTTAGGGTTAGGGTTTGGGATAGGGTTAGGGTTATGATTAGGGTTTGGGTTAGGGTTAGTGTTAGGGTTAGGATTAGGGTTAGGGTTAGGGTTAGGGTTAGGGTAAGGGATAGGGTTAGAGTTAATGTTAGGATTAGGGTTAGGGTTAGGGTTAGGGTTAAGGATGCGTTAGGGTTAGGGTTAGGATTAGGGTTAGGGTTAGGGTTAGGGTTAGGGTTAGGTTTAGGATTTGGTTTAGGTTTAGCTTTACAGTTAGGATTAGGGTTATGGTTTGGGTTAGGGTTACGCTTAGGGTTAGGGTTAATGTTAGGATGAGAGTCAGGGTTAGCTTTAGATTTAGGGTTACGGTTTGGGTTAGGTTTAGCGTTAGGGTTAGGGTTTGGGTTAGGGATAGGTTTAGGGTTAGGGTTAGATTTAGGGTTTGTGTTTGGGTTAGGTTAAGGGTTAGGGTTAGGGTTAGTGTTAGTGTTAGAGTTTGTGTTTGGGCTAGGGTAAGGGGTAGGGTTAGGATTAGTGTTAGGGTTTGTTTTAGCATTAGGGTTAGGTTTGGGTTTAGGGTTAGGGTTAGGGTTAGGGTTAGGGTTAGCGTTTGGGTTTGGTTTAGGTTTAGGTTAAGGTTTAGGGTTTCATTTGTGTTAGGGCTAGGTTTAGGGTTAGGGTTAGGGTTAGGGTTAGGGTTAAGGTTAGGCTTTGGGTTTGTGTTAGGGTTAGGGTTTGTGTTAGGGTTAGGTTTAGGGTTAGGTTTAGGCTTTGTGTTTGGGTTAGGTTTAGGGTTAGGGTTAGGGTTAGGGTTTGTGTTTGGGTTAGGTTTAGTGTTAGGGTTAGGGTTTGTGTTTGGGTTAGGTTTAGGGTTAGGGTTAAGGTTAGGGTTAGGGTTAATGTTAGGATTAGGATTAGGGTTAGGGTTAGGGTTAAGGATGGGTTAGGGTTAGGGTTAGGATTAGAGTTAGGGTTAGGTTTAGGGTTAGGTTTAGGATTTGTTTTAGGGTTAGCTTTACAGGTAGGATTAGGGTTATGGTTTGGGTTAGGGTTACGCTTAGTGTTAGAGTTAATGTTAGGATGAGAGTCAGGGTTAGGGTTAGGGTTAGGGTTAGGGTTAGGGTTAGGGTTAGGGTTAGGGTTAGGGTTAAGTTTAGGCTTTTGGTTTGGGTTAGGGTTAGGGTTTGTGTTAGAGTTAGGTTTAGGGTTAGGTTTAGTCTTTGGGTTTGGGTTAGGTTTAGGGTTAGGGTTAGGGTTAGGCTTTGGGGTTGGGTTAGGTTTAGGGTTAGTGTTAGGGTTTGGGTTTGGGTTAGGTTTAGGGTTAATGTTAGGATTAGGCTTAGGGTTACGGTTAGGGTTAAGGATGGGTTAGGGTCAGGGTTAGGGTTAGAATTAGGGTTAGGGTTAGGGTTAGGGTTAGGTTTAGGATTTGGTTTAGGGTTAGCTTTACAGTTAGAATTAGGGTTAGGGTTTGGGTTATGGTTAGGGTTAGGGTTTGGTTGAGGGTTAGGCTTAGTGTTAGGGGTTAGGGGTTAGGATGTTGGGTGTCAAATGACAAAATTGATCTGTTCCTCCTGCCGCAGTCTCTCCACGTAGTCCCCAGCGTCCTAATTTGGAACCGTGTGGCCTTCATTCCCACATCCTCACTCTACCAAGTGATGTCATGCACTTGCAACTATCCTTTCCTTGAGGTCAGAGCGCTGGAATTCCACCTCAAGGTACCAGGAGGGTCAATGCAGCTGCAGGACGACATGTGGCACACATTGTCTTTCCATGTTCCTATGCAGGACTTGGCTTGCACAGTGACAGCAAGTAAGGGAGTAGAATGTCATGCCTACTACCTGTGCTTAGTCCCCTCTCCACCCCTCTGCTTCTCTTCTCTGTCCCCACAGCTTGCACTTCTATACAGCCTACCTGGCAGGAGAGCTAGAGGGACATCATTAAGAACAGAAGCTGTAGTCTGGATGGCAGGGTCCACTATGAACTGCTCTCTGAGACCTGACAAGGAGCCTGTTGCCACAGATTATTCAGGGCTCCTCATGTAATTACTTCAACACAAACTTCTCCCTCACAGATTTCTTGCTTGGCACAGAGATTACTGGAGTCTCATTGGGCTTCTTACAATTGTGCACTGTGGCCTAGATGGATGGTAAAACCCCCTTACAAACTGACAAAAACTGCCCTGCAAGGTATGCCTAGTCTAGAACTTGATAAAGCCCACCTTAGAGGAAGTGAGTGCCATCAATTTGAGTACTCTCTGGCTGTCCAGGCTGTTTGAAGCCCAGGACAAACATTGTCTCAGGGAAAAGCAGAGCCTTCCTAAGACCTGAATAGGAGTCCTGACCTCCCCTCTGCTTCGACATTGTCACCCACCTTTTCATTACGGAGTCCAGACCCTGACAGGAAGCGGTGTGACTTGCAGATTTTAAGAATGTAGAGACAAACAGATAGTTCCCATTCTGGGCATCTCTTGACAGATAGCTCAACAACTTCTTCACTTTGTCTGCATTCTGTAGATTAACCTGCACAGCTCAGTAAGTATACGGGATATTTTCTGGTCATCCTTAGGAAGGAGAGAGGAAGGAAGTTTCAAACTTGTAAACTCTGTCAGATTTCTCAATCATATGTTGCCATACACTAAGGTGAAAAATGGTAATTTCCTCAATATTCTCTCTCTATCTCCCTGTCTCACTCACTTTTTCTCTCTGTTTCTCGCTCTCTCTAACACACACACACACTCACACGCATACATACACAGACACACACACACAAAAGACGAACATGGGTGGACCAAGGGATTACAAAGTTTAACTGAAAGGCACTCATCATTGTCTCCTGTGTGACCCAGTGCATAAACCGCCAGATGCTCTGGGCTACAGCGAGCACTCAGTGTCTCCAGAAGTGGCCAAGGCACCTATTCCTGGTGTTTCTGGTCCTCAGTCTCCAGAAGAAGAGAACGAGGATTAACATATCCTGCTCTGGTCATTGTATGCAGACAAGTGAGTCAGTTCAGATTGCTACAGACCTGTAGTTACTAGGTAACTACAAGATTCTGAGTTCTCTTTCATCTGATGTCATAGAGGTGAGGTCACTTCCTGGGATCCTCTGACATAGCCTCTTCCTTACATAGCAGTGCTTGCACTGCTAAGTACTCTCCTGCCCCCTGTCCATGTGGACAGTTCCATCAGTATGCCCATTCCACCACACCCACCCAACTGGCTGGGTATGCCTGGCTTCAGCAACCTCTCAACTCTGAAGAAATTCCGCTAGATTCCAACCTATCCTGCTATACCTATCTGACAGCAAAGCATTATTTGGCTTACACTTCCATGTCACAATCCATTTCGGAGTGTAGTCAGCTCAAGAACTCAAGAAAAGAGTATTAAAAGCACAAGCTACTTGTTCAAAGGTGGCACACTACACAAGACTCTCAAGGAACGCAAACATGATGTAGTAAGCACAAATAGACATCTACCAAGTATGAAGAACTTACAGAAATAAGCACTCTCACAATTATGAAATTGGATTGAATGGATAGCTTAGAGGGCAAACTTCTTGTAATTCAATCATGTGGATCTGAGTTTGAATTCTAGAACCCAGGATAATGACTGGCCTCAGGAAGCAGACTTGGAATCCCAGCATCTGGGAGGCAGACACAAGAGAACCCTGGGCTTCCAGCCATGCTAAAACACTGAGTTATAAGTCAGTGAGTAACTTTGTCTCATTAAAAAGTGGATGAGAACCTGAAAACACTAACCAAAAGTTTAATCTTTGCATTTAGGCAAATATGAGCCTAAACAGAGACACACACACACAGAAACACACACACAGGCACACACAAGAACATCATTCCAGTGTTACTCATGAAGCCTGTTCGAGTGCTTAGAACATACCATTGAAAATGACCACTTGCCTCGCATTGCTGTAGAAGGGGAGATTTAACATAATGCAGAGACTGTTGACAAGTTTCAACCACAGTTGTATACTAAAGATTTTGAGAGCAGGAGAACATCTTCCGAAAGCACACTTTATCATCCTTCCAGGAGCTCCCATCCTAACATATCTCCCAGGGATGAAGAGCATGCAGTTTTGCAGGTCACTGAATACACTCGTCTTGTATGTGGATTCTAGGAAGGGTAGGGATCTGCAATAGCAGGAAACAGTGGCAAAAGGTCATCGACCATCTGAGCATTCCTACACAGTTCACGTCAGTGTGGTTTATGTTTAGCTCTGATGTCAACTGTCTGCTGTCATCTGGAAAACCGAGTGATGTATAAACAGAGTAATACACAGTAGTCATGTCTTTTGGTTGATGAGTATCTGTGCAAAGTGTGTGCAACTGTTTGTCATCCCAAGTGGCACAGTATCTAATGTGGGTAGTTTGTTGTGTGTAAGAAGGAGGCGAAAAACCTATCACAAATTATGTTTCTGGAAAAGCCCAAGGACATGACAGTCATATCCAACATGAGGCAATCTGGACACTGGGGGAAGACCAGAGAAGAGCATTGCTTAGAATGCATGAGCCCTGGATTCCCCAAAAGAAAAGGAGGAACAAAAGCAGATAACAGGTCCAAGGATCCAGAAGGGGATGGTAGGAGGGCTTGATGAAGGCCACCAAGCTACACACTGAGTCACCAGTTTCTGGTGAGCTGCATAAGTTCTAGGCGGTAAAGTCCTACGCAAATGAATTGAGGGAGGGGACTGAGATCTAAAGAGGCCTTGTATGAAAGTACCATTTCTTCTCATCAGTTCTATGGTATCTAAAGGCCAAACAGCTCCCCAGCTCAAAGTAGGTCCAGGAAGTTCCAAGAATTTTTCCAAAAAAAAACTCGTCCCAGGCTTTAAAAAATATATCAATGAAAACAAAGCCAGGGTAAGTATGAACTACCCTAATGTCAGCTAACCAGAGACTGTCTTTTCACTGAACCAACCCTAGGCACCTAGCACACCGTTCTACCCCTGCACTCCCAGAATGGCACTTACAGTGCTTACTTCACTTACAGTTGCAGAACTTGAGATCACTGTGCAGAATGGTTTCTATGGCATCTTAAGCATGCACTGCATATCTGCCTCAGCATTGGCCAAGTGTTCTTCGATTGGTGACCAAGGTGAGGTTGAGAACCTCTCAGCCTGGGAACTCCAGCGTGAGGCAGAGATGTGGCTGTGTAATGCACATGTCAAGCAGCTCAATGATAAAATTGATCTGTTCCTCCTGCTGCAGGCTCTCCACCTAGTCCCCAGTGGGTTTGGGTTTGGATTTGGGTTAGGTTTAGGGTTAGGGTTAGGGTTTCGTTTGGGTTAGGGTTAGGGTTAGGGTTTCGGTTAGGGTAAGGTTTAGGTTCAGGGTTAGGGTTAGGGTTAGGGTTAGGTTTAGGGTTAGGGTTAGGGTTAGGTTTTGGGTTAGGGTTAGATTTAGAGTTAGGGTTAGGGTTTGGGTTTGGGTTAGAGTTAGGGTTAGTTTTAGGTCTAGTGTTAGGGTTAGGGTTACGGTTTAGGGTTAGGGTTAGGGTTTGGATTGGGTTAGGTTTAGGGTTAGGATTAGGGTTAAGGTTAGCTTTTCGGTTAGTGTTAGGGTTAGGGTTAGGGTTAGGGTTTGGGTTAGGTTTAGCGTTTCGGTTATGGTTATGGTTAGGGTTAGGGTTAGGGTATCGGTTTGGGCTAGCGTTAGGTTTAGTGTTAGATTTAGTATTAGGGTTAGGGTTAGGGTTAGGGTTAGGATTTGGTTTTGGTTTAAGGTAAGGGTTAGGGTTAGGTTTAGGGTTTGGGTTTGTGTTAGGGTTAGGTATAGTGTTAGATTTAGTATTAGGGTTAGGGTCAGCGTTGGGGTTAGGGTTAAGTTTTGGGTTAGGGTTAGGGTTAGGGTTAGGGTTATAGTTAGGTTTAGGGTTATTGTTCGGGTCAGGGTTAAGGTTAGGGTTAGGGTTAGGTTTACTGTTACATTTAGTATTAGGGTTAGGGTCAAGGTTAGGGTTAGGGTTAAGGTTTGGGTTAGGTTTAGGGTGAGGGTCATAGTTAGGAGTAGGGTTATTGTTCGGGTTAGGGTTAAGGTTAGGGTTAGGTTTAATGTTAGGATTAGGTTTAGGGTTAGGTTTATGGTTAAGGTTTGGATTAGGGTTAGGGATAGTGTGAGGGTTAGGGTTAGGGTTAGGGTAACGGTTTGGGTTAGGTTTAGGGTTAGGGTTAGGGTTTGGGTTATGGTAAGGGTGAGGTTTAGGTTTTGGGTTAGGGTTAGGGTTATAGTAAGGATTAGGGTTAGGGTTTGGAATAGGGTTAGGGTTAGGGTTAGGGTTAGGGTTAGGGTTAATGTTAGGATTACTGTTAGGGTTAGGGTTATGGTTAATGTTTGGTTTAGGGTTACGGATAGGGTTAGTGTTACGGTTTGTGTTAGGGTTAGGGTGAGGGTTAGGGTAATGGTTTGGGTTGGGGTTATTGTTAGGGTTAGGTTTAGGGTCAGGGTTAGGGATAGGGATTCAGTTTGAGTTAGGGTTAGTTTTCGGGTTATAGTTTGGGTTAGGGTTAGGGTTAGGATTTTGGTTAGTGTTAGGGTTATAGCTAGGATTAGGGTTAGGGTTTGTTTTACGGTTAGGGTTACGGATAGGTTTAGGGTTTAGGTTAGGGTTAGGGTTAGTTTTAGGGTTAGGCTTTGGTTTTGGGTTAGGGTTAGTGTTTGGTTTAGGGTTAGGGTTAGGATTATTGTTTTTGTTAAGTTTAGGGTTAGGGTTAGGGTTTGGGATAGGGTTAGGGTTATGATTAGGGTTTGGGTTAGGGTTAGTGTTAGGATTAGGATTAGGCTTAGGGTTAGGGTTAGGTTTGGGGTTTGGGTTTGGGTTAGGGTTAGTTTTAGGGTTAGGCTTTGGTTTTGGGTTAGGGTTAGTGTTTGGTTTAGGGTTAGGGTTAGGGTTATTGTTTTTGTTAAGTTTAGGGTTAGGGTTAGGGTTTGGGATAGGGTTAGGGTTATGATTAGGGTTTGGGTTAGGGTTAGTGTTAGGGTTAGGTTTTGGGTTAAAGTTAGGGTTAGGGTTAGGGTAAGGGATAGGGTTAGAGTTAATGTTAGGATTAGGGTTAGGGTTAGGGTTAGGGTTAAGGATGCGTTAGGGTTAGGGTTAGGATTAGGGTTAGGGTTAGGGTTAGGGTTAGGGTTAGGTTTAGGATTTGGTTTAGGTTTAGCTTTACAGTTAGGATTAGGGTTATGGTTTGGGTTAGGGTTACGCTTAGGGTTAGGGTTAATGTTAGGATGAGAGTCAGGGTTAGCTTTAGATTTAGGGTTACGGTTTGGGTTAGGTTTAGCGTTAGGGTTAGGGTTTGGGTTAGGGATAGGTTTAGGGTTAGGGTTAGATTTAGGGTTTGTGTTTGGGTTAGGTTAAGGGTTAGGGTTAGGGTTAGTGTTAGTGTTAGAGTTTGTGTTTGGGCTAGGGTAAGGGGTAGGGTTAGGATTAGTGTTAGGGTTTGTTTTAGCATTAGGGTTAGGTTTGGGTTTAGGGTTAGGGTTAGGGTTAGGGTTAGGGTTAGCGTTTGGGTTTGGTTTAGGTTTAGGTTAAGGTTTAGGGTTTCATTTGTGTTAGGGTTAGGTTTAGGGTTAGGGTTAGGGTTAGGGTTAGGGTTAAGGTTAGGCTTTGGGTTTGTGTTAGGGTTAGGGTTTGTGTTAGGGTTAGGTTTAGGGTTAGGTTTAGGCTTTGTGTTTGGGTTAGGTTTAGGGTTAGGGTTAGGGTTAGGGTTTGTGTTTGGGTTAGGTTTAGTGTTAGGGTTAGGGTTTGTGTTTGGGTTAGGTTTAGGGTTAGGGTTAAGGTTAGGGTTAGGGTTAATGTTAGGATTAGGATTAGGGTTAGGGTTAGGGTTAAGGATGGGTTAGGGTTAGGGTTAGGATTAGAGTTAGGGTTAGGTTTAGGGTTAGGTTTAGGATTTGTTTTAGGGTTAGCTTTACAGGTAGGATTAGGGTTATGGTTTGGGTTAGGGTTACGCTTAGTGTTAGAGTTAATGTTAGGATGAGAGTCAGGGTTAGGGTTAGGGTTAGGGTTAGGGTTAGGGTTAGGGTTAGGGTTAGGGTTAGGTTAAGTTTAGGCTTTTGGTTTGGGTTAGGGTTAGGGTTTGTGTTAGAGTTAGGTTTAGGGTTAGGTTTAGTCTTTGGGTTTGGGTTAGGTTTAGGGTTAGGGTTAGGGTTAGGCTTTGGGGTTGGGTTAGGTTTAGGGTTAGTGTTAGGGTTTGGGTTTGGGTTAGGTTTAGGGTTAATGTTAGGATTAGGCTTAGGGTTACGGTTAGGGTTAAGGATGGGTTAGGGTCAGGGTTAGGGTTAGAATTAGGGTTAGGGTTAGGGTTAGGGTTAGGTTTAGGATTTGGTTTAGGGTTAGCTTTACAGTTAGAATTAGGGTTAGGGTTTGGGTTATGGTTAGGGTTAGGGTTTGGTTGAGGGTTAGGCTTAGTGTTAGGGGTTAGGGGTTAGGATGTTGGGTGTCAAATGACAAAATTGATCTGTTCCTCCTGCCGCAGTCTCTCCACGTAGTCCCCAGCGTCCTAATTTGGAACCGTGTGGCCTTCATTCCCACATCCTCACTCTACCAAGTGATGTCATGCACTTGCAACTATCCTTTCCTTGAGGTCAGAGCGCTGGAATTCCACCTCAAGGTACCAGGAGGGTCAATGCAGCTGCAGGACGACATGTGGCACACATTGTCTTTCCATGTTCCTATGCAGGACTTGGCTTGCACAGTGACAGCAAGTAAGGGAGTAGAATGTCATGCCTACTACCTGTGCTTAGTCCCCTCTCCACCCCTCTGCTTCTCTTCTCTGTCCCCACAGCTTGCACTTCTATACAGCCTACCTGGCAGGAGAGCTAGAGGGACATCATTAAGAACAGAAGCTGTAGTCTGGATGGCAGGGTCCACTATGAACTGCTCTCTGAGACCTGACAAGGAGCCTGTTGCCACAGATTATTCAGGGCTCCTCATGTAATTACTTCAACACAAACTTCTCCCTCACAGATTTCTTGCTTGGCACAGAGATTACTGGAGTCTCATTGGGCTTCTTACAATTGTGCACTGTGGCCTAGATGGATGGTAAAACCCCCTTACAAACTGACAAAAACTGCCCTGCAAGGTATGCCTAGTCTAGAACTTGATAAAGCCCACCTTAGAGGAAGTGAGTGCCATCAATTTGAGTACTCTCTGGCTGTCCAGGCTGTTTGAAGCCCAGGACAAACATTGTCTCAGGGAAAAGCAGAGCCTTCCTAAGACCTGAATAGGAGTCCTGACCTCCCCTCTGCTTCGACATTGTCACCCACCTTTTCATTACGGAGTCCAGACCCTGACAGGAAGCGGTGTGACTTGCAGATTTTAAGAATGTAGAGACAAACAGATAGTTCCCATTCTGGGCATCTCTTGACAGATAGCTCAACAACTTCTTCACTTTGTCTGCATTCTGTAGATTAACCTGCACAGCTCAGTAAGTATACGGGATATTTTCTGGTCATCCTTAGGAAGGAGAGAGGAAGGAAGTTTCAAACTTGTAAACTCTGTCAGATTTCTCAATCATATGTTGCCATACACTAAGGTGAAAAATGGTAATTTCCTCAATATTCTCTCTCTATCTCCCTGTCTCACTCACTTTTTCTCTCTGTTTCTCGCTCTCTCTAACACACACACACACTCACACGCATACATACACAGACACACACACACAAAAGACGAACATGGGTGGACCAAGGGATTACAAAGTTTAACTGAAAGGCACTCATCATTGTCTCCTGTGTGACCCAGTGCATAAACCGCCAGATGCTCTGGGCTACAGCGAGCACTCAGTGTCTCCAGAAGTGGCCAAGGCACCTATTCCTGGTGTTTCTGGTCCTCAGTCTCCAGAAGAAGAGAACGAGGATTAACATATCCTGCTCTGGTCATTGTATGCAGACAAGTGAGTCAGTTCAGATTGCTACAGACCTGTAGTTACTAGGTAACTACAAGATTCTGAGTTCTCTTTCATCTGATGTCATAGAGGTGAGGTCACTTCCTGGGATCCTCTGACATAGCCTCTTCCTTACATAGCAGTGCTTGCACTGCTAAGTACTCTCCTGCCCCCTGTCCATGTGGACAGTTCCATCAGTATGCCCATTCCACCACACCCACCCAACTGGCTGGGTATGCCTGGCTTCAGCAACCTCTCAACTCTGAAGAAATTCCGCTAGATTCCAACCTATCCTGCTATACCTATCTGACAGCAAAGCATTATTTGGCTTACACTTCCATGTCACAATCCATTTCGGAGTGTAGTCAGCTCAAGAACTCAAGAAAAGAGTATTAAAAGCACAAGCTACTTGTTCAAAGGTGGCACACTACACAAGACTCTCAAGGAACGCAAACATGATGTAGTAAGCACAAATAGACATCTACCAAGTATGAAGAACTTACAGAAATAAGCACTCTCACAATTATGAAATTGGATTGAATGGATAGCTTAGAGGGCAAACTTCTTGTAATTCAATCATGTGGATCTGAGTTTGAATTCTAGAACCCAGGATAATGACTGGCCTCAGGAAGCAGACTTGGAATCCCAGCATCTGGGAGGCAGACACAAGAGAACCCTGGGCTTCCAGCCATGCTAAAACACTGAGTTATAAGTCAGTGAGTAACTTTGTCTCATTAAAAAGTGGATGAGAACCTGAAAACACTAACCAAAAGTTTAATCTTTGCATTTAGGCAAATATGAGCCTAAACAGAGACACACACACACAGAAACACACACACAGGCACACACAAGAACATCATTCCAGTGTTACTCATGAAGCCTGTTCGAGTGCTTAGAACATACCATTGAAAATGACCACTTGCCTCGCATTGCTGTAGAAGGGGAGATTTAACATAATGCAGAGACTGTTGACAAGTTTCAACCACAGTTGTATACTAAAGATTTTGAGAGCAGGAGAACATCTTCCGAAAGCACACTTTATCATCCTTCCAGGAGCTCCCATCCTAACATATCTCCCAGGGATGAAGAGCATGCAGTTTTGCAGGTCACTGAATACACTCGTCTTGTATGTGGATTCTAGGAAGGGTAGGGATCTGCAATAGCAGGAAACAGTGGCAAAAGGTCATCGACCATCTGAGCATTCCTACACAGTTCACGTCAGTGTGGTTTATGTTTAGCTCTGATGTCAACTGTCTGCTGTCATCTGGAAAACCGAGTGATGTATAAACAGAGTAATACACAGTAGTCATGTCTTTTGGTTGATGAGTATCTGTGCAAAGTGTGTGCAACTGTTTGTCATCCCAAGTGGCACAGTATCTAATGTGGGTAGTTTGTTGTGTGTAAGAAGGAGGCGAAAAACCTATCACAAATTATGTTTCTGGAAAAGCCCAAGGACATGACAGTCATATCCAACATGAGGCAATCTGGACACTGGGGGAAGACCAGAGAAGAGCATTGCTTAGAATGCATGAGCCCTGGATTCCCCAAAAGAAAAGGAGGAACAAAAGCAGATAACAGGTCCAAGGATCCAGAAGGGGATGGTAGGAGGGCTTGATGAAGGCCACCAAGCTACACACTGAGTCACCAGTTTCTGGTGAGCTGCATAAGTTCTAGGCGGTAAAGTCCTACGCAAATGAATTGAGGGAGGGGACTGAGATCTAAAGAGGCCTTGTATGAAAGTACCATTTCTTCTCATCAGTTCTATGGTATCTAAAGGCCAAACAGCTCCCCAGCTCAAAGTAGGTCCAGGAAGTTCCAAGAATTTTTCCAAAAAAAAACTCGTCCCAGGCTTTAAAAAATATATCAATGAAAACAAAGCCAGGGTAAGTATGAACTACCCTAATGTCAGCTAACCAGAGACTGTCTTTTCACTGAACCAACCCTAGGCACCTAGCACACCGTTCTACCCCTGCACTCCCAGAATGGCACTTACAGTGCTTACTTCACTTACAGTTGCAGAACTTGAGATCACTGTGCAGAATGGTTTCTATGGCATCTTAAGCATGCACTGCATATCTGCCTCAGCATTGGCCAAGTGTTCTTCGATTGGTGACCAAGGTGAGGTTGAGAACCTCTCAGCCTGGGAACTCCAGCGTGAGGCAGAGATGTGGCTGTGTAATGCACATGTCAAGCAGCTCAATGATAAAATTGATCTGTTCCTCCTGCTGCAGGCTCTCCACCTAGTCCCCAGTGGGTTTGGGTTTGGATTTGGGTTAGGTTTAGGGTTAGGGTTAGGGTTTCGTTTGGGTTAGGGTTAGGGTTAGGGTTTCGGTTAGGGTAAGGTTTAGGTTCAGGGTTAGGGTTAGGGTTAGGGTTAGGTTTAGGGTTAGGGTTAGGGTTAGGTTTTGGGTTAGGGTTAGATTTAGGGTTAGGGTTAGGGTTTGGGTTTGGGTTAGAGTTAGGGTTAGTTTTAGGTCTAGTGTTAGGGTTAGGGTTACGGTTTAGGGTTAGGGTTAGGGTTTGGATTGGGTTAGGTTTAGGGTTAGGATTAGGGTTAAGGTTAGCTTTTCGGTTAGTGTTAGGGTTAGGGTTAGGGTTTGGGTTTGGGTTAGGTTTAGCGTTTCGGTTATGGTTATGGTTAGGGTTAGGGTTAGGGTATCGGTTTGGGTTTGCGTTAGGTTTAGTGTTAGATATAGTATTAGGGTTAGGGTTAGGGTTAGGGTTAGGATTTGGTTTTGGTTTAAGGTAAGGGTTAGGGTTAGGGTTAGGGTTTGGGTTAGGGTTAGGGTTAGGTATAGTGTTAGATTTAGTATTAGGGTTAGGGTCAGGGTTAGGGTTAGGGTTAAGTTTTGGGTTAGGGTTAGGGTTAGGGTTAGGGTTATAGTTAGGTTTAGGGTTATTGTTCGGGTTAGGGTTAAGGTTAGGGTTAGGGTTAGGTTTAGTGTTAGATTTAGTATTAGGGTTAGGGTCAAGGTTAGGGTTAGGGTTAAGGTTTGGGTTAGGTTTAGGGTGAGGGTCATAGTTAGGAGTAGGGTTATTGTTCGGGTTAGGGTTAAGGTTAGGGTTAGGTTTAATGTTAGGATTAGGTTTAGGGTTAGGTTTATGGTTAAGGTTTGGATTAGGGTTAGGGATAGGGTGAGGGTTAGGGTTAGGGTTAGGGTAACGGTTTGGGTTAGGTTTAGGGTTAGGGTTAGGGTTTGGGTTATGGTAAGGGTGAGGTTTAGGTTTTGGGTTAGGGTTAGGGTTATAGTAAGGATTAGGGTTAGGGTTTGGAATAGGGTTAGGGTTAGGGTTAGGGTTAGGGTTAGGGTTAATGTTAGGATTACTGTTAGGGTTAGGGTTATGGTTAATGTTTGGTTTAGGGTTACGGATAGGGTTAGTGTTACGGTTTGTGTTAGGGTTAGGGTGAGGGTTAGGGTAATGGTTTGGGTTGGGGTTATTGTTAGGGTTAGGTTAAGGGTCAGGGTTAGGGATAGGGATTCAGTTTGAGTTAGGGTTAGTTTTCGGGTTATAGTTTGGGTTAGGGTTAGGGTTAGGATTTTGGTTAGTGTTAGGGTTATAGCTAGGATTAGGGTTAGGGTTTGTTTTACGGTTAGGGTTACGGATAGGTTTAGGGTTTAGGTTAGGGTTAGGGTTAGTTTTAGGGTTAGGCTTTGGTTTTGGGTTAGGGTTAGTGTTTGGTTTAGGGTTAGGGTTAGGATTATTGTTTTTGTTAAGTTTAGGGTTAGGGTTAGGGTTTGGGATAGGGTTAGGGTTATGATTAGGGTTTGGGTTAGGGTTAGTGTTAGGATTAGGATTAGGCTTAGGGTTAGGGTTAGGTTTGGGGTTTGGGTTTGGGTTAGGGTTAGTTTTAGGGTTAGGCTTTGGTTTTGGGTTAGGGTTAGTGTTTGGTTTAGGGTTAGGGTTAGGGTTATTGTTTTTGTTAAGTTTAGGGTTAGGGTTAGGGTTTGGGATAGGGTTAGGGTTATGATTAGGGTTTGGGTTAGGGTTAGTGTTAGGGTTAGGATTAGGGTTAGGGTTAGGGTTAGGGTTAGGGTAAGGGATAGGGTTAGAGTTAATGTTAGGATTAGGGTTAGGGTTAGGGTTAGGGTTAAGGATGCGTTAGGGTTAGGGTTAGGATTAGGGTTAGGGTTAGGGTTAGGGTTAGGGTTAGGTTTAGGATTTGGTTTAGGTTTAGCTTTACAGTTAGGATTAGGGTTATGGTTTGGGTTAGGGTTACGCTTAGGGTTAGGGTTAATGTTAGGATGAGAGTCAGGGTTAGCTTTAGATTTAGGGTTACGGTTTGGGTTAGGTTTAGCGTTAGGGTTAGGGTTTGGGTTAGGGATAGGTTTAGGGTTAGGGTTAGATTTAGGGTTTGTGTTTGGGTTAGGTTAAGGGTTAGGGTTAGGGTTAGTGTTAGTGTTAGAGTTTGTGTTTGGGCTAGGGTAAGGGGTAGGGTTAGGATTAGTGTTAGGGTTTGTTTTAGCATTAGGGTTAGGTTTGGGTTTAGGGTTAGGGTTAGGGTTAGGGTTAGGGTTAGCGTTTGGGTTTGGTTTAGGTTTAGGTTAAGGTTTAGGGTTTCATTTGTGTTAGGGTTAGGTTTAGGGTTAGGGTTAGGGTTAGGGTTAGGGTTAAGGTTAGGCTTTGGGTTTGTGTTAGGGTTAGGGTTTGTGTTAGGGTTAGGTTTAGGGTTAGGTTTAGGCTTTGTGTTTGGGTTAGGTTTAGGGTTAGGGTTAGGGTTAGGGTTTGTGTTTGGGTTAGGTTTAGTGTTAGGGTTAGGGTTTGTGTTTGGGTTAGGTTTAGGGTTAGGGTTAAGGTTAGGGTTAGGGTTAATGTTAGGATTAGGATTAGGGTTAGGGTTAGGGTTAAGGATGGGTTAGGGTTAGGGTTAGGATTAGAGTTAGGGTTAGGTTTAGGGTTAGGTTTAGGATTTGTTTTAGGGTTAGCTTTACAGGTAGGATTAGGGTTATGGTTTGGGTTAGGGTTACGCTTAGTGTTAGAGTTAATGTTAGGATGAGAGTCAGGGTTAGGGTTAGGATTAGGGTTAGGGTTAGGGTTAGGGTTAGGGTTAGGGTTAAGTTTAGGCTTTTGGTTTGTGTTAGGGTTAGGGTTTGGGTTAGAGTTAGGTTTAGGGTTAGGTTTAGTCTTTGGGTTTGGGTTAGGTTTAGGGTTAGGGTTAGGGTTAGGCTTTGGGGTTGGGTTAGGTTTAGGGTTAGTGTTAGGGTTTGGGTTTGGGTTAGGTTTAGGGTTAATGTTAGGATTAGGCTTAGGGTTACGGTTAGGGTTAAGGATGGGTTAGGGTCAGGGTTAGGGTTAGAATTAGGGTTAGGGTTAGGGTTAGGGTTAGGTTTAGGATTTGGTTTAGGGTTAGCTTTACAGTTAGAATTAGGGTTAGGGTTTGGGTTATGGTTACGCTTAGGGTTAGGGTTAACGTTAGGATGAGAGTCAGCGTTAGGTTTAGGGTTAGGGTTAGGGTTTTGGTTAGGTTTAGCTTTAGGGTTAGGGTTTGTGTTAGGGATAGGTTTAGGGTTAGGGTTAGGGTTAGGGTTAGGGTTTGGGTTTGGGTTAGGGTTAGGGTTAGGGTTAGGGTTAGGGTAAAGTTTAGGTTTAGGGTTAGGGTTAGGGTTTGTGTTTGGGTTAGGTTAAGGTTTAGGTTTAGAGTTAGTATTAGTGTTAGAGTTTGGGTTTGTGTTAGGGTTAGGGGTAGGTTTAGGATTAGTGTTAGGGTTTGTTTTAGTGTTAGGGTTAGGTTTTGGGTTAGGGTTAGTGTTAGAGTTAGGGTTAGGGTTTCATTTGGGTTAGGCTTAGGGTTAGGGTTAGGGTTAGGTTTAGGGTTAGGGGTTGGATTAGGTTTAGGGTTAGGGTTAGGGTTTCATTTGGGTTAGGGTTAGGGTTTGGGTTAGGTTAAGGTTAGGGTTAGGTTTAGAGTTAGGGTTAGGGTTAGGGTTTGGTTTTGGGTTTGGGTTAGGGTAAGGGATAGGGTTAGGGTTAGTGTTAGTGTTAGGGTTTGGGTATGGGTTAAGGTTAGAGTTAGAGTTAGGGTTAGGGTTATGGTTAGGCTTTGTGTTAGAGTTAGGGTTAGGGTTAGGGTTAGGGTTAGGTTTAGGGTTTGGGTTTGGGTTAGGGTTAGTTTTAGGGTTAGGCTTTCGTTTTGGGTTAGGGTTAGTGTTTGGTTTAGGGTTAGGGTTAGGGTTATTGTTTTTGTTAGGTTTAGGGTTAGGGTTAGGGTTTGGGATAGGGTTAGGGTTATGATTAGGGTTTGGGTTAGGGTTAGTGTTAGGGGTAGGATTAGGTTTAGGGTTAGGGTTAGGGTTAGGTTTTGGATTGGGGTTAGGGTAAGGGATAGGGTTAGGGTTAATGTTAGGATTAGGGTTAGGGTTAGGGTTAGGGTTAAGGATGGGTTAGGGTTAGGGTTAGGATTAGGGTTAGGGTTAGGGTTAGGTTTAGGATTTGGTTTAGGGTTAGCTTTACAGTTAGGATTAGGGTTATGGTTTGGGTTAGGGTTACGCTTAGGGTTAGGGTTAATGTTAGGATGCAAGTCAGGGTTAGCTTTAGAGTTAAGGTTACGGTTTGGGTTAGGTTTAGCGTTAGGGTTAGGGTTTGGGTTAGGGATAGGTTTAGGGTTAGGGTTAGATTTAGGGTTTGTGTTTGGGTTAGGTTAAGGGTTAGGGTTAGGGTTAGTGTTAGTGTTAGAGTTTGTGTTTGGGCTAGGGTAAGGGGTAGGGTTAGGATTAGTGTTAGGGTTTGTTTTAGCATTAGGGTTAGGTTTGGGTTTAGGGTTAGGGTTAGGGTTAGGGTTTGGGTTTGGGTTAGGTTTAGGTTTAGGGTTAGGGTTTCATTTGTGTTAGGGTTAGGGTTAGGGTTAGGGTTAGGGTTAGGGTTAGGGTTAAGGTTAGGCTTTGGGTTTGGGTTAGGGTTAGGGTTTGTGTTAGGGTTAGGTTTAGGGTTAGGTTTAGGCTTTGTGTTTGGGTTAGGTTTAGGGTTAGGGTTAGGGTTAGGCTTTGGGTTTGGGTTAGGTTTAGTGTTAGGGTTAGTGTTTGTGTTTGGGTTAGGTTTAGGGTTAGGGTTAAGGGTAGGGTTAGGGTTAATGTTAGGATTAGGATTAGGGATAGGGTTAGGGTTAAGGATGGGTTAGGGTTAGGGTTAGGATTAGGGTTAGGGTTTGGGTTAGGGTTACGCTTAGGTTTAGGGTTAATGTTAGGATGAGAGTCAGGGTTAGGATTAGGGTTAGGGTTAGGGTTTGGGTAAGATTTAGCGTTGGGGTTAGGGTTTGGGTTAGGAATAGGTTTTGGGTTAGGGTTAGGGTTAGGGTTAGGGTTAGGGTTAGGGTTTGGGTTTGGGTTAGGTTTAGGTTTAGGGTTAGGGTTTCATTTGGGTTAGGATTAGGGTTAGGTTTAGGATTTGGGTTAGGTTTAGGGTTAGGGTTTGGGTTTGGGTTAGGGTTAGGTTTAGGGTTTGGGTTTGGGTTAGGTTTAGGTTTAGGTTTAGGGTTTCATTTGGTTTAGGGTTAGGGTTATGGTTAGGGTTTGGGTTAGGTTTAGGTTTAGGTTTAGGGTTAGGGTTAGGGTTAGGGTTTGGGTTAGGGGTAGTGTTAGGGTTAGGTTTAGGGTTAGGGTTAGGGTTAGGGTTAGGATTTGGTATTGGGTTATGGTAAGGGTTAGTGTTAGGGTTAGTGTTAGGGTTTGGGATTGGGTTAGGGTTAGGGTTAGGGTTAGGGTTAGGGTTAGGGTTACGGTTAGTGTTAGGGAATGGTTTAGGGTTACTGTTATGTTTTTGGTTAGGGTTAGTGTTAGGGGTTAGGTTAGGGTTAGGGTTGGGTTTGGGTTAGGGTTAGGTTTAGTATTAGATTTAGTATTAGTTTTAGGGTTAGGGTTAGGGTTAGTGTTTGGGTTAGGTTTAGGTTTAGGCTTAGTATTTGGTTTAGGGTTAGGATTATAGTTAGGATAAGGGTTAGGGATTCGGTTAGGGATAGGTTTAGGGTTAATGTTAGGATTCGCGTTAGGGTTAGGGTTAGGGTTAGGGTTAGGGTAAGGGTTTGGGTTAGGTTTATGGTTAGGATTAGGATTAGGTTTAGGGTTAGGGTTAGAGTAAGGGTAAGAGTTACGTTTAGGGTTAAGGTTTGGGTTAGGTTTAGGATTAGGGTTAGGGTTAGGGTTAGGGTTAGGGTTAGGGTTAGGATTAAGTTTAGGATTAGGGTTAGGGTTTGGGTTAGGGTAAGGGTTACGTTTAGGGTTATTGTTTGGGTTAGGTTTAGGGTTAGGGTTAGTGTTAGGGTTAGGGTTAGGATTAGGTTTAGGGTTAGGGTTTGGGTTAGGGATAGCTTTAGGGTTAGGGTTTGGGTTTGGGTTACTGTTAGGGTTAGGGTTAGGGTTAGGGTTAGGATTAGGTTTAGGATTAGGGTTAGGGTTTGGGTTAGGGTAATGGTTACGTTTAGTGTTATTGTTTGCGTTAGTTTTAGGGTTAGGGTTATAGTTAGGATTAGGGTTAGGGTTTCGGTTAGGGATAGGGTTAGGGTTAATGTTAGGATTAGGGTTAGGGTTAGGGTTAGGGTAAGGGTTTGGGTTAGGGTTAGGTTTATGGTTAGGGTTAGGTTTAGGGTTAGGGTTAGAGTAAGGGTAAGGGTTACGTTTAGGGTTAGGGTTTGGGTTAGGTTTAGGATTAGGTTTAGGGTTTCATTTGGTTTAGGGGTAGGGTTATGGTTAGGGTTTGGGTTAGGTTTAGGTTTAGGTTTAGGGTTAGGGTTAGGGATAGGGTTAGGGTTAGGGTTTGGGTTTGGGATAGTGTTATGGTTAGGTGTAGGGTTAGGGTTAGTGTTAGGGTTAGGGTTTGGTTTTGGGTTATGGTAAGGGTTAGGGTTAGGTTTAGGGTTAGGGTTAGGTTTAGGGTTAGGGTTAGAGTAAGGGTAAGGGTTACGTTTAGGGTTAGGGTTTGGGTTAGGTTTAGGATTAGGGTTAGGATTAGGGTTAGGGTTAGGATTAGGTTTAGGATTAGGGTTAGGTTTTGGGTTAGGGTACAGGTTACGTTTAGGGTTATTGTTTGGGTTAGGTTTAGGGTTAGGGTTAGTGTTAGGGTTAGGGTTAGGGTTTGGGTTAGGGTTAGCTTTAGGGTTAGGGTTTGTGTTTGTGTTAGGGTTAGGTTTAGGGTTAGGTATAGGGTTAGGATTTGTGTTAGGATTAGGGTTATAATTAGGATTAGGTTTAGGATTTGGGTTATGTTTAGGGTTAGGTTTAGGGTTAATGTTAGGATTAGGGTTAGGGTTACTATTAGGGTTACGGTTTGGATTAGGGTTAGGGTTATGGTTAGGATTAGGGTTAGGGTTAGGGTTTGGGTTTGGTTTAGGGTTAGGGTTTGGGTTTGAGTTAGGGTCAGGTTTAGGGTTGGGGTTAGGGTTTGGTTTTTCGTTAGGGTTAGGCTTATGGTTAGAATTTGGGTTAGGGTTAGGGTTATGGTTAACGTTTGGGTAAGGGTTAGGGTTTGGTTTAGGGTTAGGGTTTGGTTTAGGGTAAGGGTTACGGTTAGGTTTAGGGTTAGGGTTTGTATTAGGTTTAGGTTTAGGGTTTGGGTTTGGGTTAGGGTTAGGTTTAGGGTTAGGGTTAGGGTTTGGTTTTTCGTTAGGGTTAGGCTTATGGTTAGCATTTGGGTTAGGGTTAGGGTTATGGTTAGGGTTTGGGTTAGGGTTAGGGTTTCGTAGAGGGTTAGGGTTAGGGTTAGGGTTCGGGTTAGGGTTTGGGTCATGGTCATGGCTCCAGTTTGGTTTAGGGTTAGGGTTAGGGTAAAGTTTAGGTTTAGGGTTAGGGCCAGGGTTTGTGTTTGGGTTAGTTTAGGGTTTAGGGTTAGGTTAGTGTTAGTGTTAGAGTTTGGGTTTGGGTTAGGGTTAGGTGTAGGGTTAGGATTAGTGTTAGGGTTTGTTTTAGCGTTAGGGTTAGGTTTTGTGTTAGGGTTAGGGTTAGGGTTAGGGTTAGGGTTAGGGGTAGGGTTTGGGTTTGGGTTAGGTTTAGCTTTAGGGTTAGCGTTTCATTTGGGTTAGGGTTAGGGTTAGGGTTTGGGTTAGGTTTAGGGTTAGGGTTAGGGTTAGGGTTTGGTTTTGGGTTATTGTTAGGTTTAGGGTTAGGTTTAGGGTTTGGTTTTGGGTTAGGTTTAGGTTTAGGGTTAGGGTTTCATTTGGGTACGGGTTAGGGTTAGGGTTAGGGTTTGGGTTAGGTTTAGGGTTAGGGTTAGGATTAGTGTTTGGGTTTGGGTTAGGGTTAGGTTTAGGGTTAGGTTTAGGGTTTGGGTTTGGGTTAGGGTTAGGGTTAGGGTTATGTTTAGGTTTAGGGTTAGGGTTAGGGTTAGGTTTTAGGTTAGGGTTAGTGGTAGGGTTAGGTTTAGGGTTAGGGTTAGGGTTAGGGTTAGAATTTGGGTTTGGGTTAGGGTAAGGGATAAGGTTAGGGTTAGTGTTAGTGTTAGGGTTTGGGTATGGGTGAAGGTTACATTTAGAATTAGGGTTAGGGTTATGGTTAGGGTTTGTGTTAGGGTTAGGTTTAGGGTAAGGTTTATGGTTTGGGTTAGGGGTATGGTTAGGGTTTAGTTTAGAGTTTGGGTTATGGTTAGGGTTAGAGTTAAGTTTACGGTTAGGGTTAGGGTTAGGGTTTGGTTTAGGGTTAGGGTTAGGTTTAGGATTAGGGTTAAGGTTAGGGTTAGGGTTAGGATTAGGGTTAGGGTTAGGGTTTGGGTTAGTATTTGGTTTAGGGTTAGCATTATACTTAGTATTAGTGTTAGGGTTTGGGTTAGGGTTAATGTTAGAGTTTGGGTTAATGTTAGGATTAGGGTTAGGGTTAGGGTTAGGGTTAGGGTTAGGGTTAAGGTTAGGCTTTGGGTTTGGGTTAGGGTTAGGGTTTGTGTTAGGGTTAGGTTTAGGGTTAGGTTTAGGCTTCGTGTTTGGGTTAGGTTTACGGTTATGGTTTGGGTTAGGCTTTGGGTTTGGGATAGGTTTAGGGTTAGGGCTAGTGTTTGGGTTTTTCTTAGGTTTAGGGTTAGGGTTAGTGTTAGGGTTAGGGTTAATGTTAGGATTAGGATTAGGTTTAGGGTTAGGGTTAAAAATGGGTTAGGGTTAGGGTTAGGATTAGGGTTAGGGTTAGGTTTAGGGTTAGGTTTAGGATTTGTTTTAGGGTTAGCTTTACAGATAGGATTAGGGTTAGGGTTTGGGTTAGGTTTACGCTTAGTGTTAGGGTTAATGTTAGGATGAGAGTCAGGGTTAGGGTTACGGTTAGGGTTAGGGTTAGGGTTTGGGTTAGGTTTAGCGTTAGGGTTAGGGTTTGGGTTAGGGATAGTTTTAGGGTTAGGGTTTGGGTTAGGGTTACGGTTTGGTTTTGGGTTAGGTTTAGGTTTAGGGTTAGGGTTTCATTTGGGTACGGGTTAGGGTTATGGTTAGGGTTTGGGTTAGGTTTAGGGTTAGGGTTAGGCTTAGTGTTTGGGTTTGGGTTAGCGTTAGGTTTAGGGTTAGGTTTAGGGTTTGGGTTTGGGTTAGGGTTAGGGTTAGTGTTTGGGTTTGGGTTAGGGTTAGGGTTAGGGTTAGGTTTAGGGTTATAATTAGGATTAGGTTTAGGATTTGGGTTATGTTTAGGGTTAGTTTTAGAGTTAATGTTAGGATTAGGGTTAGGGTTACTGTTAGGGTTACGGTTTGGATTAGGTTTAGGGTTATGGTTAGGATTAGGGTTAGGGTTAGGGTTTGGGTTAGGTTTAGGGTTAGGGTTTGGGTTTGGGTTACGGTCAGGTTTAGGGTTAGGTTTAGGGTATGGTTTTTCGTTAGGGTTAGGCTTATGGTTAGCATTTGGGTTAGGGTTAGGGTTATGGATAGGGTTTGGGTTAGGGTTAGGGTTTGGTTTAGGGTTAGGGTTTGGTTTTGGGTTAGGGTTAGGGTTAGGTTTAGGGTTAGGTTTTGGGTTATGGTTATGGTTTCGGTTTGGTTTAGGGTTAGGATTAGGGTTAGGGTTTGGTTTAGGTTTAGGGTTAGTGTTTGTGTTAGGTTTAGGTTTAGGGTTTGGGTTATGGTTATGTTTCGGTTTGGTTTAGGGTTAGGGTTAGGGTTAGGATTAGGGTAAAGTTTAGGTTTAGGGTTAGGGTTAGGGTTTGTGTTTGGGTTAGGTTAAGGTTTAGGGTTAGGGTTAGTGTTAGTGTTAGAGTTTGGGTTTGGGTTAGTGTTAGGTGTAGGGTTAGGATTAGTGTTAGGGTTTGTTTTAGCGTTAGGGTTAGGTTTTGTGTTAGGGTTAGGGTTAGGGTTAGGGTTAGGGGTAGGGTTTGGGTTTGGGTTAGGTTTAGGTTTAGGGTTAGGGTTTCATTTGGGTTAGGGTTAGGGTTTGGGTTAGGTTTAGGGTTAGGGTTAGGGTTAGGGTTTGGGTTTGGGTTATTGTTAGTTTTAGGGTTAGGGTTAGGGTTAGGTTTAGGGTTTGGTTTTGGGTTAGGCTTAGGTTTAGGGTTAGGGTTTCATTTGGGTACGGGTTAGGGTTAGGGTTAGGGTTTGGGTTAGGTTTAGGGTTAGGGTTAGGATTAGTGTTTGGGTTTGGGTTAGGGTTAGGTTTAGCGCTAGGTTTAGGGTTTGGGTTTGGGTTAGGGTTAGGGTTAAGTTTAGGTTTAGGGTTAGGGTTAGGGTTAGGGTTTGGGTTAGGGTTAGTGTTAGGGTTAGGTTTAGGGTTAGGGTTAGGGTTAGGGTTAGGTTTTGGATTTGGGTTAGGGTAAGGGATAGGGTTAGGGTTAGTGTTAGTGTTAGGGTTTGGGTATGGGTGAAGGTTAGATTTAGAGTTAGGGTTAGGGTTATGGTTAGGGTTTGTGTTAGGGTTAGGGTTAGGGTTATGGTTTGGGTTAGGGGTAGGTTTAGGGTTAACTTTAGAGTTTGGGTTATGGTTAGGGTTAGAGTTAAGGTTACGGTTAGGGTTAGGGTTAATGTTACGATTAAGGTTAGGGTTAGGGTTAGGGAGAGGGTTTGGTTTAGGGTTAGGATTAGGTTTAGGATTAGGGTTAAGGTTAGGGTTAGGGTTAGTATTAGTGTTAGGGTTTGGGTTAGGGTTAATGTTAGGGTTTGGGTTAATGTTAGGATTAGGGTTAGGGTTAGGGTTAGGGTTAGGGTTAGGTTTAGGGTTAAGGTTAGGCTTTGGGTTTGGGTTAGGGTTAGGGTTTGTGTTAGGGTTAGGTTTAGGGTAAGGTTTAGGCTTCGTTTTTGGGTTAGGTTTAGGGTTATGGTTAGGGTTAGGCTTTGGGTTTGTGTTAGGTTTAGGGTTAGGGCTAGTGTTTGGGTTTTTCTTAGGTTTAGGGTTAGGGTTAGGGTTAGGGTTAGGGTTAATGTTAGGATTCGGATTAGGGTTAGGGTTAGGGTTAAATATGGGTTGGGTTAGGGTTAGGATTAGGGTTAGGGTTAGGTTTAGGGTTAGGTTTAGGATTTGTTTTAGGGTTAGCTTTACAGGTAGGATTAGGGTTAGGGTTTGGGTTAGGTTTACGCTTAGTGTTAGGGTTAATGTTAGGATGAGAGTCAGGGTTAGGGTTAGGGTTAGGGTAAGGGTTAGGGTTTGGGTTAGGTTTAGCGTTAGGGTTAGGGTTTGGTTTAGGGATAGTTTTAGGGTTAGGGTTAGGGTTAGGTTTAGGGTTTGGTTTTGGGTTAGGTTTAGGTTTAGGGTTAGGGTTAGGGTTAGTGTTTGGGTTTCGGTTAGCGTTAGATTTAGGGTTAGGTTTAGGGTTTGGGTTTGGGGTAGGGTTAGGGATAGGGTTAGGTTTAGGGTTAGGGTTAGGGTTAGGGTTTGCGTTAGGGTTAGTGTTAGGGTTAGGTTTAGGGTTAGGCTTAGGGTTAGGGTTAGGTTTTGGGTTTGTGTTAGGGTAAGGGATAGGGTTAGGGTTACTGTTAGTGTTAGTGTTTGGGTATGAGTTAAGGTTAGATTTAGAGTTAGGGTTAGGGTTATGGTTAGGGTTTGTGTTAGGGTTAGGGTTAGGGTTAGGATTAGGGTTTGGGTTAGGGGTAGGGTTAGGGTTAAGTTTAGAGTTTGGTTATGGTTAGGGTTAGAGTTAAGGTTACGGTTAGGGTTAGGGTTAATGTTACGATTAGGGTTAGGGTTAGGTTAGGGTTAGGGTTTGCTTTAGTGTTAGGGTTAGGTTTAGGATTAGGGTTAAGGTTAGGGTTAGGGTTAGGATTAGGGTTAGGCTTAGGGTTTGGGTTAGTATTTGGTTTAGGGTTAGCGTTATACTTAGTATTAGTGTTAGGGTTTGGGTTAGGGTTAATGTTAGGGTTTGGGTTAATGTTAGGATTAGGGTTAGGGTTAGGGTTAGGGTTAGGGTTAGGGTTAAGGTTAGGCTTTGAGTTTGGTTTAGGGTTAGGGTTTGTGTTAGGGTTAGGTTTAGGGTTAGGTTTAGTGTTTGGGTTTGGGTTAGGTTTAGGGTTAGGGTTAGGGTTAGGGTTAGGGTTAATGTTAGAATTAGGATTAGGGGTAGGGTTAGGGGTGGGGTTGGGGTTAGGGTTAGGTTTAGTGTTGGAGTTTGGGTTTGGGTTAGGGTTTGGGGTAGGGTTAGGGTTAGGGTTAGGGTTATAGTTAGAATTAGGGTTAGGGTTTCGGTTAAGGTTAGGATTAGGGTTAATGTTAGGATTAGGTTTAGGGTTAGGGTTTGGGTTAGGGTTAGGGTTAGGGTTTGGGTTAGGCTTAGGGTTAGGGTTAGGGTTTGGGCTAGGGTTAGGGTTAGGGTTAGGGTTAGGGTTAGGGTTACGGTTTTGGGTTAGGGTTAGGGTTAGTTTTAGGGTTAGGTTTAGTATAACGGTTAGGGTTAGGGTTAGGTTTTGTGTTAGGGTTAGGGTTTGGGTTAGGGTTAGGTTTAGGGTTAGGGTGTGGGTTAGGTTTAGGGTTTGGTTTAGGGTTAGGTTTACAATTAGGGCTAGGTTTAGAATTAGGATTACGGTTAGCGTTTCGGTTAGGATTACGGTTAGGTTTAAGGTTTGGTTTTGCGTTACGGTTAGGTTTAGTGTTAGTTTCAGGGTTAGGGTTATGGTTAGTGTTTGGGTTAGGCTTCGGCTTAGGCTTAGTATTTGGTTTAGGGTTAGGGTTATAGTTAGAATTAGGGTTAGGGTTTAGGTTAAGTTTAGGGTTAGGGTTAATGTTAGGATTAGGTTTAGGGTTAGGGTTTGGGTTAGGGTTAGGGTTAGGGTTTGGGTTAGACTTAGGGTTAGTTTTAGGGTTTGGGTTAGGGTTAGGGTTAGCGTTAGGGTTACGGTTTTGGGTTAGGGTTAGGGTTAGTTTTAGGGTTAGGTTTAGTATTACGGTTAGGGTTAGGGTTAGGTTTTGGGTTAGAGTTAGGGTTAGGGTTAGGATTAGGGTTTAGGTTTGGTTAGGGTGAGGTGTAGGGTTAGGGTTAGGGTATGTTTAGGGTTTGAGCTAGGGTTAGGGTTAGGGTAAGGGTTAGGGTTAGGGTTTGGTTTTGAGTTATGATTAGGTTTATGGTTAGTGTTAGGGTTTTGGTTGGGTTAGGGTTATGGTTAGGTTTAGGTTTAGCGTTATGTTTAGGGTTAGGGTTTAGGTTAGGGTTAGGGTTAGGCTTTCGGTTTGCGTTATCGTTAGGTTTAGGGTTAGTGTTAGGTTTTGGATTGGGTTAGGTTTAGGGTTAGGCTTAGGGTTATGGTTAGGGTCTGGTTTAGGGTTAGGGTTAGGTTTAGGATCAGGGTTAGGGTTAGGGTTAGGTTTACGGTTTGAGTTAGGGTTAGGGTAGGGTTAGGATTAGGGTTTGGCTTTGGTTATGTTTAGGGTTAGCGTTAGGGTTAGGGTTAGGGTTAGGTTTAGAGTTAGGGTTAGTGTTAGGGTTTGGGTTTGGGTTAGGGTAAGAGTTAGGGTTAGGGTTAGTGTTACTGTTAGGGTTTGGGGTTGGCTTAGGAATTGGGTTAGGTTTAGTGTTAGGCTTAGGGTTTCGGTTAGGGTTAGGGTAAGGGTTAGGGTTAGACTTTGGTGTAGGTTTAGAGTTAGTTTTAGGTTTAGTGTTAGTGTTAGGGTTTGGGATTGGGTTAGGGTTAGGGTTAGGGATAGTGTTAGGATGAGTGTTAGGATTTATTGTAGGGTTAGGGTTAGGTTTTGGTTTAGGTTTCGGGTTAGGTTTAGGGTTAGTTTGAGGGTTTCGTTTGGTTTCGGGTTAGGGTTAGGGTTAGGGTTTGGTTAGGGTTAGGTTTAGGGTTATGGTTAGGGTTAGGGTTTGGGTTTGGATTAGGTTTAGGTTTAGGGTTAGGGTTTGGTTTCTGTTAGATTAAGGCTTAGTGTTAGGGTTAGGGTTTGGTTTAGGTTTAGGTTTAGGGTTAGGGTTAGGGTTTGGTTGAGTGTTAGGCTTAGTGTTAGGGGTTAGGGGTTAGGATGTTGGCTGTCAAATGACAAAATTGATCTGTTCCTCCTGTTGCAGTCTCTCCACGTAGTCCCAGCGTCCTAATTTGGAACCGTGTGGCCTTCATTCCCACATCCTCACTCTACCAAGTGATGTCATGCACTTGCAACTATCCTTTCCTTGAGGTCAGAGCGCTGGAATTCCACCTCAAGGTACCAGGAGGGTCAATGCAGCTGCAGGACGACATGTGGCACACATTGTCTTTCCATGTTCCTATGCAGGACTTGGCTTGCACAGTGACAGCAAGTAAGGGAGTAGAATGTCATGCCTACTACCTGTGCTTAGTCCCCTCTCCACCCCTCTGCTTCTCTTCTCTGTCCCCACAGCTTGCACTTCTATACAGCCTACCTGGCAGGAGAGCTAGAGGGACATCATTAAGAACAGAAGCTGTAGTCTGGATGGCAGGGTCCACTATGAACTGCTCTCTGAGACCTGACAAGGAGCCTGTTGCCACAGATTATTCAGGGCTCCTCATGTAATTACTTCAACACAAACTTCTCCCTCACAGATTTCTTGCTTGGCACAGAGATTACTGGAGTCTCATTGGGCTTCTTACAATTGTGCACTGTGGCCTAGATGGATGGTAAAACCCCCTTACAGACTGAGAAAAACTGTCCTGCAAGGTATGCCTAGTCTAGAACTTGATAAAGCCCACCTTAGAGGAAGTGAGTGCCATCAATTTGAGTACTCTCTGGCTGTCCAGGCTGTTTGAAGCCCAGGCCAAACATTGTCTCAGGGAAAAGCAGAGCCTTCCTAAGACCTGAATAGGAGCCCTGACCTCCCCTCTGCTTCGACATTGTCACCCACCTTTTCATTACGGAGTCCAGACCCTGACAGGAAGCGGTGTGACTTGCAGATTTTAAGAATGTAGAGACAAACAGATAGTTCCCATTCTGGGCATCTCTTGACAGATAGCTCAACAACTTCTTCACTTTGTCTGCATTCTGTAGATTAACCTGCACAGCTCAGTAAGTATACGGGATATTTTCTGGTCATCCTTAGGAAGGAGAGAGGAAGGAAGTTTCAAACTTGTAAACTCTGTCAGATTTCTCAATCATATGTTGCCATACACTAAGGTGAAAAATGGTAATTTCCTCAATATTCTCTCTCTATCTCCCTGTCTCACTCACTTTTTCTCTCTGTTTCTCGCTCTCTCTAACACACACACACACACTCACACGCATACATACACAGACACACACACACAAAAGACGAACATGGGTGGACCAGGGGATTACAAAGTTTAACTGAAAGGCACTCATCATTGTCTCCTGTGTGACCCAGTGCATAAACCGCCAGATGCTCTGGGCTACAGCGAGCACTCAGTGTCTCCAGAAGTG
>JAJHUQ010000041.1:3225000-3247500 GCA_035773235.1 Eospalax fontanierii | reverse complement strand
GTTAAGGTTAGGGTTTTGGTTATGGTTAGGGTTAGGGTTAATGTTAGGGTTAGGGTTAGGGTCAATGTTAGGATTAGGGTTCGGGTTCAGGTTAGGGTTAGGGTTAGGGTTTGGGTTAGTGTTAGGGTTAGGGTTAGGATTAGGGTTAGGGTTAGGGTTAGGATTAGGGTTAGGGTTAGGGTTAGGGTTATGGTTAGGGTTTGGTTTATTGTTAGCGTTATACTTAGGATTAGTGTTAGGGTTTGGGTTAGGGTTAATGTTAGGGTTTGGGTTAATGTTAGGATTAGGGTTAGGTTAGGGTTAGGTTTAGGGTTAGGGTTAGGGTTAGGTTTAGGGATAGGATTTGGTTTAGGATTAGGGTTATAGTTAAAATTAGGTTTAGGATTTGGGTTAGGTTTAGGGTTAGGTTGAGGCTTAATATTAAGATTAGGGTTAGGGTTAGGGTTAGGGTTAGGGTTACGGTTTGGATTAGGGTTAGTGTTATGGTTAGAATTATGGTGAATCTTAGGGTTTGGGTTAGGGTTAGGGTTTGGGTTAGGGTTAGGGTTAGGATTAGGGTTTGGGGTAGGTTTAGGTTTAGGGTTAGGTTTTGTGTTAGGGTTAGGGTTAGGTTTAGGGTTAGGGTTAGGGTTAGGCTTTGGGTTTGGGTTAGGGTTAGGATTAGGGTTAGGGTGTGGGTTAGGTTTAGGGTTTGGTTTAGGGTTAGGTTTACAATTAGGGCTTGGTTTAGAATTAGGATTACGGTTAGCGTTTCTGTTAGGATTACGGTTAGGTTTAAGGTTTGGTTTTGCGTTAGGGTTAGGTTTAATGTTAGTTTTAGGGTTAGGGTTATGGTTAGTGTTTGGGTTAGGCTTAGGGTTAGGCTTAGTATTTGCTTTAGGGTTAGGGTTATAGTTAAAATTAGGGTTAGGGTTTCGGTTAAGGTTAGGGTTAGGGTTAATGTTAGGATTAGTTTTAGGGTTAGGGTTTGGGTTAGGGTTAGGGTTAGGGTTTGGGTTAGGCTTAGGGTTAGGGTTAGGGTTTGGGTTAGGGTTAGGGTTAGGGTTAGGGTTAGGGTTACGGTTTTGGGTTAGTGTTAGGGTTAGTTTTAGGGTTAGGTTTAGTATTACGGTTAGGGTTAGGGTTAGGATTTGGGTTAGAGTTAGGGTTAGGGTTAGGATTAGGGTTTAGGTTTGGTTAGGGTTAGTTTTAGGGTTAGGGTTAGGGTAAGTTTAGGGTTTGGGTTAGGGTTAGGGTTAGGGTAAGGGTTAGGTTAGGGTTTGGTTTTGAGTTATGGTTAGGTTTATGGTTAGTGTTAGGGTTTTGGTTTGGGTTAGGGTTATGGTTAGGTTTAGGTTTAGCGTTATGTTTAGGGTTAGGGTTTAGGTTAGGGTTAGGGTTAGGCTTTCGGTTTGCGTTATCGTTAGGTTTAGGGTTAGTGTTAGGTTTTGGATTGGGTTAGGTTTAGGGTTAGGCTTAGGGTTAGGGTTAGGTTCTGGTTTAGCGTTAGATTTAGGTTTAGGGTTAGGTTAAGGATCAGGGTTAGGGTTAGGGTTAGGTTTACGGTTTGAGTTAGGGTTAGGGTAGGGTTAGGATTAGGGTTTGGGTTTGGTTAGGTTTAGGGTTAAGTTTCGAGTTAGGGTTAGTGTTAGGGTTTGGGTTTGGGTTAGGGTAGGAGTTAGGGTTAGGGTTAGTGTTACTGTTAGGGTTTGGGAATGGGTTAAGTTTAGATTTAGAGTTAGCGTTAGGGTTATGGTTAGGGTTTGTGTTAGGGTTAGGGTTATGGTTAGGGTTAAGTTTTGGGTTAGGGGTAGGATTAGGGTTAAGTTTAGAGTTTGGGTTATGGTTAGGGTTAGGGTTAAGGTTACGGTTAGGGTTAGGGTTAATGTTACGATTAGTATTAGGGTTAGGTTTTGGATTAGGTTTAGGGTTAGGTTTAGGATTATGGTTAAGGTTAGGGTTAGGGTTAGGATTTGGGTTAGGGTTAGGGTTTGGGTTAGGATTTGGTTTAGGGTTAGCGTTATACTTAGTATTAGTATTAGGGTTTGGGTTAGGGTTAATGTTAGGGTTTGGGTTAATGTTAGGATTAGGGTTAGGGTTAGGGTAAGGGTTAGGTTAGGGTTAAGGTTAGGCTTTGGGTTTGGGTTAGGGTTAGGGTTTGTGTTAGGGATAGGTTTAGTGTTAGGTTTAGGCTTTGGGTTTGGGTTAGGTTTAGGGTTAGGGTTAGGGTTAGGCTTTGGGTTTGGGTTAGGTTTAGGGTTAGGGTTAGGGTTTGGTTTAGGGTTAGGGTTAGGGTTATTGTTTTTGTTAGGTTTAGGGTTAGGGTTAGGGTTTGGGATAGGGTTAGGGTTATGATTAGGGTTTGGGTTAGGGTTAGTGTTAGGGTCAGTATTAGGGTTAGGGTTAGGGTTAGGGTTAGGTTTTGGATTGGGGTTAGGGTAAGGGATAGGGTTAGGGTTAATGTTAGGATTAGGGTTAGGGTTAGGGTTAGGGTTAAGGATGGGTTAGGGTTAGGGTTAGGATTAGGGTTAGGGTTAGGGTTAGGGTTAGGTTTAGGATTTGGTTTAGGGTTAGCTTTACAGTTAGGATTAGGGTTATGGTTTGGGTTAGGGTTACGCTTAGGGTTAGGGTTAATGTTAGGATGAGAGTCAGGGTTAGCTTTAGATTTAGGGTTACGGTTTGGGTTAGGTTTAGCGTTAGGGTTAGGGTTTGGGTTAGGGATAGGTTTAGGGTTAGGGTTAGATTTAGGGTTTGTGTTTGGGTTAGGTTAAGTGTTAGGGTTAGGGTTAGTGTTAGTGTTAGAGTTTGTGTTTGGGCTAGGGTAAGGGGTAGGGTTAGGATTAGTGTTAGGGTTTGTTTTAGCATTAGGGTTAGGTTTGGGTTTAGGGTTAGGGTTAGGGTTAGGGTTAGGGTTTGGGTTTTCGTTAGGGTTAGGTTTATGGTTAGCATTTGGGTTAGGGTTAGGGTTAGGGTAATGGTTAGGGTTTGGGTTGGGGTTAGGGTTAGGTTTAGGGTTAGGGTTATAGTTAGAATTAGGGTTAGGGTTTCGGTTAAGGTTAGGGTTAGGGTTAATGTTAGGATTAGTTTTAGGGTTAGGGTTTGGGTTAGGGTTAGGGTTTGTTTTAGCATTAGGGTTAGGTTGGGTTTAGGGTTAAGGTTAGGTTTAGGGTTTGGGTTTGGGTTAGGGTTAAGGTTAGGGTAATGTTTGGGTTAGGGTTAGGGTTAGCGTTAGTGTCAGGGTTAGGGATAGGGGTTGGGTATGGGTAAGGGTTAGGGTTAGAGTTAGGGTTAGGGTTAGGGTTTGGGTTAGGGTTAGGGTTAGGGTTAGGTTTAGGGTTTGGGTTAGGGTTAGGGTTAATGTTAGGGTTTTGTTTATGGTTAGGGTTAGGGTTAAGGTTAATGTTAGGATTAGGGTTTGGGTTCAGGTTAGGGTTAGGGTTAGGGTTTGGGTTAGTGTTAGGGTTAGGGTTAGGATTAGGGTTAGGGTTACGGTTAGGATTAGGGTTAGGGTTAGGGTTAGGGTTATGGTTAGGGTTTGGTTTATTGTTAGCGTTATACTTAGGATTAGTGTTACGGTTTGGGTTAGGGTTAATGTTAGGGTTTGGGTTAATGTTAGGATTAGGGTTAGGTTAGGGTTAGGTTTAGGGTTAGGGTTAGGGTTAGGTTTAGGGATAGGATTTGGTTTAGGATTAGGGTTATAGTTAGGATTAGGTTTAGGATTTGGGTTAGGTTTAGGGTTAGGTTGAGGGTTAATATTAGGATTAGGGTTAGGGTTAGGGTTAGGGTTACGGTTTGGATTAGGGTTAGGGTTATGGTTAGAATTACGGTGAATCTTAGGGTTTGGGTTAGGGTTAGGGTTTGGGTTAGGGTTAGGGTTAGGATTAGGGTTTGGGGTAGGTTTAGGTTTAGGGTTAGGTTTTGTGTTAGGGTTAGGGTTAGGGTTAGGGTTAGGGTTAGACTTTGGGTTTGGGTTAGGGTTAGGATTAGGGTTAGGGTGTGGGTTAGGTTTAGGGTTTGGTTTAGGGTTAGGTTTACAATTAGGGCTTGGTTTAGAATTAGGATTACAGTTAGCGTTTCTGTTAGGATTACGGTTAGGTTTAAGGTTTGGTTTTGCGTTAGGGTTAGGTTTAGTGTTAGTTTTAGGGTTAGGGTTATGGTTAGTGTTTGGGTTAGGCTTAGGGTTAGGCTTAGTATTTGCTTTAGGGTTAGGGTTATAGTTAGAATTAGGGTTAGGGTTTCGGTTAAGGTTAGGGTTAGGGTTAATGTTAGGATTAGTTTTAGGGTTAGGGTTTGGGTTAGGGTTAGGGTTAGGGTTTGGGTTAGGCTTAGGGTTAGGGTTAGGGTTTGGGTTAGGGTTAGGGTTAGGGTTAGGGTTAGGGTTAGGGTTACGGTTTTGGGTTAGGGTTAGGGTTAGGTTTAGGGTTAGGTTTAGGATTTGTTTTAGGGTTGGCTTTACAGGTAGGATTAGGGTTAGGGTTTGGGTTAGGTTTACGCTTAGTGTTAGGGTTAATGTTAGGATGAGAGTCAGTGTTAGGGTTAGGGTTTGGGTTTATTTTTAGCGTTAGGGTTAGGGTTTGGGTTGGGGATAGGTTTAGGGTTAGGGTTAGGGTTATGGTTTGGGTTTCGCTTAGGGTTAGGGTTAGGGTTAGGGTAAAGTTTAGGTTTAGGGTTAGGGTTAGGGTTTGTGTTTGGGTTAGGTTAAGTTTTAGGGTTAGGATTAGTGTTAGTGTTAGAGTTTGGGTTTGGGTTAGGGTTAGGGGTAGGGTTAGGATTAGTGTTAGGGTTTGCTTTAGCGTTACGGTTAGGTTTTGTGTTAGGGTTAGTTTTACGGTTAGGATTAGGGTTAGGGTTAGTGTTTGGCTTTGGGTTAGGTTTAGGTTTAGGGTTAGGGTTTCATTTGGGTTAGGGTTAGAGATAGGGTTTGGGTTTGGGTTAGTTTTAGGGTTAGGGTTAGGTTTAGGGTTTGGGTTTCGGTTAGGGTTAGGTTTAGGCTTTGGGTTTGGGTTAGGTTTAGGTTTAGAGTTAGGGTTTCATTTGGGTTAGGGTTAGGGTTATGGTTAGGGTTTGGGTTAGGTTTAGATTTAGGTTTAGGGTTATGGTTAGGGTCAGGGTTAGGGTTAGGTTTAGTGTTAGATTTAGGTTTAGGGTTAGGGTTAGGGTTAGGGTTAGGTTTTGGTTTGGGTTAGGGTAAGGGTTAGGGTTAGGGTTAGTGTTAGTGTTAGGGTTAGGGTTAGGGTTGGGGTTGGGGTTCGGGTTTGTGTGGGGTTTTGGGTTAGGTTTTTTTTTGTGGTTGTGCTTTGGGTTCGGTTTAGGGTTAGGGTTAGGGTTCGGTTTAGGATTAGTGTTAGGGTTTGGCTTAGGGTTAGGTTTAGGGTTAGGGTTAGGGTTAGGGTTAGGGTTTGGTTTGGGGTAATGGTAAGGGTTAGGGTTAGGGTTAGTGTTAGTGTTAGTGTTAGGGTTTGGTTTTGGGTTTGGTTAGGTTTAGGTTTAGGGTTAGGGTTAGGGTTAGTGTTAGGAAATGGATTAGGGTTACTGTTATGTTTTTGGTTAGGGTTAGTGTTAGGGGTTAGGTTTAGGGTTAGGGTTGGGTTTGGGTTAGGGTTAGGTTTAGTGTTAGATTTAGTATTAGTTTCAGGATTAGGGTTAGGGTTAGGGTTAGTGTTTGGGTTAGGTTTAGGGTTAGGCTTAGTATTTGGATTAGGGTTAGGGTTATAGTTAGGATTAGGGTTAGGGTTTCGGTTAAGTTAGGGTTAGGGTTAATGTTAGGATTAGGGTTAGGGTTAGGGTTAGGGATAGGGTTAGGGTTAGGGTAATGGTTTGGGTTAGGGTTAGGTTTATGGTTAGGGTTAGGGTTTGGGTTAGGGTTAGGTTTAGTTTTAGGGTTAGGATTACGGTTTAGGTTTGGCTTAGGGTTAGGGTTAGGGTTAGGTTTAGGATTAGGGTTAGGGTTAGGTTTAGTGTTTTGGTTTGGGTTAGGGTTAGGTTTAGGGTTAATGTTATGTTTTGGATTGGTTTAGTTTTAGGGATAGGGTTAGGGTTAGGGTTTTGGGTTAGATTAGGTTTAGGGTTAGGTTTAGGATTACGGTTAGGTTTAGGGTTAGGGTTTGGTTTAGGGTTAGGGTTAAGGTTAGGATTAGGGTTTGGGTTTGGTTAGGGTTAGGTTTAGGGTTTGTGTTAGGGTTAGAATTATGTTTAGGGTTAGGGTTAGGGTTTATATTTGGGCTAGGGTAAGGGGTAGTGTTAGCGTTAGTGTTAGTGTTAGGGTTTGGGTTTGGATTAGATTAAGCGTTAGTGTTAGGGTTAGTGTTAAAATTTGTTTTACGGTTAGGGTTAGGTTTTGGGTTAGGGTTAGGGTTTGGATTTGAGTTACATTTAGGGTTAGTGTTAGGGTTTCGTTTGGATTAGGGTTAGTGTTAGGGTTTGGGTTAGGTTTAGGGTTAGGGTTAGGTTTAGGGTTAGGGTTAGACTTAGGTTTAGGGTTAGGGTTAGGGTTTGATTTAGGGTAAGGGTTACGTTTAGGGTTAGGGTTTGGGTTAGGTTTAGGATTAGGGTTAGGGTTAGGGTTAGGATTAGGTTTAGGTTTAGGGTTAGGGGTTGGTTTCTGTTAGATTCAGGGTTAGGGTTAGGGTTAGGGTGTGGTTTAGGTTTAGGGTTAGGGTTAGGGTTAGGGTTTGGTTGAGGGTTAGGCTTAGTGTTAGGGGTTAGGGGTTAGGATGTTGGGTGTCAAATGACAAAATTGATCTGTTCCTCCTGCCGCAGTCTCTCCACGTAGTCCCCAGCGTCCTAAGTTGGAACCGTGTGGCCTTCATTCCCACATCCTCACTCTACCAAGTGATGTCATGCACTTGCAACTATCCTTTCCTTGAGGTCAGAGCGCTGGAATTCCACCTCAAGGTACCAGGAGGGTCAATGCAGCTGCAGGACGACATGTGGCACACATTGTCTTTCCATGTTCCTATGCAGGACTTGGCTTGCACAGTGACAGCAAGTAAGGGAGTAGAATGTCATACCTACTACCTGTGCTTAGTCCCCTCTCCACCCCTCTGCTTCTCTTCTCTGTCCCCACAGCTTGCACTTCTATACAGCCTACCTGGCAGGAGAGCTAGAGGGACATCATTAAGAACAGAAGCTGTAGTCTGGATGGCAGGGTCCACTATGAACTGCTCTCTGAGACCTGACAAGGAGCCTGTTGCCACAGATTATTCAGGGCTCCTCATGTAATTACTTCAACACAAACTTCTCCCTCACAGATTTCTTGCTTGGCACAGAGATTACTGGAGTCTCATTGGGCTTCTTACAATTGTGCACTGTGGCCTAGATGGATGGTAAAACCCCCTTACAAACTGAGAAAAACTGCCCTGCAAGGTATGCCTAGTCTAGAACTTGATAAAGCCCACCTTAGAGGAAGTGAGTGCCATCAATTTGAGTACTCTCTGGCTGTCCAGGCTGTTTGAAGCCCAGGACAAACATTGTCTCAGGGAAAAGCAGAGCCTTCCTAAGACCTGAATAGGAGTCCTGACCTCCCCTCTGCTTCGACATTGTCACCCACCTTTTCATTACGGAGTCCAGACCCTGACAGGAAGCGGTGTGACTTGCAGATTTTAAGAATGTAGAGACAAACAGATAGTTCCCATTCTGGGCATCTCTTGACAGATAGCTCAACAACTTCTTCACTTTGTCTGCATTCTGTAGATTAACCTGCACAGCTCAGTAAGTATACGGGATATTTTCTGGTCATCCTTAGGAAGGAGAGAGGAAGGAAGTTTCAAACTTGTAAACTCTGTCAGATTTCTCAATCATATGTTGCCATACACTAAGGTGAAAAATGGTAATTTCCTCAATATTCTCTCTCTATCTCCCTGTCTCACTCACTTTTTCTCTCTGTTTCTCGCTCTCTCAAACACACACACACACTCACACGCATACATACACAGACACACACACACAAAAGACGAACATGGGTGGACCAAGGGATTACAAAGTTTAACTGAAAGGCACTCATCATTGTCTCCTGTGTGACCCAGTGCATAAACCGCCAGATGCTCTGGGCTACAGCGAGCACTCAGTGTCTCCAGAAGTGGCCAAGGCACCTATTCCTGGTGTTTCTGGTCCTCAGTCTCCAGAAGAAGAGAACGAGGATTAACATATCCTGCTCTGGTCATTGTATGCAGACAAGTGAGTCAGTTCAGATTGCTACAGACCTGTAGTTACTAGGTAACTACAAGATTCTGAGTTCTCTTTCATCTGATGTCATAGAGGTGAGGTCACTTCCTGGGATCCTCTGACATAGCCTCTTCCTTACAAAGCAGTGCTTGCACTGCTAAGTACTCTCCTGCCCCCTGTCCATGTGGACAGTTCCATCAGTATGCCCATTCCACCACACCCACCCAACTGGCTGGGTATGCCTGGCTTCAGCAACCTCTCAACTCTGAAGAAATTCCGCTAGATTCCAACCTATCCTGCTATACCTATCTGACAGCAAAGCATTATTTGGCTTACACTTCCATGTCACAATCCATTTCGGAGTGTAGTCAGCTCAAGAACTCAAGAAAAGAGTATTAAAAGCACAAGCTACTTGTTCAAAGGTGGCACACTACACAAGACTCTCAAGGAACGCAAACATGATGTAGTAAGCACAAATAGACATCTACCAAGTATGAAGAACTTACAGAAATAAGCACTCTCACAATTATGAAATTGGATTGAATGGATAGCTTAGAGGGCAAACTTCTTGTAATTCAATCATGTGGATCTGAGTTTGAATTCTAGAACCCAGGATAATGACTGGCCTCAGGAAGCAGACTTGGAATCTCAGCATCTGGGAGGCAGACACAAGAGAACCCTGGGCTTCCAGCCATGCTAAAACACTGAGTTATAAGTCAGTGAGTAACTTTGTCTCATTAAAAAGTGGATGAGAACCTGAAAACACTAACCAAAAGTTTAATCTTTGCATTTAGGCAAATATGAGCCTAAACAGAGACACACACACACAGAAACACACACACAGGCACACACAAGAACATCATTCCAGTGTTACTCATGTAGCCTGTTCGAGTGCTTAGAACATACCATTGAAAATGACCACTTGCCTCGCATTGCTGTAGAAGGGGAGATTTAACATAATGCAGAGACTGTTGACAAGTTTCAACCACAGTTGTATACTAAAGATTTTGAGAGCAGGAGAACATCTTCCGAAAGCACACTTTATCATCCTTCCAGGAGCTCCCATCCTAACATATCTCCCAGGGATGAAGAGCATGCAGTTTTGCAGGTCACTGAATACACTCGTCTTGTATGTGGATTCTAGGAAGGGTAGGGATCTGCAATAGCAGGAAACAGTGGCAAAAGGTCATCGACCATCTGAGCATTCCTACACAGTTCACGTCAGTGTGGTTTATGTTTAGCTCTGATGTCAACTGTCTGCTGTCATCTGGAAAACCGAGTGATGTATAAACAGAGTAATACACAGTAGTCATGTCTTTTGGTTGATGAGTATCTGTGCAAAGTGTGTGCAACTGTTTGTCATCCCAAGTGGCACAGTATCTAATGTGGGTAGTTTGTTGTGTGTCAGAAGGAGGCGAAAAACCTATCACAAATTATGTTTCTGGAAAAGCCCAAGGACATGACAGTCATATCCAACATGAGGCAATCTGGACACTGGGGGAAGACCAGAGAAGAGCATTGCTTAGAATGCATGAGCCCTGGATTCCCCAAAAGAAAAGGAGGAACAAAAGCAGATAACAGGTCCAAGGATCCAGAAGGGGATGGTAGGAGGGCTTGATGAAGGCCACCAAGCTACACACTGAGTCACCAGTTTCTGGTGAGCTGCATAAGTTCTAGGCGGTAAAGTCCTACGCAAATGAATTGAGGGAGGGGACTGAGATCTAAAGAGGCCTTGTATGAAAGTACCATTTCTTCTCATCAGTTCTATGGTATCTAAAGGCCAAACAGCTCCCCAGCTCAAAGTAGGTCCAGGAAGTTCCAAGAATTTTTCCAAAAAAAACTCATCCCAGGCTTTAAAAAATATATCAATGAAAACAAAGCCAGGGTAAGTATGAACTACCCTAATGTCAGCTAACCAGAGACTGTCTTTTCACTGAACCAACCCTAGGCACCTAGCACACCGTTCTACCCCTGCACTCCCAGAATGGCACTTACAGTGCTTACTTCACTTACAGTTGCAGAACTTGAGATCACTGTGCAGAATGGTTTCTGTGGCATCTTAAGCATGCACTGCATATCTGCCTCAGCATTGGCCAAGTGTTCTTCGATTGGTGACCAAGGTGAGGTTGAGAACCTCTCAGCCTGGGAACTCCAGCGTGAGGCAGAGATGTGGCTGTGTAATGCACATGTCAAGCAGATCAATGATAAAATTGATCTGTTCCTCCTGCTGCAGGCTCTCCACCTAGTCCCCAGTGGGTTTGGGTTTGGGTTTGGGTAGGTTTAGGATTTGTTTTAGTGTTGGCTTTACAGGTAGGATTAGGGTTAGGGTTTGGGTTAGGGTTACGCTTAGTGTTAGGGTTAATGTTAGGATGAGAGTCAGGGTTAGGGTTAGGGTTTGGGTTAGGTTTAGCGTTAGGGTTAGGGTTTGGGTTAGGGATAGTTTTAGGGTTAGGGTTAGGGTTAGGGTTAATGTTAGGATTACTGTTAGGGTTAGGGTTATGGTTAATGTTTTGTTTAGGGTTACGGATAGGTTGAGGGTTAGGGTTAGTGTTATGGTTTGTGTTAGGGTTAGGTTGAGGGTTAGGGTAACGGTTTGGGTTGGGGTTATTGTTAGGGTTAGGTTTAGGTTCAGGGTTAGGGATAGGGATTGAGTTTGAGTTAGGGTTAGTTTTAGGGTTAGAGTTTGGGTTAGGGTTAGGGTTAGGATTTGGGTTAGTGTTAGGGTTATAGCTAGGATTAGGGTTAGGGTTTGTTTTACGGTTAGGGTTACAGATAGGATTAGGGTTTAGGTTAGGGTTAGGGTTAGGGTTAGGGTTTGGGTTAGGGTTAGGGTTAGGCTTAGGGTTAGGGTTAGGTTTAGGGTTTGGGTTTGGGTTACGGTTAGTTTTAGGGTTAGGCTTTGGTTTTGGGTTAGGGTTAGTGTTTCGTTTAGGGTTAGGGTTAGGGTTATTGTTTTTGTTAGGTTTAGGGTTAGGGTTAGGGTTTGGGATAGGGTTAGGGTTATGATTAGGGTTTGGGTTAGGGTTAGTGTTAGGGGTAGGATTAGGGTTAGGGTTAGGGTTAGGTTTAGGTTTTGGATTGGGGTTAGGGTAAGGGATCGGGTTAGGGTTAATGTTAGGATTAGGTTTAGGGTTAGTGTTAGGGTTAAGGATGGGTTAGGGTTAGGGTTAGGATTAGGGTTATGGTTAGGGTTAGGGTTAGGTTTAGGATTTGATTTAGGGTTAGCTTTACAGTTAGGATTAGGGTTATGGTTTGGGTTAGGGTTACGCTTAGGGTTAGGGTTAATGTTAGGATGAGAGTCAGGGTTAGCTTTAGATTTAGGGTTACGGTTTGGGTTAGGTTTAGTGTTAGTGTTAGGGTTTGGGTTTTTATAGGTTTAGGGTTAGGGTTAGATTTAGGGTTTGTTTTTGGGTTAGGTTAAGGGTTAGGGTTAGGGTTAGTGTTAGTGTTAGAGTTTGTGTTTGGGCTAGGGTAAGGGGTAGGGTTAGGATTAGTTTTAGGGTTTGTTTTAGCATTAGGGTTAGGTTTGGGTTTAGGGTTAGGGTTAGGGTTAGGGTTAGGGTTAGGGTTTCGGTTTGGGTTAGGTTTAGGTTTAGGGTTAGGGTTTCATTTGTGTTAGGGTTAGGTTTAGGGTTAGGGTTAGGGTTAGGGTTAGGGTTAAGGTTAGGCTCTGGGTTTGTGTTAGGGTTAGGGTTTGTGTTAGGGTTAGGTTTAGGGTTAGGTTTAGGCTTTGTGTTTGGGTTAGGTTTAGGGTTAGGGTTAGGGTTAGGCTTTGTATTTGGGTTAGGTTTAGTGTTAGGGTTAGGGTTTGTGTTTGTGTTAGGTTTAGGGTTAGGCTTAAGGTTAGGGTTAGGGTTAATGTTAGGAGTAGGATTAGGGTTAGGGTTAGCGTTAAGGATGGGTTAGGGTTAGGGTTAGGATTAGAGTTAGGGTTAGGTTTAGGGTTAGGTTTAGGATTTGTTTTAGGGTTAGCTTTACAATTAGGATTAGGGTTATGGTTTGGGTTAGGGTTACGCTTAGTGTTAGGGTTAATGTTAGGATGAGAGTCAGGGTTAGGGTTAGGGTTAGGGTTAGGCTTAGGGTTAGGGTTAGGGTTAAGGTTAGGCTTTTGGTTTGGGTTAGGGTTAGGGTTTGTGTTAGAGTTAGGTTTAGGGTTAGGTTTAGGCTTTGGGTTTGGGTTCGGTTTAGGGTTAGGTTTAGGGTTAGGCTTTGGGGTTGGGTTAGGTTTAGGGTTAGGGTTAGGGTTTGGGTTTGGTTTAGGTTTAGGGTTAATGTTAGGATGAGGCTTAGGGTTACGGTTAGGGTTAAGGATGGGTTAGGGTCAGGGTTAGGGTTAGAATTAGGGTTAGGGTTAGGGTTAGGGATACGATTAGGATTTGGTTTAGGGTTAGCTTTACAGTTAGAATTAGGGTTAGGGTTTGGGTTATGGTTAGGGTTAGGGTTTGGTTGAGGGTTAGGCTTAGTGTTAGGGGTTAGGGGTTAGGATGTTGGGTGTCAAATGACAAAATTGATCTGTTCCTCCTGCCGCAGTCTCTCCACGTAGTCCCCAGCGTCCTAATTTGGAACCGTGTGGCCTTCATTCCCACATCCTCACTCTACCAAGTGATGTCATGCACTTGCAACTATCCTTTCCTTGAGGTCAGAGCGCTGGAATTCCACCTCAAGGTACCAGGAGGGTCAATGCAGCTGCAGGACGACATGTGGCACACATTGTCTTTCCATGTTCCTATGCAGGACTTGGCTTGCACAGTGACAGCAAGTAAGGGAGTAGAATGTCATGCCTACTACCTGTGCTTAGTCCCCTCTCCACCCCTCTGCTTCTCTTCTCTGTCCCCACAGCTTGCACTTCTATACAGCCTACCTGGCAGGAGAGCTAGAGGGACATCATTAAGAACAGAAGCTGTAGTCTGGATGGCAGGGTCCACTATGAACTGCTCTCTGAGACCTGACAAGGAGCCTGTTGCCACAGATTATTCAGGGCTCCTCATGTAATTACTTCAACACAAACTTCTCCCTCACAGATTTCTTGCTTGGCACAGAGATTACTGGAGTCTCATTGGGCTTCTTACAATTGTGCACTGTGGCCTAGATGGATGGTAAAACCCCCTTACAAACTGACAAAAACTGTCCTGCAAGGTATGCCTAGTCTAGAACTTGATAAAGCCCACCTTAGAGGAAGTGAGTGCCATCAATTTGAGTACTCTCTGGCTGTCCAGGCTGTTTGAAGCCCAGGACAAACATTGTCTCAGGGAAAAGCAGAGCCTTCCTAAGACCTGAATAGGAGTCCTGACCTCCCCTCTGCTTCGACATTGTCACCCACCTTTTCATTACGGAGTCCAGACCCTGACAGGAAGCGGTGTGACTTGCAGATTTTAAGAATGTAGAGACAAACAGATAGTTCCCATTCTGGGCATCTCTTGACAGATAGCTCAACAACTTCTTCACTTTGTCTGCATTCTGTAGATTAACCTGCACAGCTCAGTAAGTATACGGGATATTTTCTGGTCATCCTTAGGAAGGAGAGAGGAAGGAAGTTTCAAACTTGTAAACTCTGTCAGATTTCTCAATCATATGTTGCCATACACTAAGGTGAAAAATGGTAATTTCCTCAATATTCTCTCTCTATCTCCCTGTCTCACTCACTTTTTCTCTCTGTTTCTCGCTCTCTCTAACACACACACACACTCACACGCATACATACACAGACACACACACACAAAAGACGAACATGGGTGGACCAAGGGATTACAAAGTTTAACTGAAAGGCACTCATCATTGTCTCCTGTGTGACCCAGTGCATAAACCGCCAGATGCTCTGGGCTACAGCGAGCACTCAGTGTCTCCAGAAGTGGCCAAGGCACCTATTCCTGGTGTTTCTGGTCCTCAGTCTCCAGAAGAAGAGAACGAGGATTAACATATCCTGCTCTGGTCATTGTATGCAGACAAGTGAGTCAGTTCAGATTGCTACAGACCTGTAGTTACTAGGTAACTACAAGATTCTGAGTTCTCTTTCATCTGATGTCATAGAGGTGAGGTCACTTCCTGGGATCCTCTGACATAGCCTCTTCCTTACATAGCAGTGCTTGCACTGCTAAGTACTCTCCTGCCCCCTGTCCATGTGGACAGTTCCATCAGTATGCCCATTCCACCACACCCACCCAACTGGCTGGGTATGCCTGGCTTCAGCAACCTCTCAACTCTGAAGAAATTCCGCTAGATTCCAACCTATCCTGCTATACCTATCTGACAGCAAAGCATTATTTGGCTTACACTTCCATGTCACAATCCATTTCGGAGTGTAGTCAGCTCAAGAACTCAAGAAAAGAGTATTAAAAGCACAAGCTACTTGTTCAAAGGTGGCACACTACACAAGACTCTCAAGGAACGCAAACATGATGTAGTAAGCACAAATAGACATCTACCAAGTATGAAGAACTTACAGAAATAAGCACTCTCACAATTATGAAATTGGATTGAATGGATAGCTTAGAGGGCAAACTTCTTGTAATTCAATCATGTGGATCTGAGTTTGAATTCTAGAACCCAGGATAATGACTGGCCTCAGGAAGCAGACTTGGAATCCCAGCATCTGGGAGGCAGACACAAGAGAACCCTGGGCTTCCAGCCATGCTAAAACACTGAGTTATAAGTCAGTGAGTAACTTTGTCTCATTAAAAAGTGGATGAGAACCTGAAAACACTAACCAAAAGTTTAATCTTTGCATTTAGGCAAATATGAGCCTAAACAGAGACACACACACACAGAAACACACACACAGGCACACACAAGAACATCATTCCAGTGTTACTCATGAAGCCTGTTCGAGTGCTTAGAACATACCATTGAAAATGACCACTTGCCTCGCATTGCTGTAGAAGGGGAGATTTAACATAATGCAGAGACTGTTGACAAGTTTCAACCACAGTTGTATACTAAAGATTTTGAGAGCAGGAGAACATCTTCCGAAAGCACACTTTATCATCCTTCCAGGAGCTCCCATCCTAACATATCTCCCAGGGATGAAGAGCATGCAGTTTTGCAGGTCACTGAATACACTCGTCTTGTATGTGGATTCTAGGAAGGGTAGGGATCTGCAATAGCAGGAAACAGTGGCAAAAGGTCATCGACCATCTGAGCATTCCTACACAGTTCACGTCAGTGTGGTTTATGTTTAGCTCTGATGTCAACTGTCTGCTGTCATCTGGAAAACCGAGTGATGTATAAACAGAGTAATACACAGTAGTCATGTCTTTTGGTTGATGAGTATCTGTGCAAAGTGTGTGCAACTGTTTGTCATCCCAAATGGCACAGTATCTAATGTGGGTAGTTTGTTGTGTGTAAGAAGGAGGCGAAAAACCTATCACAAATTATGTTTCTGGAAAAGCCCAAGGACATGACAGTCATATCCAACATGAGGCAATCTGGACACTGGGGGAAGACCAGAGAAGAGCATTGCTTAGAATGCATGAGCCCTGGATTCCCCAAAAGAAAAGGAGGAACAAAAGCAGATAACAGGTCCAAGGATCCAGAAGGGGATGGTAGGAGGGCTTGATGAAGGCCACCAAGCTACACACTGAGTCACCAGTTTCTGGTGAGCTGCATAAGTTCTAGGCGGTAAAGTCCTACGCAAATGAATTGAGGGAGGGGACTGAGATCTAAAGAGGCCTTGTATGAAAGTACCATTTCTTCTCATCAGTTCTATGGTATCTAAAGGCCAAACAGCTCCCCAGCTCAAAGTAGGTCCAGGAAGTTCCAAGAATTTTTCCAAAAAAAAACTCGTCCCAGGCTTTAAAAAATATATCAATGAAAACAAAGCCAGGGTAAGTATGAACTACCCTAATGTCAGCTAACCAGAGACTGTCTTTTCACTGAACCAACCCTAGGCACCTAGCACACCGTTCTACCCCTGCACTCCCAGAATGGCACTTACAGTGCTTACTTCACTTACAGTTGCAGAACTTGAGATCACTGTGCAGAATGGTTTCTGTGGCATCTTAAGCATGCACTGCATATCTGCCTCAGCATTGGCCAAGTGTTCTTCGATTGGTGACCAAGGTGAGGTTGAGAACCTCTCAGCCTGGGAACTCCAGCGTGAGGCAGAGATGTGGCTGTGTAATGCACATGTCAAGCAGCTCAATGATAAAATTGATCTGTTCCTCCTGCTGCAGGCTCTCCACCTAGTCCCCAGTGGGTTTGGGTTTGGGTTTGGGTTAGGTTTAGGGTTAAGGTTAGGGTTTCTTTTGGGTTAGGGTTAGGGTTAGGGTTTCGGTTAGGGTAAGGGTTAGGTTCAGGGTTAGGGTTAGGGTTAGGGTTAGGTTTAGGGTTAGGGTTAGGGTTAGGTTTTGGGTTAGGGTTAGATTTAGGGTTAGGGTTTGGGTTTGGGTTAGAGTTAGGGTTAGTTTTAGGTCTAGTGTTAGGGTTAGGGTTACGGTTTAGGGTTAGGGTTAGGGTTTGGATTGGGTTAGGTTTAGGGTTAGGATTAGGGTTAAGGTTAGCTTTTCTGTTAGTGTTAGGGTTAGGGTTAGGGTTTGGGTTTGGGTTAGGGTTAGCGTTTCGGTTATGGTTATGGTTAGGGTTAGGTTTAGGGTATCGGTTTGGGCTAGCGTTAGGTTTAGTGTTAGATTTAGTATTAGGGTTAGGGTTAGGGTTAGGGTTAGGATTTGGTTTTGGTTTAAGGTAAGGGTTAGGGTTAGGTTTAGGGTTTGGGTTTGTGTTAGCGTTAGGTATAGTGTTAGATTTAGTATTAGGGTTAGGGACAGGGTTAGGGTTAGGGTTAAGGTTTGGGTTAGGGTAAGGGTTAGGGTTAGGGTTATAGTTAGGTTTAGGGTTATTGTTCGGGTTAGGGTTAAGGTTAGGTTTAGGGTTAGGTTTAGTGTTAGATTTAGTATTAGGCTTAGGGTCAAGGTTAGGGTTAGGGTTAAGGTTTGGGTTAGGTTTAGGGTGAGGGTCATAGTTAGGAGTAGGGTTATTGTTCGGGTTAGGGTTAAGGTTAGGGTTAGGTTTAATGTTAGGATTAGGTTTAGGGTTAGGTTTATGGTTAAGGTTTGGATTAGGGTTAGGGATAGGGTGAGGGTTAGGGTTAGGGTTAGGGTAACGGTTTGGGTTAGGTTTAGGTTTAGGGTTAGGGTTTGGGTTATGGTAACGGTGAGGTTTAGGTTTTGGGTTAGGGTTAGGGTTATAGTAAGGATTAGGGTTAGGGTTTGGAATAGGGTTAGGGTTAGGGTTAGGGTTAGGGTTAGGGTTAATGTTAGGATTACTGTTAGGGTTAGGGTTATGGTTAATGTTTGGTTTAGGGTTACGGATAGGGTTAGTGTTACGGTTTGTGTTAGTGTTAGAGTGAGGGTTAGGGTAATGGTTTGGGTTGGGGTTATTGTTAGGGTTAGGTTTAGGGTCAGGGTTAGGGATAGGGATTCAGTTTGAGTTAGGGTTAGTTTTAGGGTTATAGTTTGGGTTAGGGTTAGGGTTAGGATTTGGGTTAGTGTTAGGGTTATAGCTAGGATTAGGGTTAGGGTTTGTTTTACGGTTAGGGTTACGCATAGGTTTAGGGTTTAGGTTAGTTTTAGGGTTAGTTTTAGGGTTAGGCTTTGGTTTTGGGTTAGGGTTAGTGTTTGGTTTAGGGTTAGGGTTAGGATTATTGTTTTTGTTAAGTTTAGGGTTAGGGTTAGGGTTTGGGATAGGGTTAGGGTTATGATTAGGGTTTGGGTTAGGGTTAGTGTTAGGATTAGGATTAGGCTTAGGCTTAGGCTTAGGTTTGCAGTTTGGGTTTGGCTTACGCTTAGTTTTAGGGTTAGGCTTTGGTTTTGAGTTAGGGTTAGTGTTTGGTTTAGGGTTAGGGTTAGGGTTATTGTTTTTGTTAAGTTTAGGGTTAGGGTTAGGGTTTGGGATAGGGTTAGGGTTGTGGTTAGGGTTTGGGTTAGGGTTAGTGTTAGGGTTAGGATTAGGGTTAGGGTTAGGGTTAGGGTTAGGGTAAGGGATAGGGTTAGAGTTAATGTTAGGATTAGGGTTAGGGTTAGGGTTAGGGTTAAGGATGCGTTAGGGTTAGGGTTAGGATTAGGGTTAGGGTTAGGGTTAGGGTTAGGTTTAGGATTTGGTTTAGGTTTAGCTTTACAGTTAGGATTAGGGTTATGGTTTGGGTTAGGGTTACGCTTAGGGTTAGGGTTAATGTTAGGATGAGAGTCAGGGTTAGCTTTAGATTTAGGGTTACGGTTTGGGTTAGGTTTAGCGTTAGGGTTAGGGTTTGGGTTAGGGATAGGTTTAGGGTTAGGGTTAGATTTAGGGTTTGTGTTTGGGTTAGGTTAAGGGTTAGGGTTAGGGTTAGTGTTAGTGTTAGAATTTGTGTTTGGGCTAGGATAAGGGGTAGGGTTAGGATTAGTGTTAGGGTTTGTTTTAGCATTAGGGTTAGGTTTGGGTTTAGGGTTAGGGTTAGGGTTAGGGTTAGGGTTAGCGTTTGGGTTTGGTTTAGGTTTAGGTTAAGGTTTAGGGTTTCATTTGTGTTAGGGTTAGGTTTAGGGTTAGGGTTAGGGTTAGGGTTAGGGTTAAGGTTAGGCTTTGGGTTTGTGTTAGGGTTAGGGTTTGTGTTAGGGTTAGGTTTAGGGTTAGGTTTAGGCTTTGTGTTTGGGTTAGGTTTGGGGTTAGGGTTAGGGTTAGGGTTTGTGTTTGGTTTAGGTTTAGTGTTAGGGTTAGGGTTTGTGTTTGGGTTAGGTTTAGGGTTAGGGTTAAGGTTAGGGTTAGGGTTAATGTTAGGATTAGGATTAGGGTTAGGGTTAGGGTTAAGGATGGGTTAGGGTTAGGGTTAGGATTAGAGTTAGGGTTAGGTTTAGGGTTAGGGTTAGGATTTGTTTTAGGGTTAGCTTTACAGGTAGGATTAGGGTTATGGTTTGGGTTAGGGTTCCGCTTAGTGTTAGAGTTAATGTTAGGATGAGAGTCAGGGTTAGGGTTAGGGTTAGGGTTAGGGTTAGGGTTAGGGTTAGGGTTAAGTTTAGGCTTTTGGTTTGGGTTAGGGTTAGGGTTTGTGTTAGAGTTAGGTTTAGGGTTAGGTTTAGGCTTTGGGTTTGGGTTAGGTTTAGGGTTAGGGTTAGGGTTAGGCTTTGGGGTTGGGTTAGGTTTAGGGTTAGGGTTAGGGTTTGGGTTTGGGTTAGGTTTAGGGTTAATGTTAGGATTAGGCTTAGGGTTACGGTTAGGGTTTAGGATGGGTTAGGGTCAGGGTTAGGGTTAGAATTAGGGTTAGGGTTAGGGTTAGGGTTAGGTTTAGGATTTGGTTTAGCGTTAGCTTTACAGTTAGAATTAGGGTTAGGGTTTGGGTTATGGTTACGCTTAGGGTTAGGGTTAACGTTAGGATGAGAGTCAGCGTTAGGTTTAGGGTTAGGGTTAGGGTTTTGGTTAGGTTTAGCTTTAGGGTTAGGGTTTGTGTTAGGGATAGGTTTAGGGTTAGGGTTAGGGATAGGGTTAGGGTTTGGGTTTGGGTTAGGGTTAGGGTTAGGGTTAGGGTTAGGGTAAAGTTTAGGTTTAGGGTTAGGGTTAGGGTTTGTGTTTGGGTTAGGTTAAGGTTTAGGTTTAGAGTTAGTATTAGTGTTAGAGTTTGGGTTTGTGTTAGGGTTAGGGGTAGGTTTAGGATTAGTGTTAGGGTTTGTTTTAGTGTTAGGGTTAGGTTTTGGGTTAGGGTTAGTGTTAGGGTTAGGGTTAGGGTTTCATTTGGGTTAGGCTTAGGGTTAGGGTTATTGTTCGTGTTGGGTTTAGTGTTAGGGTTAGGGTTAGGGTTAGGGGTAGGATTAGGTTTAGGGTTAGGGTTAGGGTTTCATTTGGGTTAGGGTTAGGGTTTGGGTTAGGTTAAGGTTAGGGTTAGGTTTAGAGTTAGGGTTAGGGTTAGGGTTTGGTTTTGGGTTTGGGTTAGGGTAAGGGATAGGGTTAGGGTTAGTGTTAGTGTTAGGGTTTGGGTATGGGTTAAGGTTAGAGTTAGAGTTAGGGTTAGGGTTATGGTTAGGCTTTGTGTTAGAGTTAGGGTTAGGGTTAGGGTGAGGGTTAGGTTTAGGGTTTGGGTTTGGGTTAGGGTTAGTTTTAGGGTTAGGCTTTCGTTTTGGGTTAGGGTTAGTGTTTGGTTTAGGGTTAGGGTTAGGGTTATTGTTTTTGTTAGGTTTAGGGTTAGGGTTAGGGTTTGGGATAGGGTTAGGGTTATGATTAGGGTTTGGGTTAGGGTTAGTGTTAGGGTTAGGATTAGGTTTAGGGTTAGGGTTAGGGTTAGGTTTTGGATTGGTGTTAGGGTAAGGGATAGGGTTAGGGTTAATGTTAGGATTAGGGTTAGGGTTAGGGTTAGGGTTATGGATGGGTTAGGGTTAGGGTTAGGATTAGGGTTAGGGTTAGGGTTAGGTTTAGGATTTGATTTAGGTTAGCTTTACAGTTAGGATTAGGGTTATGGTTTGGGTTAGGGTTACGCTTAGGGTTAGGGTTAATGTTAGGATGCGAGTCAGGGTTAGCTTTAGAGTTAACGTTACGGTTTGGGTTAGGTTTAGCGTTAGGGTTAGGGTTTGGGTTAGGGATAGGTTTAGGGTTAGGGTTAGATTTAGGGTTTGTGTTTGGGTTAGGTTAAGGGTTAGGGTTAGGGTTATTGTTAGTGTTAGAGTTTGTGTTTGGGCTAGGGTAAGGGGTAGGGTTAGGATTAGTGTTAGGGTTTGTTTTAGCATTAGGGTTAGGTTTGGGTTTAGGGTTAGGGTTAGGGTTAGGGTTAGGGTTAGGGTTTGGGTTTGGGTTAGGTTTAGGTTTAGGGTTAGGGTTTCATTTGTGTTAGGGTTAGGTTTAGGGTTAGGGTTAGGGTTAGGGTTAGGGTTAAGGTTAGGCTTTGGGTTTGGGTTAGGGTTAGGGTTTGTGTTAGGGTTAGGTTTAGGGTTAGGTTTAGGCTTTGTGTTTGGGTTAGGTTTAGGGTTAGGCTTTGGGTTTGGGTTAGGTTTAGTGTTAGGGTTAGTGTTTGTGTTTGGGTTAGGTTTAGGGTTAGGGTTAAGGGTAGGGTTAGGGTTAATGTTAGGATTAGGATTAGGGATAGGGTTAGGGTTAAGGATGGGTTAGGGTTAGGGTTAGGATTAGGGTTAGGGTTTGGGTTAGGGTTACGCTTAGGTTTAGGGTTAATGTTAGGATGAGAGTCAGGGTTAGGATTAGGGTTAGGGTTAGGGTTTGGGTAAGATTTAGCGTTGGGGTTAGGGTTTGGGTTAGGAATAGGTTTTGGGTTAGGGTTAGGGTTAGGGTTAGGGTTAGGGTTTGGGTTTGGGTTAGGTTTAGGTTTAGGGTTAGGGTTTCATTTGGGTTAGGATTAGGGTTAGGTTTAGGATTTGGGTTAGGTTTAGGGTTAGGGTTTGGGTTTGGGTTAGGGTTAGGTTTAGGGTTTGGGTTTGGGTTAGGTTTAGGTTTAGGTTTAGGGTTTCATTTGGTTTAGGGTTAGGGTTATGGTTAGGGTTTGGGTTAGGTTTAGGTTTAGGTTTAGGGTTAGGGTTAGGGTTAGGGTTTGGGTTAGGGTTAGTGTTAGGGTTAGGTTTAGGGTTAGGGTTAGGGTTAGGGTTAGGGTTTTGTTTTGGGTTATGGTAAGGGTTAGTGTTAGGGTTAGTGTTAGGGTTTGGGTTTGGGTTAGGGTTAGGGTTAGGGTTAGGGTTAGGGTTAGGGTTACGGTTAGTGTTAGGGAATGGTTTAGGGTTACTGTTATGTTTTTGGTTAGGGTTAGTGTTAGGGGTTAGGTTAGGGTTAGGGTTGGGTTTGGGTTAGGGTTAGGTTTAGTATTAGATTTAGTATTAGTTTTAGGGTTAGGGTTAGGGTTAGTGTTTGGGTTAGGTTTAGGTTTAGGCTTAGTATTTGGTTTAGGGTTAGGATTATAGTTAGGTTAAGGGTTAGGGATTCGGTTAGGGATAGGTTTAGGGTTAATGTAAGGATTCGCGTTAGGGTTAGGGTTAGGGTTAGGGTTAGGGTAAGGGTTTGGGTTAGGTTTATGGTTAGGATTAGGATTAGGTTTAGGGTTAGGGTTAGAGTAAGGGTAAGAGTTACGTTTAGGGTTAAGGTTTGGGTTAGGTTTAGGATTAGGGTTAGGGTTAGGGTTAGGGTTAGGGTTAGGGTTAGGGTTAAGGTTAGGATTAGGTTTAGGATTAGGGTTAGGGTTTGGGTTAGGGTAAGGGTTACGTTTAGGGTTATTGTTTGGGTTAGGTTTAGGGTTAGGGTTAGTGTTAGGGTTAGGGTTAGGATTAGGTTTAGGGTTAGGGTTTGGGTTAGGGATAGCTTTAGGGTTAGGGTTTGGGTTTGGGTTACTGTTAGGGTTAGGGTTAGGATTAGGTTTAGGATTAGGGTTAGGGTTTGGGTTAGGGTAATGGTTACGTTTAGTGTTATTGT
>JAJHUQ010000041.1:3220000-3222500 GCA_035773235.1 Eospalax fontanierii | reverse complement strand
TGGGTTAGGGTTAGGGTTATGGTTAGCGTTTAGGTTAGGGTTAGGGTTTGGTTAGGGTTAGGGTTTGGTTTTGGGTTAGGGTTAGGTTTAGGTTTAGGGTTAGGGTTTGTGTTAGGTTTAGGTTTAGGGTTTGGTTTTGGGTTAGGGTTAGGTTTAGGGTTAGGGTTATGGTTAGGGTTTGGGTTAGGTTTAGGTTTAGGTTTAGGGTTAGGATTAGGGTTAGGGTTTGGGTTAGGGTTAGTGTTAGGGTTAGGTTTAGGGTTAGGGTTAGGGTTAGGGTTAGTGTTTGGTTTTGGGTTATGGTAAGGGTTAGGGTTAGGGTTAGTGTTAGGGTTTGGTTTTGGGTTAGGGTTAGGGTTAGGGTTAGGGTTACGGTTAGTGTTAGGGAATGGTTTGGGTTACTGTTATGTTTTTGGTTAGGGTTAGTGTTAGGGGTTAGGGTTAGGGTTAGGGTTGGGTTTGGGTTAGGGTTAGGTTTGTGTTAGATTTAGTATTAGTTTTAGGGTTAGGGTTAGGGTTAGCGTTAGTGTTTGGGTTAGGTTTAGGTTTAGGATAAGTATTTGATTTAGGGTTAGGGTTATAGTTAGGATTAGGGTTAGGGTTTCGGTTAGGGATAGGTTTAGGGTTAATGTTAAGATTAGGCTTAGGGTGAGGGTTAGGTTAAGGGTTTGGGTTAGGGTTAGGTTTATGGTTAGGGTTAGGTTTAGGGTTAGGGATAGTTTTAGGGTAGGAGAGCTAGAGGGACATCATTAAGAACAGAAGCTGTAGTCTGGATGGCAGGGTCCACTATGAACTGCTCTCTGAGACCTGACAAGGAGCCTGTTGCCACAGATTATTCAGGGCTCCTCATGTAATTACTTCAACACAAACTTCTCCCTCACAGATTTCTTGCTTGGCACAGAGATTACTGGAGTCTCATTGGGCGTCTTAAAATTGTGCACTGTGGCCTAGATGGATGGTAAAACCCCCTTACAGACTGAGAAAAACTGTCCTGCAAGGAATGCCTAGTCTAGAACTTGATAAAGCCCACCTTAGAGGAAGTGAGTGCCATCAATTTGAGTACTCTCTGGCTGTCCAGGCTGTTTGAAGCCCAGGACAAACATTGTCTCAGGGAAAAGCAGAGCCTTCTTAAGACCTGAATAGGAGTCCTGACCTCCCCTCTGCTTCGACATTGTCACCCACCTTTTCATTACGGAGTCCAGACCCTGACAGGAAGCGGTGTGACTTGCAGATTTTAAGAATGTAGAGACAAACAGATAGTTCCCATTCTGGGCATCTCTTGACAGATAGCTCAACAACTTCTTCACTTTGTCTGCATTCTGTAGATTAACCTGCACAGCTCAGTAAGTATACGGGATATTTTCTGGTCATCCTTAGGAAGGAGAGAGGAAGGAAGTTTCAAACTTGTAAACTCTGTCAGATTTCTCAATCATATGTTGCCATACACTAAGGTGAAAAATGGTAATTTCCTCAATATTCTCTCTCTATCTCCCTGTCTCACTCACTTTTTCTCTCTGTTTCTCGCTCTCTCTAACACACACACACACACTCACACGCATACATACACAGACACACACACAAAAGACGAACATGGGTGGACCAGGGGATTACAAAGTTTAACTGAAAGGCACTCATCATTGTCTCCTGTGTGACCCAGTGCATAAACCGCCAGATGCTCTGGGCTACAGCGAGCACTCAGTGTCTCCAGAAGTGGCCAAGGCACCTATTCCTGGTGTTTCTGGTCCTCAGTCTCCAGAAGAAGAGAACGAGGATTAACATATCCTGCTCTGGTCATTGTATGCAGACAAGTGAGTCAGTTCAGATTGCTACAGACCTGTAGTTACTAGGTAACTACAAGATTCTGAGTTCTCTTTCATCTGATGTCATAGAGGTGAGGTCACTTCCTGGGATCCTCTGACATAGCCTCTTCCTTACATAGCAGTGCTTGCACTGCTAAGTACTCTCCTGCCCCCTGTCCATGTGGACAGTTCCATCAGTATGCCCATTCCACCACACCCACCCAACTGGCTGGGTATGCCTGGCTTCAGCAACCTCTCAACTCTGAAGAAATTCCGCTAGATTCCAACCTATCCTGCTATACCTATCTGACAGCAAAGCATTATTTGGCTTACACTTCCATGTCACAATCCATTTCGGAGTGTAGTCAGCTCAAGAACTCAAGAAAAGAGTATTAAAAGCACAAGCTACTTGTTCAAAGGTGGCACACTACACAAGACTCTCAAGGAACGCAAACATGATGTAGTAAGCACAAATAGACATCTACCAAGTATGAAGAACTTACAGAAATAAGCACTCTCACAATTATGAAATTGGATTGAATGGATAGCTTAGAGGGCAAACTTCTTGTAATTCAATCATGTGGATCTGAGTTTGAATTCTAGAACCCAGGATAATGACTGGCCTCAGGAAGCAGACTTGGAATCCCAGCATCTGGGAGGCAGACACAAGAGAACCCTGGGCTTCCAGCCATGCTAAAACA
>JAJHUQ010000041.1:3202500-3215000 GCA_035773235.1 Eospalax fontanierii | reverse complement strand
TTGGTTTTGCGTTAGGGTTAGGTTTAATGTTAGTTTTAGGGTTAGGGTTATGGTTAGTGTTTGGGTTAGGCTTAGGGTTAGGCTTAGTATTTGCTTTAGGGTTAGGGTTATAGTTAAAATTAGGGTTAGGGTTTCGGTTAAGGTTAGGGTTAGGGTTAATGTTAGGATTAGTTTTAGGGTTAGGGTTTGGGTTAGGGTTAGGGTTAGGGTTTGGGTTAGGCTTAGGGTTAGGGTTAGGGTTTGGGTTAGGGTTAGGGTTAGGGTTAGGGTTAGGGTTACGGTTCTGGGTTAGTGTTAGGGTTAGTTTTAGGGTTAGGTTTAGTATTACGGTTAGGGTTAGGGTTAGGATTTGGGTTAGAGTTAGGGTTAGGGTTAGGATTAGGGTTTAGGTTTGGTTAGGGTTAGTTTTAGGGTTAGGGTTAGGGTAAGTTTAGGGTTTGGGTTAGGGTTAGGGTTAGGGTAAGGGTTAGGTTAGGGTTTGGTTTTGAGTTATGGTTAGGTTTATGGTTAGTGTTAGGGTTTTGGTTTGGGTTAGGGTTATGGTTAGGTTTAGGTTTAGCGTTATGTTTAGGGTTAGGGTTTAGGTTAGGGTTAGGGTTAGGCTTTCGGTTTGCGTTATCGTTAGGTTTAGGGTTAGTGTTAGGTTTTGGATTGGGTTAGGTTTAGGGTTAGGCTTAGGGTTAGGGTTAGGTTCTGGTTTAGCGTTAGAGTTAGGTTTAGGGTTAGGTTAAGGATCAGGGTTAGGGTTAGGGTTAGGTTTACGGTTTGAGTTAGGGTTAGGGTAGGGTTAGGATTAGGGTTTGGGTTTGGTTAGGTTTAGGGTTAAGTTTCAAGTCTGGGTTAGTGTTAGTGTTTGGGGTTGGGTTAGGGTAGGAGTTAGGGTTAGGGTTAGTGTTACTCTTAGGGTTTGGGAATGGGTTAAGTTTAGATTTAGAGGTAGCGTTAGGGTTATGGTTAGAGTTTGTGTTAGGGTTAGGGTTATGGTTAGGGTTAAGTTTTGGGTTAGGGGTAGGATTAGGGTTAAGTTTAGAGTTTGGGTTATGGTTAGGGTTAGGGTTAAGGTTACGGTTAGGGTTAGGGTTAATGTTACGATTAGTATTAGGGTTAGGTTTTGGATTAGGTTTAGGGTTAGGTTTAGGATTATGGTTAAGGTTAGGGTTAGGGTTAGGATTTGCGTTAGGTTTAGGGTTTGGGTTAGGATTTGGTTTAGGGTTAGCGTTATACTTAGTATTAGTATTAGGTTTTGGGTTAGGTTTAATGTTAGGGTTTGGGTTAATGTTAGCATTAGGGTTAGGGTTAGGGTAAGGGTTAGGTTAGGGTTAAGGTTAGGCTTTGGGTTTGGGTTAGGGTTAGGGTTTGTGTTAGGGATAGGTTTAGTGTTAGGTTTAGGCTTTGGGTTTGGGTTAGGTTTAGGGTTAGGGTTAGGGTTAGGCTTTGGGTTTGGGTTAGGTTTAGGGTTAGGGTTAGGGTTTGGTTTAGGGTTAGGGTTAGGGTTATTGTTTTTGTTAGGTTTAGGGTTAGGGTTAGGGTTTGGGATAGGGTTAGGGTTATGATTAGGGTTTGGGTTAGGGTTAGTGTTAGGGTCAGTATTAGGGTTAGGGTTAGGGTTAGGGTTAGGTTTTGGATTGGGGTTAGGGTAAGGGATAGGGTTAGGGTTAATGTTAGGATTAGGGTTAGGGTTAGGGTTAGGGTTAAGGATGGGTTAGGGTTAGGGTTAGGATTAGGGGTAGGGTTAGGGTTAGGGTTAGGTTTAGGATTTGGTTTAGGGTTAGCTTTACAGTTAGGATTAGGGTTATGGTTTGGGTTAGGGTTACGCTTAGGGTTAGGGTTAATGTTAGGATGAGAGTCAGGGTTAGCTTTAGATTTAGGGTTACGGTTTGGGTTAGGTTTAGCGTTAGGGTTAGGGTTTGGGTTAGGGATAGGTTTAGGGTTAGGGTTAGATTTAGGGTTTGTGTTTGGGTTAGGTTAAGTGTTAGGGTTAGGTTTAGTGTTAGTGTTCGAGTTTGTGTTTGGGCTAGGGTAAGGGGTAGGGTTAGGATTAGTGTTAGGGTTTGTTTTAGCATTAGGGTTAGGTTTGGGTTTAGGGTTAGGGTTAGGGTTAGGGTTAGGGTTTGGGTTTTCGTTAGGGTTAGGTTTATGGTTAGCATTTGGGTTAGGGTTAGGGTTAGGGTAATGGTTAGGGTTTGGGTTGGGGTTAGGGTTAGGTTTAGGGTTAGGGTTATAGTTAGAATTAGGGTTAGGGTTTCGGTTAAGGTTAGGGTTAGGGTTAATGTTAGGATTAGTTTTAGGGTTAGGGTTTGGGTTAGGGTTAGGGTTTGTTTTAGCATTAGGGTTAGGTTGGGTTTAGGGTTAGGGTTAGGTTTAGGGTTTGGGTTTGGGTTAGGGTTAAGGTTAGGGTAATGGTTGGGTTAGGGTTAGGGTTAGCGTTAGTGTCAGGGTTAGGGATAGGGGTTGGGTATGGGTTAGGGTTAGGGTTAGAGTTAGGGTTAGGGTTAGGGTTTGGGTTAGGGTTAGGGTTAGGGTTAGGTTTAGGGTTTGGGTTAGGGTTAGGGTTAATGTTAGGGTTTTGTTTATGGTTAGGGTTAGGGTTAAGGTTAATGTTAGGATTAGGGTTCGGGTTCAGGTTAGGGTTAGGGTTAGGGTTTGGGTTAGTGTTAGGGTTAGGGTTAGGATTAGGGTTAGTGTTACGGTTAGGATTAGGGTTAGGGTTAGGGTTAGGGTTATGGTTAGGGTTTGGTTTATTGTTAGCGTTATACTTAGGATTAGTGTTACGGTTTGGGTTAGGGTTAATGTTAGGGTTTGGGTTAATGTTAGGATTAGGGTTAGGTTAGGGTTAGGTTTAGGGTTAGGGTTAGGGTTAGGTTTAGGGATAGGATTTGGTTTAGGATTAGGGTTATAGTTAGGATTAGGTTTAGGATTTGGGTTAGGTTTAGGGTTAGGTTGAGGGTTAATATTAGGATTAGGGTTAGGGTTAGGGTTAGGGTTACGGTTTGGATTAGGGTTAGGGTTATGGTTAGAATTACGGTGAATCTTAGGGTTTGGGTTAGGGTTAGGGTTTGGGTTAGGGTTAGGGTTAGGATTAGGGTTTGGGGTAGGTTTAGGTTTAGGGTTAGGTTTTGTGTTAGGGTTAGGGTTAGGGTTAGGGTTAGGGTTAGACTTTGGGTTTGGGTTAGGGTTAGGATTAGGGTTAGGGTGTGGGTTAGGTTTAGGGTTTGGTTTAGGGTTAGGTTTACAATTAGGGCTTGGTTTAGAATTAGGATTACAGTTAGCGTTTCTGTTAGGATTACGGTTAGGTTTAAGGTTTGGTTTTGCGTTAGGGTTAGGTTTAGTGTTAGTTTTAGGGTTAGGGTTATGGTTAGTGTTTGGGTTAGGCTTAGGGTTAGGCTTAGTATTTGCTTTAGGGTTAGGGTTATAGTTAGAATTAGGGTTAGGGTTTCGGTTAAGGTTAGGGTTAGGGTTAATGTTAGGATTAGTTGTAGGGTTAGGGTTTGGGGTAGGCTTAGGGTTAGGGGTAGGGGTTGGGTTAGGGTTAGGGTTAGGGTTAGTGTTAGGGTTAGGGTTAGGGTTACGGTTTTGGGGTAGGGATAGGGTTAGGTTTAGGGTTAGGTTTAGGATTTGTTTTAGGGTTGGCTTTACAGGTAGGATTAGGGTTAGGGTTTGGGTTAGGTTTACGCTTAGTGTTAGGGTTAATGTTAGGATGAGAGTCAGTGTTAGGGTTAGGGTTTGGGTTTATTTTTAGCGTTAGGGTTAGGGTTTGGGTTGGGGATAGGTTTAGGGTTAGGGTTAGGGTTATGGTTTGGGTTTCGCTTAGGGTTAGGGTTAGGGTTAGGGTAAAGTTTAGGTTTAGGGTTAGGGTTAGGGTTTGTGTTTGGGTTAGGTTAAGTTTTAGGGTTAGGGTTAGTGTTAGTGTTAGAGTTTGGGTTTGGGTTAGGGTTAGGGGTAGGGTTAGGATTAGTGTTAGGGTTTGCTTTAGGGTTAGGGTTAGGTTTTGTGTTAGGGTTAGTTTTACGGTTAGGATTAGGGTTAGGGTTAGTGTTTGGGTTTGGGTTAGGTTTAGGTTTAGGGTTAGGGTTTCATTTGGGTTAGGGTTAGAGATAGGGTTTGGGTTTGGGTTAGTTTTAGGGTTAGGGTTAGGTTTAGGGTTTGGGTTTCGGTTAGGGTTAGGTTTAGGCTTTGGGTTTGGGTTAGGTTAAGTTTAGAGTTAGGGTTTCATTTGGGTTAGGGTTAGGGTTATGGTTAGGGTTTGGGTTAGGTTTAGGTTTAGGTTTAGGGTTATGGTTAGGGTCAGGGTTAGGGTTAGGTTTAGTGTTAGATTTAGGTTTAGGGTTAGGGTTAGGGTTAGGGTTAGGTTTTGGTTTGGGTTAGGGTAAGGGTTAGGGTTAGGGTTAGTGTTAGTGTTAGGGTTAGGGTTAGGGTTAGGGTTAGGGTCTGGGTTTGTGTTAGGTTTAGGGTTAGGATTTTATTTATGGTTATGCTTTGGGTTCGGTTTAGGGTGAGGGTTAGGGCTCGGTTTAGGATTAGTGTTAGTGTTTGGCTTAGGGTTAGGTTTAGGGTTAGGGTTAGGGTTAGGGTTAGGGTTTGGTTTGGGGTAATGGTAAGGGTTAGGGTTAGGGTTAGTGTTAGTGTTAGTGTTAGGGTTTGGGTTTGGGTTTGGTTAGGCTTAGGTTTAGGGTTAGGGTTAGGGTTAGTGTTAGGAAATGGATTAGGGTTACTGTTATGTTTTTGGTTAGGGTTAGTGTTAGGGGTTAGGTTTAGGGTTAGGGTTGGGTTTGGGTTAGGGTTAGGTTTAGTGTTAGATTTAGTATTAGTTTCAGGATTAGGGTTAGGGTTAGGGTTAGTGTTTGGGTTAGGTTTAGGGTTAGGCTTAGTATTTGGATTAGGGTTAGGGTTATAGTTAGGATTAGGGTTAGGGTTTCGGTTAAGTTAGGGTTAGGGTTAATGTTAGGATTAGGGTTAGGGTTAGGGTTAGGGATAGGGTTAGGGTTAGGGTAATGGTTTGGGTTAGGGTTAGGTTTATGGTTAGGGTTAGGGTTTGGGTTAGGGTTAGGTTTAGTTTTAGGGTTAGGATTACGGTTTAGGTTTGGCTTAGGGTTAGGGTTAGGGTTAGGTTTAGGATTAGGGTTAGGGTTAGGTTTAGTGTTTTGGTTTGGGTTAGGGTTAGGTTTAGGGTTAATGTTATGTTTTGGATTGGTTTAGTTTTAGGGATAGGGTTAGGGTTAGGGTTTTGGGTTAGATTAGGTTTAGGGTTAGGTTTAGGATTACGGTTAGGTTTAGGGTTAGGGTTTGGTTTAGGGTTAGGGTTAAGGTTAGGATTAGGGTTTGGGTTTGGTTAGGGTTAGGTTTAGGGTTTGTGTTAGGGTTAGAATTATGTTTAGGGTTAGGGTTAGGGTTTATATTTGGGCTAGGGTAAGGGGTAGTGTTAGCGTTAGTGTTAGTGTTAGGGTTTGGGTTTGGATTAGATTAAGCGTTAGTGTTAGGGTTAGTGTTAAAATTTGTTTTACGGTTAGGGTTAGGTTTTGGGTTAGGGTTAGGGTTTGGATTTGAGTTACATTTAGGGTTAGTGTTAGGGTTTCGTTTGGATTAGGGTTAGTGTTAGGGTTTGGGTTAGGTTTAGGGTTAGGGTTAGGTTTAGGGTTAGGGTTAGACTTAGGATTAGGGTTAGGGTTAGGGTTTGATTTAGGGTAAGGGTTACGTTTAGGGTTAGGGTTTGGGTTAGGTTTAGGATTAGGGTTAGGGTTAGGGTTAGGATTAGGTTTAGGTTTAGGGTTAGGGTTTGGTTTCTGTTAGATTCAGGGTTAGGGTTAGGGTTAGGGTTTGGTTTAGGTTTAGGGTTAGGGTTAGGGTTAGGGTTTGGTTGAGGGTTAGGCTTAGTGTTATGGGTTAGGGGTTAGGATGTTGGGTGTCAAATGACAAAATTGATCTGTTCCTCCTGCCGCAGTCTCTCCACGTAGTCCCCAGCGTCCTAATTTGGAACCGTGTGGCCTTCATTCCCACATCCTCACTCTACCAAGTGATGTCATGCACTTGCAACTATCCTTTCCTTGAGGTCAGAGCGCTGGAATTCCACCTCAAGGTACCAGGAGGGTCAATGCAGCTGCAGGACGACATGTGGCACACATTGTCTTTCCATGTTCCTATGCAGGACTTGGCTTGCACAGTGACAGCAAGTAAGGGAGTAGAATGTCATGCCTACTACCTGTGCTTAGTCCCCTCTCCACCCCTCTGCTTCTCTTCTCTGTCCCCACAGCTTGCACTTCTATACAGCCTACCTGGCAGGAGAGCTAGAGGGACATCATTAAGAACAGAAGCTGTAGTCTGGATGGCAGGGTCCACTATGAACTGCTCTCTGAGACCTGACAAGGAGCCTGTTGCCACAGATTATTCAGGGCTCCTCATGTAATTACTTCAACACAAACTTCTCCCTCACAGATTTCTTGCTTGGCACAGAGATTACTGGAGTCTCATTGGGCTTCTTACAATTGTGCACTGTGGCCTAGATGGATGGTAAAACCCCCTTACAAACTGACAAAAACTGCCCTGCAAGGTATGCCTAGTCTAGAACTTGATAAAGCCCACCTTAGAGGAAGTGAGTGCCATCAATTTGAGTACTCTCTGGCTGTCCAGGCTGTTTGAAGCCCAGGACAAACATTGTCTCAGGGAAAAGCAGAGCCTTCCTAAGACCTGAATAGGAGTCCTGACCTCCCCTCTGCTTCGACATTGTCACCCACCTTTTCATTACGGAGTCCAGACCCTGACAGGAAGCGGTGTGACTTGCAGATTTTAAGAATGTAGAGACAAACAGATAGTTCCCATTCTGGGCATCTCTTGACAGATAGCTCAACAACTTCTTCACTTTGTCTGCATTCTGTAGATTAACCTGCACAGCTCAGTAAGTATACGGGATATTTTCTGGTCATCCTTAGGAAGGAGAGAGGAAGGAAGTTTCAAACTTGTAAACTCTGTCAGATTTCTCAATCATATGTTGCCATACACTAAGGTGAAAAATGGTAATTTCCTCAATATTCTCTCTCTATCTCCCTGTCTCACTCACTTTTTCTCTCTGTTTCTCGCTCTCTCTAACACACACACACACTCACACGCATACATACACAGACACACACACACAAAAGACGAACATGGGTGGACCAAGGGATTACAAAGTTTAACTGAAAGGCACTCATCATTGTCTCCTGTGTGACCCAGTGCATAAACCGCCAGATGCTCTGGGCTACAGCGAGCACTCAGTGTCTCCAGAAGTGGCCAAGGCACCTATTCCTGGTGTTTCTGGTCCTCAGTCTCCAGAAGAAGAGAACGAGGATTAACATATCCTGCTCTGGTCATTGTATGCAGACAAGTGAGTCAGTTCAGATTGCTACAGACCTGTAGTTACTAGGTAACTACAAGATTCTGAGTTCTCTTTCATCTGATGTTATAGAGGTGAGGTCACTTCCTGGGATCCTCTGACATAGCCTCTTCCTTACATAGCAGTGCTTGCACTGCTAAGTACTCTCCTGCCCCCTGTCCATGTGGACAGTTCCATCAGTATGCCCATTCCACCACACCCACCCAACTGGCTGGGTATGCCTGGCTTCAGCAACCTCTCAACTCTGAAGAAATTCCGCTAGATTCCAACCTATCCTGCTATACCTATCTGACAGCAAAGCATTATTTGGCTTACACTTCCATGTCACAATCCATTTCGGAGTGTAGTCAGCTCAAGAACTCAAGAAAAGAGTATTAAAAGCACAAGCTACTTGTTCAAAGGTGGCACACTACACAAGACTCTCAAGGAACACAAACATGATGTAGTAAGCACAAATAGACATCTACCAAGTATGAAGAACTTACAGAAATAAGCACTCTCACAATTATGAAATTGGATTGAATGGATAGCTTAGAGGGCAAACTTCTTGTAATTCAATCATGTGGATCTGAGTTTGAATTCTAGAACCCAGGATAATGACTGGCCTCAGGAAGCAGACTTGGAATCCCAGCATCTGGGAGGCAGACACAAGAGAACCCTGGGCTTCCAGCCATGCTAAAACACTGAGTTATAAGTCAGTGAGTAACTTTGTCTCATTAAAAAGTGGATGAGAACCTGAAAACACTAACCAAAAGTTTAATCTTTGCATTTAGGCAAATATGAGCCTAAACAGAGACACACACACACAGAAACACACACACAGGCACACACAAGAACATCATTCCAGTGTTACTCATGAAGCCTGTTCGAGTGCTTAGAACATACCATTGAAAATGACCACTTGCCTCGCATTGCTGTAGAAGGGGAGATTTAACATAATGCAGAGACTGTTGACAAGTTTCAACCACAGTTGTATACTAAAGATTTTGAGAGCAGGAGAACATCTTCCGAAAGCACACTTTATCATCCTTCCAGGAGCTCCCATCCTAACATATCTCCCAGGGATGAAGAGCATGCAGTTTTGCAGGTCACTGAATACACTCGTCTTGTATGTGGATTCTAGGAAGGGTAGGGATCTGCAATAGCAGGAAACAGTGGCAAAAGGTCATCGACCATCTGAGCATTCCTACACAGTTCACGTCAGTGTGGTTTATGTTTAGCTCTGATGTCAACTGTCTGCTGTCATCTGGAAAACCGAGTGATGTATAAACAGAGTAATACACAGTAGTCATGTCTTTTGGTTGATGAGTATCTGTGCAAAGTGTGTGCAACTGTTTGTCATCCCAAGTGGCACAGTATCTAATGTGGGTAGTTTGTTGTGTGTAAGAAGGAGGCGAAAAACCTATCACAAATTATGTTTCTGGAAAAGCCCAAGGACATGACAGTCATATCCAACATGAGGCAATCTGGACACTGGGGGAAGACCAGAGAAGAGCATTGCTTAGAATGCATGAGCCCTGGATTCCCCAAAAGAAAAGGAGGAACAAAAGCAGATAACAGGTCCAAGGATCCAGAAGGGGATGGTAGGAGGGCTTGATGAAGGCCACCAAGCTACACACTGAGTCACCAGTTTCTGGTGAGCTGCATAAGTTCTAGGCGGTAAAGTCCTACGCAAATGAATTGAGGGAGGGGACTGAGATCTAAAGAGGCCTTGTATGAAAGTACCATTTCTTCTCATCAGTTCTATGGTATCTAAAGGCCAAACAGCTCCCCAGCTCAAAGTAGGTCCAGGAAGTTCCAAGAATTTTTCCAAAAAAAAACTCGTCCCAGGCTTTAAAAAATATATCAATGAAAACAAAGCCAGGGTAAGTATGAACTACCCTAATGTCAGCTAACCAGAGACTGTCTTTTCACTGAACCAACCCTAGGCACCTAGCACACCGTTCTACCCCTGCACTCCCAGAATGGCACTTACAGTGCTTACTTCACTTACAGTTGCAGAACTTGAGATCACTGTGCAGAATGGTTTCTGTGGCATCTTAAGCATGCACTGCATATCTGCCTCAGCATTGGCCAAGTGTTCTTCGATTGGTGACCAAGGTGAGGTTGAGAACCTCTCAGCCTGGGAACTCCAGCGTGAGGCAGAGATGTGGCTGTGTAATGCACATGTCAAGCAGATCAATGATAAAATTGATCTGTTCCTCCTGCTGCAGGCTCTCCACCTAGTCCCCAGTGGGTTTGGGTTTGGGTTTGGGTAGGTTTAGGATTTGTTTTAGTGTTGGCTTTACAGGTAGGATTAGGGTTAGGGTTTGGGTTAGGGTTACGCTTAGTGTTAGGGTTAATGTTAGGATGAGAGTCAGGGTTAGGGTTAGGGTTTGGGTTAGGTTTAGCGTTAGGGTTAGGGTTTGGGTTAGGGATAGTTTTAGGGTTAGGGTTAGGGTTAGGGTTAATGTTAGGATTACTGTTAGGGTTAGGGTTATGGTTAATGTTTTGTTTAGGGTTACGGATAGGTTGAGGGTTAGGGTTAGTGTTATGGTTTGTGTTAGGGTTAGGTTGAGGGTTAGGGTAACGGTTTGGGTTGGGGTTATTGTTAGGGTTAGGTTTAGGTTCAGGGTTAGGGATAGGGATTGAGTTTGAGTTAGGGTTAGTTTTAGGGTTAGAGTTTGGGTTAGGGTTAGGGTTAGGATTTGGGTTAGTGTTAGGGTTATAGCTAGGATTAGGGTTAGGGTTTGTTTTACGGTTAGGGTTACGGATAGGATTAGGGTTTAGGTTAGGGTTAGGGTTAGGGTTAGGGTTTGGGTTAGGGTTAGGGTTAGGCTTAGGGTTAGGGTTAGGTTTAGGGTTTGGGTTTGGGTTACGGTTAGTTTTAGGGTTAGGCTTTGGTTTTGGGTTAGGGTTAGTGTTTCGTTTAGGGTTAGGGTTAGGGTTATTGTTTTTGTTAGGTTTAGGGTTAGGGTTAGGGTTTGGGATAGGGTTAGGGTTATGATTAGGGTTTGGGTTAGGGTTAGTGTTAGGGTTAGGATTAGGGTTAGGGTTAGGGTTAGGTTTAGGTTTTGGATTGGGGTTAGGGTAAGGGATCGGGTTAGGGTTAATGTTAGGATTAGGTTTAGGGTTAGGGTTAGGGTTAAGGATGGGTTAGGGTTAGGGTTAGGATTAGGGTTATGGTTAGGGTTAGGGTTAGGTTTAGGATTTGGTTTAGGGTTAGCTTTACAGTTAGGATTAGGGTTATGGTTTGGGTTAGGGTTACGCTTAGGGTTAGGGTTAATGTTAGGATGAGAGTCAGGGTTAGCTTTAGATTTAGGGTTACGGTTTGGGTTAGGTTTAGTGTTAGTGTTAGGGTTTGGGTTTTTATAGGTTTAGGGTTAGGGTTAGATTTAGGGTTTGTTTTTGGGTTAGGTTAAGGGTTAGGGTTAGGGTTAGTGTTAGTGTTAGAGTTTGTGTTTGGGCTAGGGTAAGGGGTAGGGTTAGGATTAGTGTTAGGGTTTGTTTTAGCATTAGGGTTAGGTTTGGGTTTAGGGTTAGGGTTAGGGTTAGGGTTAGGGTTAGGGTTTCGGTTTGGGTTAGGTTTAGGTTTAGGGTTAGGGTTTCATTTGTGTTAGGGTTAGGTTTAGGGTTAGGGTTAGGGTTAGGGTTAGGGTTAAGGTTAGGCTCTGGGTTTGTGTTAGGGTTAGGGTTTGTGTTAGGGTTAGGTTTAGGGTTAGGTTTAGGCTTTGTGTTTGGGTTAGGTTTAGGGTTAGGGTTAGGGTTAGGCTTTGTATTTGGGTTAGGTTTAGTGTTAGGGTTAGGGTTTGTGTTTGTGTTAGGTTTAGGTTTAGGCTTAAGGTTAGGGTTAGGGTTAATGTTAGCATTAGGATTAGGGTAAGGGTTAGCGTTAAGGATGGGCTAGGGTTAGGGTTAGGATTAGAGTTAGGGGTAGGTTTAGGGTTAGGTTTAGGATTTGTTTTAGGGTTAGCTTTACAGGTAGGATTAGGGTTATGGTTTGGGTTAGGGTTACGCTTAGTGTTAGGGTTAATGTTAGGATGAGAGTCAGGGTTAGGGTTAGGGTTAGGGTTAGGCTTAGGGTTAGGGTTAGGGTTAAGGTTAGGCTTTTGGTTTGGGTTAGGGTTAGGGTTTGTGTTAGAGTTAGGTTTAGGGTTAGGTTTAGGCTTTGGGTTTGGGTTCGGTTTAGGGTTAGGGTTAGGGTTAGGCTTTGGGGTTGGGTTAGGTTTAGGGTTAGGGTTAGGGTTTGGGTTTGGTTTAGGTTTAGGGTTAATGTTAGGATGAGGCTTAGGGTTACGGTTAGGGTTAAGGATGGGTTAGGGTCAGGGTTAGGGTTAGAATTAGGGTTAGGGTTAGGGTTAGGGATAGGTTTAGGATTTGGTTTAGGGTTAGCTTTACAGTTAGAATTAGGGTTAGGGTTTGGGTTATGGTTAGGGTTAGGGTTTGGTTGAGGGTTAGGCTTAGTGTTAGGGGTTAGGGGTTAGGATGTTGGGTGTCAAATGACAAAATTGATCTGTTCCTCCTGCCGCAGTCTCTCCACGTAGTCCCCAGCGTCCTAATTTGGAACCGTGTGGCCTTCATTCCCACATCCTCACTCTACCAAGTGATGTCATGCACTTGCAACTATCCTTTCCTTGAGGTCAGAGCGCTGGAATTCCACCTCAAGGTACCAGGAGGGTCAATGCAGCTGCAGGACGACATGTGGCACACATTGTCTTTCCATGTTCCTATGCAGGACTTGGCTTGCACAGTGACAGCAAGTAAGGGAGTAGAATGTCATGCCTACTACCTGTGCTTAGTCCCCTCTCCACCCCTCTGCTTCTCTTCTCTGTCCCCACAGCTTGCACTTCTATACAGCCTACCTGGCAGGAGAGCTAGAGGGACATCATTAAGAACAGAAGCTGTAGTCTGGATGGCAGGGTCCACTATGAACTGCTCTCTGAGACCTGACAAGGAGCCTGTTGCCACAGATTATTCAGGGCTCCTCATGTAATTACTTCAACACAAACTTCTCCCTCACAGATTTCTTGCTTGGCACAGAGATTACTGGAGTCTCATTGGGCTTCTTACAATTGTGCACTGTGGCCTAGATGGATGGTAAAACCCCCTTACAAACTGACAAAAACTGCCCTGCAAGGTATGCCTAGTCTAGAACTTG
>JAJHUQ010000041.1:3195000-3197500 GCA_035773235.1 Eospalax fontanierii | reverse complement strand
GTTAATGTTAGGATGAGAGTCAGGGTTAGCTTTAGATTTAGGGTTACGGTTTGGATTAGGTTTAGCGTTAGGGTTAGGGTTTGGGTTAGGGATAGGTTTAGGGTTAGGGTTAGATTTAGGGTTTGTGTTTGGGTTAGGTTAAGGGTTAGGGTTAGGGTTAGTGTTAGTGTTAGAATTTGTGTTTGGGCTAGGATAAGGGGTAGGGTTAGGATTAGTGTTAGGGTTTGTTTTAGCATTAGGGTTAGGTTTGGGTTTAGGGTTAGGGTTAGGGTTAGGGTTAGGGTTAGCGTTTGGGTTTGGTTTAGGTTTAGGTTAAGGTTTAGGGTTTCATTTGTGTTAGGGTTAGGTTTAGGGTTAGGGTTAGGGTTAGGGTTAGGGTTAAGGTTAGGCTTTGGGTTTGTGTTAGGGTTAGGGTTTGTGTTAGGGTTAGGTTTAGGGTTAGGTTTAGGCTTTGTGTTTGGGTTAGGTTTAGGGTTAGGGTTAGGGTTAGGGTTTGTGTTTGGGTTAGGTTTAGTGTTAGGGTTAGGGTTTGTGTTTGGGTTAGGTTTAGGGTTAGGGTTAAGGTTAGGGTTTGGGTTAATGTTAGGATTAGGATTAGGGTTAGGGTTAGGGTTAAGGATGGGTTAGGGTTAGGGTTAGGATTAGAGTTAGGGTTAGGTTTAGGGTTAGGTTTAGGATTTGTTTTAGGGTTAGCTTTACAGGTAGGATTAGGGTTATGGTTTGGGTTAGGGTTACGCTTAGTGTTAGAGTTAATGTTAGGATGAGAGTCAGGGTTAGGGTTAGGTTTAGGGTTAGGGTTAGGGTTAGGGTTAGGGTTAGGGTTAGGGTTAAGTTTAGGCTTTTGGTTTGGGTTAGGGTTAGGGTTTGTGTTAGAGTTAGGTTTAGGGTTAGGTTTAGGCTTTGGGTTTGGGTTAGGTTTAGGGTTAGGGTTAGGGTTAGGCTTTGGGGTTGGGTTAGGTTTAGGGTTAGGGTTAGGGTTTGGGTTTGGGTTAGGTTTAGGGTTAATGTTAGGATTAGGCTTAGGGTTACGGTTAGGGTTTAGGATGGGTTAGGGTCAGGGTTAGGGTTAGAATTAGGGTTAGGGTTAGGGTTAGGGTTAGGTTTAGGATTTGGTTTAGCGTTAGCTTTACAGTTAGAATTAGGGTTAGGGTTTGGGTTATGGTTACGCTTAGGGTTAGGGTTAACGTTAGGATGAGAGTCAGCGTTAGGTTTAGGGTTAGGGTTAGGGTTTTGGTTAGGTTTAGCTTTAGGGTTAGGGTTTGTTTTAGGGATAGGTTTAGGGTTAGGGTTAGGGATAGGGTTAGGGTTTGGGTTTGGGTTAGGGTTAGGGTTAGGGTTAGGGTTAGGGTAAAGTTTAGGTTTAGGGTTAGGGTTAGGGTTTGTGTTTGGGTTAGGTTAAGGTTTAGGTTTAGAGTTAGTATTAGTGTTAGAGTTTGGGTTTGTGTTAGGGTTAGGGGTAGGTTTAGGATTAGTGTTAGGGTTTGTTTTAGTGTTAGGGTTAGGTTTTGGGTTAGGGTTAGTGTTAGGGTTAGGGTTAGGGTTTCATTTGGGTTAGGCTTAGGGTTAGGGTTAGGGTTTGTGTTAGGTTTAGTGTTAGGGTTAGGGTTAGGGTTAGGGTTAGGGGTTGGATTAGGTTTAGGGTTAGGGTTAGGGTTTCATTTGGGTTAGGGTTAGGGTTTGGGTTAGGTTAAGGTTAGGGTTAGGTTTAGAGTTAGGGTTAGGGTTAGGGTTTGGTTTTGGGTTTGGGTTAGGGTAAGGGATAGGGTTAGGGTTAGTGTTAGTGTTAGGGTTTGGGTATGGGTTAAGGTTAGAGTTAGAGTTAGGGTTAGGGTTATGGTTAGGCTTTGTGTTAGAGTTAGGGTTAGGGTTAGGGTGAGGGTGAGGTTTAGGGAGTGGGTTTGGGTAAGGATTAGTTTTGGGGATAGCCTTTGGTTTTCGTTTAGTGATAGTGATTGGTATCAGGTTAGGGTCAGGTTTATTGTTTTTGTTAGGTTTAGGGTTAGGGTTAGGGTTTGGGATAGGGTTAGGGTTATGATTAGGGTTTGGGTTAGGGTTAGTGTTAGGGTTAGGATTAGGTTTAGGGTTAGGGTTAGGGTTAGGTTTTGGATTGGGGTTAGGGTAAGGGATAGGGTTAGGGTTAATGTTAGGATTAGGGTTAGGGTTAGGGTTAGGGTTAAGGATGGGTTAGGGTTAGGGTTAGGATTAGGGTTAGGGTTAGGGTTAGGTTTAGGATTTGGTTTAGGGTTAGCTTTACAGTTAGGATTAGGGTTATGGTTTGGGTTAGGGTTACGCTTAGGGTTAGGGTTAATGTTAGGATGCGAGTCAGGGTTAGCTTTAGAGTTAAGGTTACGGTTTGGGTTAGGTTTAGCGTTAGGGTTAGGGTTTGGGTTAGGGATAGGTTTAGGGTTAGGGTTAGATTTAGGGTTTGTGTTTGGGTTAGGTTAAGGGTTAGGGTTAGGGTTAGTGTTAGTGTTAGAGTTTGTGTTTGGGCTAGGGTAAG
>JAJHUQ010000041.1:3182500-3192500 GCA_035773235.1 Eospalax fontanierii | reverse complement strand
TGGGTTATGTTTAGGGTTAGGTTTAGGGTTAATGTTAGGATTAGGGTTAGGGTTACTATTAGGGTAACGGTTTGGATTAGGGTTAGGGTTATGGTTAGGATTAGGGTTAGGGTTAGGGTTTGGGTTAGGTTGAGGGTTAGGGTGTGGGTTAGAATTAGGGTCAGGTTTAGGGTTGGGGTTAGGGTCTGGTTTTTCGTTAGGATTAGGCTTATGGAAAGCATTTGGGTTAGGGTTAGGGTTATGGTTAACGTTTGGGTTAGGGTTAGGGTTTGGTTTAGGGTTAGGGTTTGCTTTAGGGTAAGGGTTACGGTTAGGTTTAGGGTTAGGGTTTGTATTAGGTTTAGGTTTAGGGTTTGGGTTTGGGTTAGGGTTAGGTTTAGGGTTAGGGTTAGGGTTTGGTTTTTCGTTAGGGTTAGGCTTATGGTTAGCATTTGGGTTAGGGTTAGGGTTATGGTTAGGGTTTGGGTTAGGGTTAGGGTTTGGTTTAGGGTTAGGGTTTGGTTTTGGGTTAGGGTTAGGGTTAGGTTTAGGGTTAGGGTTTGTGTTAGGTTTAGGTTTAGGGTTTGGGTTTGGGTTAGGGTTAGGTTTAAGGTTAGCTTTAGGGTTTGGGTTTGGGTTAGGTTTAGGTTTAGGTTTAGGGTTTCATTTGGTTTAGGGTTAGGGTTATGTTTAGGGTTAGGGTTAGGTTTAGGTTTAGGTTTAGGGTTAGGGTTAGGGTTTGGGTTAGGGTTAGTGTTAGGGTTAGGTTTAGGGTTAGGGTTATGGTTAGGGTTAGGTTTTGGTTTTGGGTTATGGTAAGGGTTAGGGTTAGGGTAAGTGTTACGGTTTGGGTTTGGGTTAGGGTTAGGGTTAGGGTTAGGGTTAGGGTTACGGTTAGTGTTAGGGAATGGTTTGGGTTACTGTTATGTTTTTGGATAGGGTTAGTGTTAGGGGTTAGGGTTAGGGTTAGGGTTGGGTTTGGGTTAGGGTTAGGTTTAGTGTTAGATTTAGTATTAGCTTTAGGGTTAGGATTAGGTTTAGGGTTAGGGTTAGTGTTTGGGTTAGGTTTAGGGTTAGGCTTAGTATTTGGTTTAGGGTTTTTGGGTTAGTTAAGATTAGGGTTAGGGTTTCGGTTAGGGATAGGGTTAGGGTTAATGTTAGGATTAGGGTTAGGTTTATGGTTAGCGTAAGGGTTTGGGTTAGGGTTAGGTTTATGGTTAGGGTTAGGTTTAGGGTTAGGTTTAGAGTAAGGGTAAGGGTTACGTTTAGGGTTAGGGTTTGGGTTAGGTTTAGGATTATGGTTAGGGTTTGGGTTAGGGTAAGGGTTAGGTTTAGGGTTATTGTTTGGGTTAGGTTTAGGGTTAGGGTTAGTGTTAGGGTTAGGGTTAGGTTTAGGTTTAGGGTTAGGGTTTGTGTTAGGGTTAGCTTTAGGGTTAGCGTTTGGGTTTGTGTTAGGGTTAGGGTTAGGGTTAGGTTTAGGGTTAGGATTTGTGTTAGGATTAGGGTTATAATTAGGATTAGGTTTAGGATTTAGGTTATGTTTAGGGTTAGGTTTAGGGTTAATGTTAGGATTAGGGTTAGGGTTACTGTTAGGGTTACGGTTTGGATTAGGGTTAGGGTTATGGTTAGGATTAGGGTTAGGGTTAGGGTTTGGGTTAGGTTTAGGGTTTGGGTTTGAGTTAGGGTCAGGTTTAGGGTTAGGGTTAGGGTTTGGTTTTTGTTAGGGTTAGGCTTATGGTTAGCATTTGGGTTAGGGTTAGGGTTATGGTTAGCGTTTAGGTTAGGGTTAGGGTTTGGTTAGGGTTAGGGTTTGGTTTTGGGTTAGGGTTAGGTTTAGGTTTAGGGTTAGGGTTTGTGTTAGGTTTTGGTTTAGGGTTTGGTTTTGGGTTAGGGTTAGGTTTAGGGTTAGGGTTATGGTTAGGGTTTGGGTTAGGTTTAGGTTTAGGTTTAGGGTTAGGATTAGGGTTAGTGTTTGGTTTTGGGTTATGGTAAGGGTTAGGGTTAGGGTTAGTGTTAGGGTTTGGTTTTGGGTTAGGGTTAGGGTTAGGGTTAGGGTTACGGTTAGTGTTAGGGAATGGTTTGGGTTACTGTTATGTTTTTGGTTAGGGTTAGTGTTAGGGGTTAGGGTTAGGGTTAGGGTTGGGTTTGGGTTAGGGTTAGGTTTGTGTTAGATTTAGTATTAGTTTTAGGGTTAGGGTTAGGGTTAGCGTTAGTGTTTGGGTTAGGTTTAGGTTTAGGATAAGTATTTGATTTAGGGTTAGGGTTATAGTTAGGATTAGGGTTAGGGTTTCGGTTAGGGATAGGTTTAGGGTTAATGTTAAGATTAGGGTTAGGGTGAGGGTTAGGTTAAGGGTTTGGGTTAGTGTTAGGTTTATGGTTAGGGTTAGGTTTAGGGTTAGGGTTAGAGTAAGGGTAAGGGTTACGTTTAGGGTTAGGGTTTGGGTTAGGTTTAGGATTAGGGTTAGGGTTTGGGTTAGTGTAAGGGTTACGTTTAGGGTTATTGTTTGGGTTAGGTTTAGGGTTAGGGTTAGTGTTAGGGTTAGGTTTAGGGTTAGGATTTGGGTTAGGGTTAGCTTTAGGTTTAGGGTTTGGGTTTGTGTTAGGGTTAGGGTTAGGGTTAGGTTTAGGGTTAGGATTTGTGTTAGGATTAGGGTTATAATTAGGATTAGGTTTAGGATTTGGGTTATGTTTAGGGTTAGGTTTAGGGTTAATGTTAGGATTAGGGTTAAGGTTACTGTTAGGGTTACGGTTTGGATTAGTGTTAGGGTTAGGGTTAGGATTAGGGTTAGGGTTAGGGTTTGGGTTAGGTTTAGGGTTAGGGTTTGGGTTTGAGTTAGGGTCAGGTTTAGGGTTAGGGTTAGGGTTTGGTTTTTCGTTAGGGTTAGGCTTATGGTTAGCGTTTGCGTTAGGGTTATGGTTATGGTTAGGGTTTGGGTTAGGGTTAGGGTTAGGTTTGGTTTAGGGTTAGGGTTTGGTTTTGGGTTAGGGTTAGGGTTAGGGTTTGTGTTAGGTTTAGATTTAGGGTTTGCGTTTGGGTTAGGTTTAGGTTTAGGTTTAGGGTTTCATTTGGTTTAGGGTTAGGGTTATGGTTAGGGTTTGGGTTAGGTTTAGGTTTAGGTTTATGGTTAGGGTTAGGGTTAGGGTTTGGGTTAGGGTTAGTGTTGGGTTTAGGTTTAGGGTTAGGGTTAGGGTTGGGATTAGGGTTTGGTTTTGGGTTATGGTAAGGGTTAGGGTTAGGGTTAGGGTTAGGGTTTGGGTTTGGGTTAGGGTTAGAGTTAGGGTTAGGGTTAGGGTTACGGTTAGTGTTACGGAATGGTTTAGGGTTACTCTTATGTTTTTGGTTAGTGTTAGTGTTAGGGGTTAGGGTTAGGGTTAGGGTTGGGTTTGGGTTAGGGTTAGGTTTAGTGTTAGATTTAGTATTAGTTTTAAGGTTAGGTTGAGGGTTAGTGTTTGGGTTAGGTTTAGGGTTAGGGTTAGTATTTGGTTTAGGGTTAGGGTTACAGTTAGGATTAGGGTTAGGGTTTCGGTTAGGGACAGGGTTAGGCTTAATGTTAGGATTAGGGTTAGGGTTAGGGTTAGGGTTAGGGTTAGGGTAAGGGTTACGTTTAGGGTTAGGGTTTGGGTTAGGTTTAGGATTAGGGTTAGGGTTAGGGTTAGGGTTAGGGTTAGGGTTAGGGTTAGAGTAAGGGTAAGGGTTACGTTTAGGGTTAGGGTTTGGGTTAGGTTTAGGATTAGGGTTAGGGTTAGGGTTAGGGTTAGGGAAAGGGTTTGTGTTAGGTTTAGGTTTATGGTTAGGGTTAGGTTTAGGGTTAGGGTTAGAGTAAGGGTAAGGGTTACGTTTAGGGTTAGGGTTTGGGTTAGGTTTAGGATTAGGGTTAGGGTTAGGTTTAGGGTTAGGGTTAGGATTAGGTTTAGGATTAGGGTTAGAGTTTGGGTTAGGGTAAGGGTTACGATTAGGGTTATTGTTTGGGTTAGGTTTAGGGTTAAGGTTAGTGTTAGGGTTAGGGTTAGGATTAGGTTTAGGGTTAGGGTTTGGGTAAGCGTTAGCTTTAGGGTTAGTGTTTGGGTTTGGGTTAGGGTTAAGGTTAGGGTTAGGTTTAGGGTTAGGATTTATGTTAGGATTAGGGTTATAATTAGGATTAGGTTTAGGATTTGGGTTATGTTTAGGGTTAGGTTTAGGGTTAATGTTAGGATTAGGGTTAGGGTTACTGTTAGGGTTACGGTTTGGATTAGGGTTAGGATTATGGTTAGGATTAGGGTGAGGGTTAGGGTTTGGGTTAGGTTTAGGGTTAGGGTTTGGGTTTGGCTTAGGGTCAGGTTTAGGGTTAGGGTTAGGGTTTTGTTTTTCGTTAGAGTTAGGCTTATGGTTAGCATTTGGGTTAGGGTTAGGGTTATGGTTAGGTTTAGGGTTAGGGTTAGGGTTTGGTTTAGGGTTAGGGTTTGGTTTTGGGTTAGGGTTAGGGTTAGGTTTAGGGTTAGGGTTTGTGTTAGGTTTAGGTTTAGGGTTAGGGTTATGGTTATGGTTTCGGTTTGGTTTAGGGTTAGGATTAGGGTTAGGGTTTGGTTCAGGGTTAGTGTTAGGGTTTGAGTTAGGCTTAGGTTTAGGGTTTGAGAGATGGTTTTGGTTTCGGTTTGGTTTAGGGTTAGGGTTAGGGTTCGGGTTAGGGTAAAGTTTAGGTTTACGGTTAGGGTTAGGGTTTGTGTTTGGGTTAGGTTAAGGTTTGGGGTCAAGGTTAGTGTTAGTGTTAGAGTTTCGGTTTGGGTTAGTGTTAGGTGTAGGGATAGGATTAGTGTTAGGGTTTGTTTTAGCGTTAGGGATAGGTTTTGTGTTAGGGTTAGGGTTAGGGTTAGGGTTAGGGTTAGGGGTAGTGTTTGTGTTTGGGTTAGGTTTAGGTTTAGCGTTAGTGTTTCATTTGGGTTAGGGTTAGGGTTAGGGTTTGGGTTAGGTTTAGGGTTAGGGTTAGGGTTAGGGTTTGGCTTTGGGGTATTGTTAGGTTTAGGGGTAGGTTTAGGGTTTGGTTTTGGGTTAGGTTTAGGTTTAGGGTTAGGGTTTCATTTGGGTACGGGTTAGGGTTAGGGTTAGGGTGTGGGTTAGGTTTTGGGTAAGGGTCAGGATTAGTGGTGGGGTTTGGGTTAGGGTTAGGTTTAGGGTTTGGGTTTGGGTTAGGGTTAGGGTTAGGTTTAGGTTTAGGGTTAGGGTTAGGGTTAGGGTTTGGGTTAGGGTTAGTGTTAGGGTTAGGTTTAGGGTTAGGGTTAGGGTTAGGGTTAGGTTTTGGATTTCGGTTAGGGTAAAGGATAGGGTTAGGGTTAGTGTTAGTGTTAGGGTTTGGGTATGGGTGAAGGTTAGATTTAGAGTTAGGGTTAGGATTATGGTTAGGGTTTGTGTTAGGGTTAGGGTTAGGGTTAGGGTTACGGTTTGGGTTAGGGGTACGGTTAGCGTTAAGTTTAGAGTTTGGGTTATGGTTAGGGTTAGAATTAAGGTTACGGTTAGGGTTAGGGTTAATATTACGATTAGGGTTAGGGTTAGGGTTAGGGTTAGGGTTTGGTTTAGTGTTAGGGATAGATTTAGGATTAGGGTTAAGGTTAGGGTTAGGGTTAGGATTAGGGTTAGGGTTAGGGTTTGGATTAGTATTTGGTTTAGGGTTGGCGTTATACTTAGTATTAGTGTTAGGGTTTGGGTTAGGGTTAATGTTAGGGTTTGGGTTAATATTAGGATTAGGGTTAGGGTTAGGGTTAGGGTTAGGGTTAGGGTTAAGGTTAGGCTTTCGGTTTGGGTTAGGGTTAGGGTTTGTGTTAGGGTTAGGTTTAGGGTTAGGTTTAGGCTTCGTGTTTGGGTTAGGTTTAGGGTTAGGGTTCGGGTTAGGCTTTGGATTTGGGTTAGGTTTAGGGTTAGGGCTAGTGTTTGGGTTTTTCTTAGGTTTAGGGTTAGGGTTAGGGTTAGGGTTAATGTTAGGATTAGGATTAGGGTTAGGGTTAGGGTTAAACATGGGTTAGGGTTAGGGTTAGGATTAGGATTAGGGTTAGGTTTAGGGTTAGGTTTAGGATTTGTTTTAGGGTTAGCTTTACAGGTAGGATTAGGGTTAGTGTTTGGGTTAGGTTTACGCTTAGTCTTAGGGTTAATGTTAGGATGAGAGTCAGCGCTAGGGTTAGGGTTAGGGTTAGGGTTTGGGTTAGGTTTAGCGTTAGGGTTAGGGTTTGGGTTAGGGATAGTTTTAGTGTTAGCGTTAGGGTTAGGGTTAGGGTTTGGTTTTTCGTTAGGGTTAGGCTTATGGTTAGCATTTGGGTTAGGGTTAGGGATATGGTTAGGGTTTGGGTTAGGGTTAGGGTTTGGTTTAGGGTTAGGGTTTGGTTTTGGGTTAGGGTTAGGGTTAGGTTTAGGGTTAGGGTTTGGATTATGGTTATAGTTTCGGTTTGGTTTAGGGTTAGGATTAGGGTTAGGGTTTGGTTTAGGTTTAGGGTTAGGGTTTGTGTTAGGTTTAGGTTTAGGGTTTGGGTTATGGTTATGTTTCGGTTTGGTTTAGGGTTAGGGTTAGGGTTAGGATTAAGGTAAAGTTTAGGTTTATTGTTAGGGTTAGGGTTTGTGTTTGGGTTAGGTTAAGGTTTAGGGTTAGGGTTAGGGTTAGGGTTTGGTTTTGGGTTAGTGTTAGGTTTAGGTTTAGGTTTAGGATTAGGGTTTGAGTTTGGGTTAGGGTTAAAAATGGGTTAGGGATAGGGTTAGAATTAGGGTTAGGGTTAGGTTTAGGGTTAGGTTTAGGATTTGTTTTAGGGTTAGCTTTACAGATAGGATTAGGGTGAGGGTTTGGGTTAGGTTTACGCTTAGTGTTAGGGTTAATGTTAGGATGAGAGTCAGGGTTAGGTTTAGGGTTAGGTTTTGGGTTTGGGTTAGGGTAAGGGATAGGGTTGGGGTTTGTGTTAGTGTTAGTGTTTGGGTTAGGTTAAGGTTTAGGGTTATTGTTAGGATTAGTGTTTGGGTTTGGGTTAGGGTTAGGTTTAGCGCTAGGTTTAGGGTTTGGGTTTGGGTTAGGGTTAGGTTTAAGTTTAAGTTTAGGGTTAGGGTTAGGGTTAGGGTTTGGGTTAGGGTTAGTGTTAGGGTTAGGTTTAGGTTTAGGGTTAGGGTTAGGGTTAGGTTTTGGGTTTGGGTTAGGGTAAGGGATAGGGTTAGGGTTAGTGTTAGTGTTAGGGTTTGGGTATGGGTGAAGGTTAGATTTAGAGTTAGGGTTAGGGTTATGGTTAGGGTTTGTGTTAGGGTTAGGGTTAGGGTTATGGTTTGGGTTAGGGGTAGGTTTAGGTTTAAGTTTAGAGTTTGGGTTATGGTTAGGGTTAGAGTTAAGGTTACGGTTAGGGTTAGGGTTAATGTTACGATTAAGGTTAGGGTTAGGGTTAGGGAGAGGGTTTGGTTTAGGGTTAGGGTTAGGTTTAGGATTAGGGTTAAGGTTAGGGTTAGGGTTAGGATTAGGGTTAGGGTTAGCGTTTGGGTTAGTATTTGGTTTAGGGTTAGCATTAAACTTAGTATTAGTGTTAGGGTTTGGATTAGGTTTAATGTTAGGGTTTGGGTTAATGTTAGGATTAGGGTTAGGGTTAGGGTTAGGGTTAGGTTTAGGGTTAAGGTTAGGCTTTGGGTTTGGGTTAGGGTTAGGGTTTGTGTTAGGGTTAGGTTTAGGGTAAGGTTTAGGCTTCGTGTTTGGGTTAGGTTTAGGGTTAGGGTTAGGGTTAGGCTTTGGATTTGGGTTAGGTTTAGGGTTAGGGCTAGTGTTTGTGTTTTTCTTAGGTTTAGGGTTAGGGTTAGGGTTAGGGTTAGGGTTAGGGTTAATGTTAGGATGAGGATTAGGGTTAGGGTTAGGGTTAAGGATGGGTTAGGGTTAGGGTTAGGATTAGGGTTAGCGTTAGGTTTAGTGTTAGGTTTAGGGTTAGGGTTAGGGTTTGGTTTTGGGTTAGGTTTAGGTTTAGGGTTAGGGTTTCATTTGAGTACGGGTTAGGGTTAGGGTTAGGGTTTGGGTTAGTATTTGGTTTAGGGTTAGCGTTAAACTTAGTATTAGTGTTAGGGTTTGGATTAGGGTTAATGTTAGGGTTTGGGTTAATGTTAGGATTAGGGTTAGGGTTAGGGTTAGGGTTAGGGTTAGGTTTAGGGTTAAGGTTAGGCTTTGGGTTTGGGTTAGGGTTAGGGTTTGTGTTAGGGTTAGGTTTAGGGTAAGGTTTAGGCTTCGTGTTTGGGTTAGGTTTAGGGTTAGGGTTAGGGTTAGGCTTTGGATTTGGGTTAGGTTTAGGGTTAGGGCTAGTGTTTGTGTTTTTCTTAGGTTTAGGGTTAGGGTTAGGGTTAGGGTTAGGGTTAGGGTTAATGTTAGGATGAGGATTAGGGTTAGGGTTAGGGTTAAGGATGGGTTAGGGTTAGGGTTAGGATTAGGGTTAGCGTTAGGTTTAGTGTTAGGTTTAGGGTTAGGGTTAGGGTTTGGTTTTGGGTTAGGTTTAGGTTTAGGGTTAGGGTTTCATTTGAGTACGGGTTAGGGTTAGGGTTAGGGTTTGGATTAGGTTTAGGGTTAGGGTTAGGGTTAGTGTTTGGGTTTGGGTTAGCGTTAGGTTTAGGGTTAGGTTTAGGGATTGGGTTTGGGTTAGGGTTAGGGATAGGGTTAGGTTTAGGGTTAGGGTTAGGGTTAGGGTTAGGGTTTGCGTTAGGGTTAGTGTTAGGGTTAGGTTTAGGGTTAGGCTTAGGGTTAGCGTTAGGTTTTGGGTTTGGGTTAGGGTAAGGGATAGGGTTAGGGTTAGTGTTAGTATTAGGGTTTGGGTATGAGTTAAGGTTAGATTTAGAGTTAGGGTTAGGGTTATGGTTAGGGTTTGTGTTAGGGTTAGGGTTGGGGTTAGGGTTAGGGTTTGGGTTAGGGGTAGGGTTAGGGTTAAGTTTATAGTTTGGGTTATGGTTAGGGTTAGAGTTAAGTTTACGGTTAGTGTTAGGGTTAATGTTATGATTAGGGTTAGGGTTAGGGTTAGGGTTAGGTTTTGCTTTAGTGTTAGGGTTAGGTTTAGGATTAGGGTTAAGGTTAGGTTTAGGGTTAGGATTAGGGTTAGGCTTAGGGTTTGGGTTAGTATTTGGTTTAGGGTTAGCGTTATACTTAGTATTAGTGTTAGGGTTTGGGTTAGGGTTAATGTTGGGGTTTGGGTTAATGTTAGGATTAGGGTTAGGGTTAGGGTTAGGGTTAGGGTTAGGGTTAAGGTTAGGCTTTGGGTTTGGTTTAGGGTTAGGGTTTGTTAGGGTTAGGTTTAGGGTTAGGTTTAGTGTTTGGGTTTGGGTTAGGTTTAGGGTTAGGTTTAGGGTTAGGGTTATGGTTTCGGTTTGGTTTATGGTTAGGGTTAGGGTTAGGGTAAAGTTTAGGTTTAGGGTTAGGGTTGGGGTTTGTGTTTGGGTTAGGTTAGGGTTTAGGGTTAGGTTAGTGTTAGTGTTAGAGTTTGGGTTTGGGTTAGGGTTAGGATTAGGATTAGGGTTAGGGTTTGGGTTAGTATTTGGTTTAGGGTTAGCGTTAAACTTAGTATTAGTGTTAGGGTTTGGGTTAGGGTTAATGTTAGGGTTTGGGTTAATGTTAGGATTAGGGTTAGGGTTAGGGTTAGGGTTAGGGTTAGGGTTAAGGTTAGGCTTTGGGTTTGGGTTAGGGTTAGGGTTTGTGTTAGGGTTAGGTTTAGGGTTAGGTTTAGGCTTCGTGTTTGGGTTAGGTTTAGGGTTATGGTTAGGGTTAGGCTTTGGGTTTGGGATAGGTTTAGGGTTAGGGCTAGTGTTTGGGTTTTTCTTAGGTTTAGGGTTAGGGTTAGGGTTAGGGTTAGGGTTAATGTTAGGATTAGGATTAGGTTTAGGGTTAGGGTTGAAAATGGTTTAGGGTTAGGGTTAGGATTAGGGTTAGGGTTAGGTTTCGGGTTAGGTTTAGAATTTGTTTTAGGGTTAGCTTTACAGATAGGATTAGGGTTAGGGTTTGGGTTAGGTTTACGCTTAGTGTTAGGGTTAATGTTAGGATGAGAGTGAGGGTTAGGGTTAGGGTTA
>JAJHUQ010000041.1:3127500-3172500 GCA_035773235.1 Eospalax fontanierii | reverse complement strand
GGGTTTGGTTTTGGGTTAGGTTTAGGTTTAGTGTTAGGGTTTCATTTGGGTACGGGTTAGGGTTAGGGTTAGGGTTTGGGTTAGGTTTAGGGTTAGGGTTAGGATTAGTGTTTGGGTTTGGGTTAGGGTTAGGTTTAGCGCTAGGTTTAGGGTTTGGGTTTGGGTTAGGGTTAGGGTTAAGTTTAGGTTTAGGGTTAGGGTTAGGGTTAGGGTTTGGGTTAGGGTTAGTGTTAGGGTTAGGTTTAGGGTTAGGGTTAGGGTTAGGGTTAGGTTTTGGGTTTGGGTTAGGGTAAGGGATAGGGTTAGGGTTAGTGTTAGTGTTAGGGTTTGGGTATGGGTGAAGGTTAGATTTAGAGTTAGGGTTAGGGTTATGGTTAGGGTTTGTGTTAGGGTTAGGGTTAGGGTTATGGTTTGGGTTAGGGGTAGGTTTAGGGTTAAGTTTAGAGTTTGGGTTATGGTTAGGGTTAGAGTTAAGGTTACGGTTAGGGTTAGGGTTAATGTTACGATTAAGGTTAGGGTTAGGGTTAGGGAGAGGGTTTGGTTTAGGGTTAGGGTTAGGATTAGGGTTAGGGTTAGGGTTTGGGTTAGTATTTGGTTTAGGGTTAGCGTTAAACTTAGTATTAGTGTTAGGGTTTGGGTTAGGGTTAAAGTTAGGGTTTTGGTTAATGTTAGGATTAGGGTTAGGGTTAGGGTTAGGGTTAGGGTTAGGGTTAGGTTTAGGGTTAAGGTTAGGCTTTGGGTTTGGTTTAGGGTTACGGTTTGTGTTAGGGTTAGGTTTAGGGTAACGTTTAGGCTTCGTGTTTGGGTTAGGTTTAGGGTTAGGGTTAGGGTTAGGCTTTGGGTTTGGGTTAGGTTTAGGGTTAGGGCTAGTGTTTGGGTTTTTCTTAGGTTTAGGGTTAGGGTTAGGGTTAGGGTTAGGGTTAATGTTAGGATTAGGATTAGGGTTAGGGTTAGGGTTAAGGATGGGTTAGGGTTAGGATTAGGGTTAGCGTTAGGTTTAGTGTTAGGTTTAGGATTTGTTTTAGGGTTAGCTTTACAGGTAGGATTAGGGTTAGGGTTTGGGTTAGGGTTACGCTTAGTGTTAGGGTTAATGTTAGGATGAGAGTAAGGGTTAGGGTTAGGGTTTGGGTTACGTTTAGCGTTAGGGTTAGGGTTTGGGTTAGGGATAGGTTTAGGGTTAGCGTTAGGGTTAGGGTTATGGTTTGGGTTTGGCTTAGGGTTAGGGTTAGGGTTAGGGTAAAGTTTAGGTTTAGTGTTAGGGTTAGGGTTTGTGTTTGGTTTAGGTTAAGTTTTAGGGTTAGGGTTAGTGTTAGTGTTAGAGTTTGGGTTTGGGTTAGGGTTAGGGGTAGGGTTAGGATTAGTGTTAGGGTTTGTTTTAGCGTTAGGGTTAGGTTTTGGGTTAGGGTTAGGTTTAGGGTTAGGGTTAGGGTTAGGGTTAGGGTTTGGGTTTGGGTTAGGTTTAGATTTAGGGTTAGGGTTTCATTTGGGTTAGGGTTAGAGTTAGGGTTAGGGTTTGGGTTAGGTTTAGGGTTAGGGTTAGGGTTAGGGTTTGGGTTTCGGTTAGGGTTAGGTTTAGGGTTAGGTTTAAGGTTTGGGTTTGGGTTAGCTTTAGGTTTAGAGTTAGGGTTTCATTTGGTTTATGGTTAGGGTTATGTTTAGGGTTTGGGTTAGGTTTAGGTTTAGGTTTAGGGTTATAGTTAGGGTCAGGGTTAGGGTTAGGGTTAGTGTTAGATTTAGGTTTAGGGTTAGGGTTAGGTTTTGGGTTTGGGTTAGGGTAAGGGTTAGGGTTAGGGTTAGTGTTAGTGTTAGGGTTTGGGTATGGGTTATGGTTAGATTTAGGTTTAGGGTTAGGGTTATGGTTAGGTTTTGGGTTATTGTTAGGGTTAGATTTAGGGTTAGGGTTAGGGTTAGGTTTTGTGTTAGGTTTAGGGTTAGGATTTTATTTATGGTTAGGCTTTGGGTTCGGGTTAGGGTTAGGGTTAGGGTTAGGTTTAGGATTAGTGTTAGGGTTTGAGTTAGGGTTAGGTTTAGGGTAAGGGTTAGGGTTAGGGTTTGGTTTGGGGTAATGGTAAGGGTTTGGGTTAGGGTTAGTGTTAGTGTTAGGGTTTGGGTTTGGGTTTGGGTTAGGTTTAGGTTTAGGGTTAGGGTTAGGGTTAGGGTTAGTGTTAGGAAATGGATTAGGGTTACTGTTATGTTTTTGCTTAGGGTTAGTGTTAGGGGTTAGGTTTAGGGTTAGGTTTGGGTTTGGGTTAGGGTTAGGTTTAGTGTTCGATTTAGTTTTAGTTTTAGGATTAGGGTTAGGGTTAGGGTTAGTGTTTGGGTTAGGTTTAGGGTTAGGCTTAGTATTTGGATTAGGGTTATTGTTATAGTTAGGATTAGGGTTAGGTTTTCGGTTAGGGTTAGGGTTAGGGTTAATGTTAGGATTAGGGTTAGGGTTAGATTTAGGGTTAGGGTTAGGATTAGGGTAATGGTTTGGGTTAGGGTTAGGTTTATGGTTAGGGTTAGGGTTTGGGTTAGGGTTAGGATTAGTTTTAGGGTTAGGATTACGGTTTAGGTTTGGCTTAGGTTTAGGGTTATGGTTAGGGTTAGAGTTAGGTTTAGGATTAGGGTTAGGGTTAGGTTTAGTGTTTCGGTTTGGGTTAGGGTTAGGTTTAGGTTTAATGTTACATTTTGGATTGGTTTAGGTTTAGGGATAGGGTTAGGGTTAGGGTTAGGGTTTTGGGTTAGGGTTAGGTTTAGGATTACGGTTAGGTTTAGGGTTAGGTTTTGGTTTAGGGTTAGGGTTAAGGTTAGGATTAGGGTTTCGGTTTGGTTAGGGTTAGGTTTAGGGTTTGTGTTAGGGTTAGAATTATGTTTAGGTTTAGGGTTAGGGTTTGTATTTGGGCTAGGGTAAGGGTTAGGGTTAGCGTTAGTGTTAGTGTTAGGGTTTGGGTTTGGATTAGATTAAGCGTTAGTGTTAGGGTTAGTGTTAAAATTTGTTTTACGGTTAGGGTTAGGTTTTGGGTTAGGGTTAGGGTTTGGATTTGGGTTATATTTAGGGTTAGGGTTAGGGTTTCGTTTGGATTAGGGTTAGTGTTAGGGTTTGGGTTAGGTTTAGGGTTAGGGTTAGTGTTAGGGTTAGGGTTAGGATTAGGTTTAGGGTTAGGGTTTGGGTTAGTGTTAGCGTTAGGGTTAGGGTTTGGGTTTGGTTAGGGTTAGGGTTAGGGTTAGGTTTAGGTTTAGGGTTAGGGTTTCATTTGGGTACGGGTTAGGGTTAGGGTTAGGGTTTGGGTTAGGTTTAGGTTAGGGTTAGGATTAGTGTTTGGGTTTGGGTTAGGGTTAGGTTAAGGGTTAGGTTTAGGGTTTGGGTTTGGGTTAGGGTTAAGGTTAGGGTTAGTGGTAGGGTTAGGTTTAGGGTTAGGGTTAGGGTTAGGGTTAGGGTTAGGATTTGGGTTTGGGTTAGGGTAAGGGATAAGTTTAGGTTTAGTGTTAGTGTTAGGGTTTGGGTATGGGTGAAGGTTACATTTAGAATTAGGGTTAGGGTTATGGTTGGTGTTTGTGTTAGGGTGAGTTTTAGGGGTAGGGTTATGGTTTGAGTTAGGGTTTAGTATAGAGTTTGGGTATAGGTTAGGGTTAAAGTTAAGGTTAAGGTTAGGGTTAGGGTTAATGTTATGATTAGGGTTAGGGTTAGGGTTAGGGTTAGGGTTTGGTTTAGGGTTAGGGTTAGGTTTAGGATTAGGGTTAAGGTTAGGGTTAGGGTTAGGTTTGGGGTTAGGGTTAGGGTTTGGGTTAGTATTTGATTTAGGGTTAGCGTTATACTTAGTATTAGTGTTAGGGTTTGGGTTAGGGTTAATGTTAGGGTTTGGGTTAATGTTAGGATTAGGGTTAGGGTTAGGGTTAGGGTTAGGTTTAGGGTTAGGGTTAAGGTTAGGCTTTGGGTTTGGTTTAGGGTTAGGGTTTGTGTTAGAGTTAGGTTTAGGGTTAGGTTTAGGCTTCGTGTTTGGGTTAGGTTTAGGGTTATGGTTAGGGTTAGGCTTTGGGTTTGGGATAGGTTTAGGGATAGGGCTAGTGTTTGGGTTTTTCTTAGGTTTAGGGTTAGGGTTAGGGTTAGGGTTAGGGTTTGGTTTTGGGTTAGGTTTAGGTTTAGGGTTAGGGTTTCATTTGGGTACGGGTTAGGGTTAGGGTTAGGGTTTGGGTTAGGTTTAGTATTAGGGTTAGGCTAAGTGTTTGGGTTTGGGTTAGCGTTAGGTTTAGGGTTAGGTTTAGGGTTTGGGTTTGGGTTAGGGTTAGGGTTAGGGTTAGGGTTAGGGTTAGGGTTAGTGTTTGGGTTCGGGTTAGGGTTAGGGTTAGGTTTAGGGTTAGGTTTTGTGTTAGGATTAGGGTTATAATTAGGATTAGGTTTAGGATTTGGGTTATGTTTAGGGTTAGGTTTAGGGTTAATGTTAGGATTAGGGTTAGGGTTACTGTTAGGGTTATGGTTTGGATTAGGTTTAGGGTTATGGTTAGGATTAGGGTTAGGGTTAGTGTTTGGGTTAGGTTTAGGGTTAGGGTTTGGGTTTGGGTTAGGGTCAGGTTTAGGGTTAGGTTTAGGGTATGGTTTTTCGTTAGGGTTAGGCTTATGGTTAGCATTTGGGTTAGGGTTAGGGTTATGGTTAGGGTTTGGGTTAGGGTTAGGTTTTGGTTTAGGGTTAGGTTTTGGTTTTGGGTTAGGGTTAGGGTTAGGTTTAGGGTTAGGGTTTGGGTTATGGTTATGGTTTCAGTTTGGTTTAGGGTTAGGATTAGGGTTAGGGTTTGGTTTAGGTTTAGGGTTAGGGTTTGTGTTAGGTTTAGGTTTAGGGTTTGGGTTATGGTTATGTTTCGGTTTGGTTTAGGGTTAGGGTTAGGGTTTGTGTTAGGTTTAGGTTTAGGGTTTGGGTTATGGTTATGTTTCGGTTTGGTTTAGGGTTAGGGTTATGGTTAGGATTAGGGTAAAGTTTAGGATTAGGGTAAGGGTTAGGGATTGTGTTTGGGTTAGGTTAAGGTTTAGGGTTAGGGTTAGTGTTAGTGTTAGAGTTTGGGTTTGGGTTAGCGTTAGGTGTAGGGTTAGGATTAGTGTTAGGGTTTGTTTTAGCGTTAGGGTTAGGTTTTGTGTTAGGGTTAGGGTTAGGGTTAGGGTTAGGGGTAGGGTTTGGGTTTGGGTTAGGTTTAGGTTTAGGGTTAGGGTTTCATTTGGGTTAGGGTTAGGGTTAGGGTTTGGGTTAGGTTTAGGGTTAGGGTTAGGGTAAGGTTTTGGGTTTGGGTTATTGTTAGTTTTAGGGTTAGGTTTAGGGTTTGGTTTTGGGTTAGGTTTAGGTTTAGGGTTAGGGTTTCATTTGGGTACGGGTTAGGGTTAGGGTTAGGGTTTGGGTTAGGTTTAGGGTTAGGGTTAGGATTAGTGTTTGGGTTTGGGTTAGGGTTAGGTTTAGCGCTAGGTTTAGGGTTTGGGTTTGGGTTAGGGTTAGGGTTAAGTTTAGGTTTAGGGTTAGGGTTAGGGTTAGGGTTTGGGTTAGGGTTAGTGTTAGGGTTAGGTTTAGGGTTAGGGTTAGGATTAGGGTTAGGTTTTGGGTTTGGGTTAGGGTAAGTGATAGGGTTAGGGTTAGTGTTAGTGTTAGGGTTTGGGTATGGGTGAAGGTTAGATTTAGAGTTAGGGTTAGGTTTATGGTTAGGGTTTGCGTTAGGGTTAGGGTTAGGGTTATGGTTTGGGTTAGGGGTAGGTTTAGGGTTAAGTTTAGAGTTTGGGTTATGGTTAGGATTAGAGTTAAGGTTACGGTTATGGTTAGGGTTAATGTTACGATTAAGGTTAGGGTTAGGGTTAGGGAGAGGGTTTGGTTTAGGGTTAGGGTTAGGTTTAGGATTAGGGTTAAGGTTAGGGTTAGGTTTAGGATTAGGGTTAGGGTTAGGGTTTGGGTTAGTATTTGGTTTAGGGTTAGCGTTAAACTTAGTATTAGTGTTAGGGTTTGGGTTAGGGTTAAAGTTAGGGTTTGGGTTAATGTTAGGATTAGGGTTAGGGTTAGGGTTAGGGTTAGGGTTGGGGTTAGGTTTAGGGTTAAGGTTAGGCTTTGGTTTTGCTTTAGGGTTAGGGTTTGTGTTAGGGTTAGGTTTAGGGTAAGGTTTAGGCTTCGTGTTTGGGTTAGGTTTAGGGTTAGAGTTAGGGTTAGGCTTTGGGTTTGGGTTAGGTTTAGGGTTAGGGCTAGTGTTTGGGTTTTTCTTAGGTTTAGGGGTAGGGTTAGGGTTAGGGTTAGGGTTAATGTTAGGATTAGGATTAGGGTTAGGGTTAGGGTTAAGGATGGGTTAGGGTTAGGGTTAGGATTAGGGTTAGCGTTAGGTTTAGTGTTAGGTGTAAGATTTGTTTTAGGGTTAGCTTTACAGGTAGGATTAGGGTTAGGGTTTGGGTTAGGTTTACGCTTAGTGTTAGGGTTAATGTTAGGATGAGAGTCAGGGTTAGGGTTAGGTTTAGGGTTAGGGTTAGGGTTTGGGTTAGGTTTATCGTTAGGGTTAGGGTTTGGGTTACGGATAGTTTTAGGGTTAGGGTTAGGGTTAGGGTTAGGGTTTGGTTTTGGGTTAGGTTTAGGTTTAGGGTTAGGGTTTCATTTGAGTACGGGTTAGGGTTAGGGTTAGGGTTTGGGTTAGGTTTAGGGTTAGGGTTAGGGTTAGTGTTTGGGTTTGGGTTAGCGTTAGCTTTAAGGTTAGGTTTAGGGTTTGAGTTTGGGTTAGGGTTAGGGATAGGGTTAGGTTTAGGGTTAGGGTTAGGGTTAGGGTTAGGGTTTGCGTTAGGGTTAGTGTTAGGGTTAGGTTTAGGGTTAGGCTTAGGGTTAGGGTTAGGTTTTGGGTTTGGGTTAGGGTAAGGGATAGGGTTAGGGTTAGTGTTAGTGTTAGGGTTTGGGTATGAGTTAAGGTTAGATTTAGAGTTAGGGTTAGGGTTATGGTTAGGGTTTGTGTTAGGGTTAGGGTTAGGGTTAGGGTTAGGGTTTGGGTTAGGGGTAGGGTTAGGGTTAAGTTTATAGTTTGGGTTATGGTTAGGGTTAGAGTTAAGGTTACGGTTTGGGTTAGGGTTAATATTACGATTAGGGTTAGGGTTAGGGTTAGGGTTTGCTTTAGTGTTAGGGTTAGGTTTAGGATTAGGGTTAAGGTTAGGGTTTGGGTTAGGATTAGGGTTAGGCTTAGGGTTTGGGTTAGTATTTGGTTTAGGGTTAGCGTTATACTTAGTATTAGTGTTAGGGTTTGAGTTAGGGTTAATGTTAGGGTTAGGGTTAATGTTAGGATTAGGGTTAGGGTTAGGGTTAGGGTTAGGGTTAGGGTTAGGGTTAAGGTTAGGCTTTGGGTTTGGTTTAGGGTTAGGGTTTGTGTTAGGGTTAGGTTTAGGGTTAGGTTTAGTGTTTGGATTTGGGTTAGTTTTAGGGTTAGGGTTAGGGTTAGGGTTAGGGTTAGGGTTAATGTTAGAATTAGGATTAGGGTTAGGGTTAGGGTTAAGGATGGGTTAGGGTTAGGGTTAGGATTAGGATTAGGGTTAGGTTTAGGTTTAGGTTTAGGGTTTGTTTTTGGGTGAGCTTTACAGGTAGGATTAGGGTTAGGGTTTGGGTTAGGGTTACGATAAGTGTTAGGGTTAATGTTAGGATGAGAGTCAGGGTTAGGGTTAGGGTTAGGGTGAGGGTTTGGGTTAGGTTTAGCGTTAGGGTTAGGGTTTGGGTTAGGGATAGTTTTAGGGTTAGCGTTAGGGTTAGGGTTATGGTTTGGGTTTGCCTTAGGTTTAGGGTTAGGGTTAAGGTAAAGTTTAGGTTTAGGGTTAGGGTTAGGGTTTGTGTTTGGGTTAGGTTAAGTTTTAGGGTTAGGGTTAGTGTTAGTGTTAGAGTTTGGGTTTGGGTTAGGGTTAGGGGTAGGGTTAGGATTAGTGTTAGGGTTTGTTTTAGCGTTAGGCTTAGGGTTTGGGTTAGGGTTAGGTTTAGGGTTAGGGTTAGGGTTAGGTTTTGTGTTATTGTTAGGGTTAGATTTAGGGTTAGGGTTAGGGTTAGGGTTTGTGTTAGGTTTAGGGTTAGGATTTTATTTATGGTTATGCTTTGGGTTCGGTTTAGGGTTAGGGTTAGGGTTAGGTTTAGGATTAGTGTTAGGGTTTGAGTTAGGGTTAGGTTTAGGGTAAGGTTTAGGGTTAGGGTTTGGTTTGGGGTAATGGTAAGGGTTTGGGTTAGGGTTAGTGTTAGTGTTAGGGTTTGGGTTTGGGTTTGGGTTAGGTTTAGGTTTAGGGTTAGGGTTAGGGTTAGGGTTAGTGTTAGGAAATGGATTAGGCTTACTGTTATGTTTTTGCTTAGGGTTAGTGTTAGGGGTTAGGCTTAGGGTTAGGTTTGGGTTTGGGTTAGGGTTAGGTTTAGTGTTCGATTTAGTTTTAGTTTTAGGATTAGGGTTAGGGTTAGGGTTAGTGTTTGGGTTAGGTTTAGGGTTAGGCTTAGTATTTGGATTAGGGTTATTGTTATAGTTAGGATTAGGGTTAGGTTTTCGGTTAGGGTTAGGGTTAGGGTTAATGTTAGGATTAGGGTTAGGGTTAGATTTAGGGTTAGGGTTAGGATTAGGGTAATGGTTTGGGTTAGGGTTAGGTTTATGGTTAGGGTTAGGGTTTGGGTTAGGGTTAGGATTAGTTTTAGGGTTAGGATTACGGTTTAGGTTTGGCTTAGGTTTAGGGTTATGGTTAGGGTTAGAGTTAGGTTTAGGATTAGGGTTAGGGTTAGGTTTAGTGTTTCGGTTTGGGTTAGGGTTAGGTTTAGGTTTAATGTTACATTTTGGATTGGTTTAGGTTTAGGGATAGGGTTAGGGTTAGGGTTAGGGTTTTGGGTTAGGGTTAGGTTTAGGATTACGGTTAGGTTTAGGGTTAGGGTTTGGTTTAGGGTTAGGGTTAAGGTTAGGATTAGGGTTTCGGTTTGGTTAGGGTTAGGTTTAGGGTTTGTGTTAGGGTTAGAATTATGTTTAGGTTTAGGGTTAGGGTTTGTATTTGGGCTAGGGTAAGGGTTAGGGTTAGCGTTAGTGTTAGTGTTAGGGTTTGGGTTTGGATTAGATTAAGCGTTAGTGTTAGGGTTAGTGTTAAAATTTGTTTTACGGTTAGGGTTAGGTTTTGGGTTAGGGTTAGGGTTTGGATTTGGGTTATATTTAGGGTTAGGGTTAGGGTTTCGTTTGGATTAGGGTTAGTGTTAGGGTTTGGGTTAGGTTTAGGGTTAGGGTTAGTGTTAGGGTTAGGGTTAGGATTAGGTTTAGGGTTAGGGTTTGGGTTAGTGTTAGCGTTAGGGTTAGGGTTTGGGTTTGGTTAGGGTTAGGGTTAGGGTTAGGTTTAGGTTTAGGGTTAGGGTTTCATTTGGGTACGGCTTAGGGGTAGGGTTAGGGTTTGGGTTAGGTTTAGGTTAGGGTTAGGATTAGTGGTTGGGTTTGGGTTACGGTTGGGTTAAGGGTTAGGTTGAGGGTTTGGGTTTGGGTTAGGGCTAAGGTTGGGGTTAGTGGTAGGGTTAGGTTTAGGGTTAGGGTTAGGGTTAGGGTTAGGGTTAGGATTTGGGATTGGGTTAGGGTAAGGGATAAGTTTAGGGTTAGTGTTAGTGTTAGGGTTTGGGTATGGGTGAAGGTTACATTTAGAATTAGGGTTAGGGTTATGGTTAGGGTTTGTGTTAGGGTTAGGTTTAGGGTTAGGGTTATGGTTTGGGTTAAGGTTTAGTATAGAGTTTGGGTTATGGTTAGGGTTAGAGTTAAGGTTACGGTTAGGGTTAGGGTTAATGTTATGATTAGGGTTAGGGTTAGGGTTAGGGTTAGGGTTTGGTTTAGGGTTAGGGTTAGGTTTAGGATTAGGGTTAAGGTTAGGGTTAGGGTTAGGATTAGGGTTAGGGTTAGGGTTTGGGTTAGTATTTGATTTAGGGTTAGCGTTATACTTAGTATTAGTGTTAGGGTTTGGGTTAGGGTTAATGTTAGGGATTGGGTTAATGTTAGGATTAGGGTTAGGGTTAGGGTTAGGGTTAGGTTTAGGGTTAGGGTTAAGGTTAGGCTTTGGGTTTGGTTTAGGCTTAGGGTTTGTGTTAGAGTTAGGTTTAGGGTTAGGTTTAGGCTTCGTGTTTGGGTTAGGTTTAGGGTTATGGTTAGGGTTAGGCTTTGGGTTTGGGATAGGTTTAGGGATAGGGCTAGTGTTTGGGTTTTTCTTAGGTTTAGGGTTAGGGTTAGGGTTAGGGTTAGGGTTTGGTTTTGGGTTAGGTTTAGGTTTAGGGTTAGGGTTTCATTTGGGTACGGGTTAGGGTTAGGGTTAGGGTTTGGGTTAGGTTTAGTATTAGGGTTAGGCTAAGTGTTTGGGTTTGGGTTAGCGTTAGGTTTAGGGTTAGGTTTAGGGTTTGGGTTTGGGTTAGGGTTAGGGTTAGGGTTAGGGTTAGGGTTAGGGTTAGTGTTTGGGTTTGGGTTAGGGTTAGGGTTAGGTTTAGGGTTAGGATTTGTGTTAGGATTAGGGTTATAATTAGGATTAGGTTTAGGATGAGGGTTATGTTTAGGGTTAGGTTTAGGGTTAATGTTAGGATTAGGGTTAGGGTTACTGTTAGGGTTATGGTTTGGATTAGGTTTAGGGTTATGGTTAGGATTAGGTTTAGGGTTAGGGTTTGGGTTAGGTTTAGGGTTAGGGTTTGGGTTTGGGTTAGGGTCAGGTTTAGGGTTAGGTTTAGGGTATGGTTTTTCGTTAGGGTTAGGCTTATGGTTAGCATTTGGGTTAGGGTTAGGGTTATGGTTAGGGTTTGGGTTAGGGTTAGGTTTTGGTTTAGGGTTAGGTTTTGGTTTTGGGTTAGGGTTAGGGTTAGGTTTAGGGTTAGGGTTTGGGTTATGGTTATGGTTTCAGTTTGGTTTAGGGTTAGGATTAGGGTTAGGGTTTGGTTTAGGTTTAGGGTTAGGGTTTGTGTTAGGTTTAGGTTTAGGGTTTGGGTTATGGTTATGTTTCGGTTTGGTTTAGGGTTAGGGTTAGGGTTTGTGTTAGGTTTAGGTTTAGGGTTTGGGTTATGGTTATGTTTCGGTTTGGTTTAGGGTTAGGGTTATGGTTAGGATTAGGGTAAAGGTAAGGATTAGGGTTAGGGTTAGGGATTGTGTTTGGGTTAGGTTAAGGTTTAGGGTTAGGGTTAGTGTTAGTGTTAGAGTTTGGGTTTGGGTTAGCGTTAGGTGTAGGGTTAGGATTAGTGTTAGGGTTTGTTTTAGCGTTAGGGTTAGGTTTTGTGTTAGGGTTAGGGTTAGGGTTAGGGTTAGGGGTAGGGTTTGGGTTTGGGTTAGGTTTAGGTTTAGGGTTAGGGTTTCATTTGGGTTAGGGTTAGGGTTAGGGTTTGGGTTAGGTTTAGGGTTAGGGTTAGGGTTAGGGTTTGGGTTTGGGTTATTGTTAGTTTTAGGGTTAGGTTTAGGGTTTGGTTTTGGGTTAGGTTTAGGTTTAGGGTTAGGGTTTCATTTGGGTACGGGTTTGGGTTAGGGTTAGGGTTTGGGTTAGGTTTAGGGTTAGGGTTAGGATTAGTGTTTGGGTTTCAGTTAGGGTTAGGTTTAGCGCTAGGTTTAGGGTTTGGGTTTGGGTTAGGGTTAGGGTTAAGTTTAGGTTTAGGGTTAGGGTTAGGGTTAGGGTTTGGGTTAGGGTTAGTGTTAGGGTTAGGTTTAGGGTTAGGGTTAGGATTAGGGTTAGGTTTTGGGTTTGGGTTAGGGTAAGTGATAGGGTTAGGGTTAGTGTTAGTGTTAGGGTTTGGGTATGGGTGAAGGTTAGATTTAGAGTTAGGGTTAGGGTTATGGTTAGGGTTTGCGTTAGGGTTAGAGTTAGGGTTATGGTTTGGGTTAGGGGTAGGTTTAGGGTTAAGTTTAGAGTTTGGGTTATGGTTAGGGTTAGAGTTAAGGTTACGGTTATGGTTAGGGTTAATGTTACGATTAAGGTTAGGGTTAGGGTTAGGGAGAGGTTTTGGTTTAGGGTTAGGGTTAGGTTTAGGATTAGGGTTAAGGTTAGGGTTAGGATTAGGATTAGGGTTAGGGTTAGGGTTTGGGTTAGTATTTGGTTTAGGGTTAGCGTTAAACTTAGTATTAGTGTTAGGGTTTGGGTTAGGGTTAAAGTTAGGGTTTGGGTTAATGTTAGGATTAGGGTTAGGGTTAGGGTTAGGGTTAGGGTTAGGGTTAGGGTTAGGGTTAAGGTTAGGCTTTGGTTTTGGTTTAGGGTTAGGGTTTGTGTTAGGGTTAGGTTTAGGGTAAGTTTTAGGCTTGGTGTTTGGGTTAGGTTTAGGGTTAGGGTTAGGGTTAGGCTTTGGGTTTGGGTTAGGTTTAGGGTTAGGGCTAGTGTTTGGGTTTTTCTTAGGTTTAGGGGTAGGGTTAGGGTTAGGGTTAGGGTTAATGTTAGGATTAGGATTAGGGTTAGGGTTAGGGTTAAGGATGGGTTAGGGTTAGGGTTAGGATTAGGGTTAGCGTTAGGTTTAGTGTTAGGTTTAAGATTTGTTTTAGGGTTAGCTTTACAGGTAGGATTAGGGTTAGTGTTTGGGTTAGGTTTACGCTTAGTGTTAGGTTTAATGTTAGGATGAGAGTCAGGGTTAGGGTTAGGTTAAGGTTAGGGTTAGGGTTTGGGTTAGGTTTAGCGTTAGGGTTAGGGTTTGGGTTACGGATAGTTTTAGGGTTAGGGTTAGGGTTAGGGTTAGGGTTTGGTTTTGGGTTAGGTTTAGGTTTAGGGTTAGGGTTTCATTTGAGTACGGGTTAGGGTTAGGGTTAAGGTTTGGGTTAGGTTTAGGGTTAGGGTTAGGGTTGGTGTTTGGGTTTGGGTTAGCGTTAGCTTTAAGGTTAGGTTTAGGGTTTGAGTTTGGGTTAGGGTTAGGGATAGGGTTAGGTTTAGGGTTAGGGTTAGGGTTAGGGTTAGGGTTTGCGTTAGGGTTAGTGTTAGGGTTAGGTTTAGGGTTAGGCTTAGGGTTAGGGTTAGGTTTTGGGTTTGGGTTAGGGTAAGGGATAGGGTTAGGGTTAGTGTTAGTGTTAGGGTTTGGGTATGAGTAAAGGTTAGATTTAGAGTTAGGGTTAGGGTTATGGTTAGGGTTTGTGTTAGCGTTAGGGTTAGGCTTAGGGTTAGGGTTTGGGTTAGGGGTAGGGTTAGGGTTAAGTTTATAGTTTGGGTTATGGTTAGGGTTAGAGTTAAGGTTACGGTTTGGGTTAGCGTTAATATTACGATTACGGTTAGGGTTAGGGTTAGGGTTTGCTTTAGTGTTAGGGTTAGGTTTAGGATTAGGGTTAAGGTTAGGGTTTGGGTTAGGATTAGGGTTAGGCTTAGGGTTTGGGTTAGTATTTGGTTTAGGGTTAGCGTTATACTTAGTATTAGTGTTAGGGTTTGAGTTAGGGTTAATGTTAGGGTTTGGGTTAATGTTAGGATTAGGGTTAGGGTTAGGGTTAGGGTTAGGGTTAGGTTTAGGGTTAAGGTTAGGCTTTGGGTTTGGTTTAGCGTTAGGGTTTGTGTTAGGGGTAGGTTTAGGGTTAGGTTTAGTCTTTGAATTTGGGTTAGTTTTGGGGTTAGGGTTAGGGTTAGGGTTAGGGTTAGGGTTAATGTTAGAATTAGGATTAGGGTTAGGGTTAGGGTTAAGGATGGGTTAGGGTTAGGGTTAGGATTAGGATTAGGGTTAGGTTTAGGTTTAGGTTTAGGGTTTGTTTTTGGGTGAGCTTTACAGGTAGGATTAGGGTTAGGGTTTGGGTTAGGGTTACGATAAGTGTTAGGGTTAATGTTAGGATGAGAGTCAGGGTTAGGGTTAGGGTTAGGGTGAGGGTTTGGGTTAGGTTTAGCGTTAGGGTTAGGGTTTGGGTTAGGGATAGTTTTAGGGTTAGCGTTAGGGTTAGGGTTATGGTTTGGGTTTGCCTTAGGGTTAGGGTTAGGGTTAAGGTAAAGTTTAGGTTTAGGGTTAGGGTTAGGGTTTGTGTTTGGGTTAGGTTAAGTTTTAGGGTTAGGGTTAGTGTTAGTGTTAGAGTTTGGGTTTGGGTTAGGGTTAGGGGTAGGGTTAGGGTTAGGGTTAGGGTTTGGGTTTGGGTTAGGTTTAGGTTTAGGGTTAGGGTTTCATTTGGGATAGGGTTAGAGTTAGGGTTAGGGTTTGGGTTAGGTTTAGGGTTAGGGCTAGGGTTAGGGCTTGGGTTTCGGTTAGGGTTAGGTTTAGGGTTAGGTTTAGGGTTTGGGTTTGGGTTAGGTTTAGGTTTAGAGATAGGGATTCATTTGGGTTATGGTTAGGGTTATGGTTAGGGTTTGGGTTAGGTTTAGGTTTAGGTTTAGGGTTATGGTTAGGGTCAGGGTTAGGGTTAGGGTTAGTGTTAGATTTAGGTTTAGGGTTAGGGTTAGGTTTTGGGTTTGGGTTAGGGTAAGGGTTAGGGTTAGGGTTAGTGTTAGTGTTAGGGTTTGGGTATGGGTTAAGGTTAGAGTTAGGGTTAGGGTTAGGGTTATGGTTAGGTTTTGTGTTATTGTTAGGGTTAGATTTAGGGTTAGGGTTAGGGTTAGGGGTAGGGTTTGGGTTTGGGTTAGGTTTAGGTTTAGGGTTAGGGTTTCATTTGGGTTAGGGTTAGGGTTAGGGTTTGGGTTAGGTTTAGGGTTAGGGTTAGGGTTAGGGTTTGGGTTTGGGTTATTGTTAGTTTTAGGGTTAGGTTTAGGGTTTGGTTTTGGCTTAGGTTTAGGTTTAGGGTTAGGGTTTCATTTGGGTACGGGTTTGGGTTAGGGTTAGGGTTTGGGTTAGGTTTAGGGTTAGGGTTAGGATTAGTGTTTGGGTTTCAGTTAGGGTTAGGTTTAGCGCTAGGTTTAGGGTTTGGGTTTGGGTTAGGGTTAGGGTTAAGTTTAGGTTTAGGGTTAGGGTTAGGGTTAGGGTTTGGGTTACGGTTAGTGTTAGGGTGAGGTTTAGGGTTAGGGTTAGGATTAGGGTTAGGTTTTGGGTTTGGGTTAGGGTAGGTGATGGGGTTAGGGTTGGTGTTAGTGTTGGGGTTTGGGTATGGGTGAAGGTTAGATTTAGAGTTAGGGTTAGGGTTATGGTTAGGGTTTGCGTTAGGGTTAGGGTTAGGGTTATGGTTTGGGTTAGGGGTAGGTTTAGGGTTAAGTTTAGAGTTTGGGTTATGGTTAGGGTTAGAGTTAAGGTTACGGTTATGGTTAGGGTTAATGTTACGATTAAGGTTAGGGTTAGGGTTAGGGAGAGGGTTTGGTTTAGGGTTAGGGTTAGGTTTAGGATTAGGGTTAAGGTTAGGGTTAGGTTTAGGATTAGGGTTAGGGTTAGGGTTTGGGTTAGTATTTGGTTTAGGGTTAGCGTTAAACTTAGTATTAGTGTTAGGGTTTGGGTTAGGGTTAAAGTTAACGTTTGGGTTAATGTTAGGATTAGGGTTAGGGTTAGGGTAAGGGTTAGGGTTGGGGTTAGGTGTGGGGTTAAGGTTAGGCTTTGGTTTTGGTTTAGGGTTAGGGCTTGTGTTAGGGTTAGGTTTAAGGTAAGGTTTAGGCTTCGTCATTGGGTTAGGTTTAGGGTTAGAGTTAGGGTTAGGCTTTGGGTTTGGGTTAGGTTTAGGGTTAGGGCTAGTGTTTGGGTTTTTCTTAGGTTTAGGGGTAGGGTTAGGGTTAGGGTTAGGGTTAATGTTAGGATTAGGATTAGGGTTAGGGTTAGGGTTAAGGATGGGTTAGGGTTAGGGTTAGGATTAGGGTTAGCGTTAGGTTTAGTGTTAGGTTTAAGATTTGTTTTAGGGTTAGCTTTACAGGTAGGATTAGGGTTAGGGTTTGGGTTAGGTTTACGCTTAGTGTTAGGGTTAATGTTAGGATGAGAGTCAGGGTTAGGGTTAGGTTTAGGGTTAGGGTTAGGGTTTGGGTTAGGTTTAGCGTTAGGGTTAGGGTTTGGGTTACGGATAGTTTTAGGGTTAGGGTTAGGGTTAGGGTTAGGGTTTGGTTTTGGGTTAGGTTTAGGTTTAGGGTTAGGGTTTCATTTGAGTACGGGTTAGGGTTAGGGTTAAGGTTTGGGTTAGGTTTAGGGTTAGGGTTAGGGTTAGTGTTTGGGTTTGGGTTAGCGTTAGCTTTAAGGTTAGGCTTAGGGTTTGAGCTTGGGTTAGGGTTAGGGATAGGGTTAGGTTTAGGGTTAGGGTTAGGGTTAGGGTTAGGGTTTGCGTTAGGGTTAGTGTTAGGGTTAGGTTTAGGGTTAGGCTTAGGGGTAGGGTTAGGTTTTGGGTTTGGGTTAGGGTAAGGGATAGGGTTAGGGTTAGTGTTAGTGTTAGGGTTTGGGTATGAGTTAAGGTTAGATTTAGAGTTAGGGTTAGGGTTATGGTTAGGGTTTGTGTTAGGGTTAGGGTTAGGGTTAGGGTTAGGGTTTGGGTTAGGGGTAGGGTTAGGGTTAAGTTTATAGTTTGGGTTATGGTTAGGGTTAGAGTTAAGGTTACGGTTTGGGTTAGGGTTAATATTACGATTACGGTTAGGGTTAGGGTTAGGGTTTGCTTTAGTGTTAGGGTTAGGTTTAGGATTAGGGTTAAGGTTAGGGTTTGGGTTAGGATTAGGGTTAGGCTTAGGGTTTGGGTTAGTATTTGGTTTAGGGTTAGCGTTATACTTAGTATTAGTGTTAGGGTTTGAGTTAGGGTTAATGTTAGGGTTTGGGTTAATGTTAGGATTAGGGTTAGGGTTAGGGTTAGGGTTAGGGTTAGGTTTAGGGTTAAGGTTAGGCTTTGGGTTTGGTTTAGGGTTAGGGTTTGTGTTAGGGTTAGGTTTAGGGTTAGGTTTAGTGTTTGGATTTGGGTTAGTTTTAGGGTTAGGGTTAGGGTTAGGGTTAGGGTTAGGGTTAATGTTAGAATTAGGATTAGGGTTAGGGTTAGGGTTAAGGATGGGTTAGGGTTAGGGTTAGGATTAGGATTAGGGTTAGGTTTAGGTTTAGGTTTAGGGTTTGTTTTTGGGTGAGCTTTACAGGTAGGATTAGGGTTAGTGTTAGGGTTAGGGTTACGATAAGTGTTAGGGTTAATGTTAGGATGAGAGTCAGGGTTAGGGTTAGGGTTAGGGTGAGGGTTTGGGTTAGGTTTAGCGTTAGGGTTAGGGTTTGGGTTAGGGATAGTTTTAGGGTTAGCGTTAGGGTTAGGGTTATGGTTTGGGTTTGCCTTAGGGTTAGGGTTAGGGTTAAGGTAAAGTTTAGGTTTAGGGTTAGGGTTAGGGTTTGTGTTTGGGTTAGGTTAAGTTTTAGGGTTAGGGTTAGGGTTAGGGTTAGAGTTTGGGTTTGGGTTAGTGTTAGGGGTAGGGTTAGGATTAGTGTTGGGGTTTGTTTTAGCGTTAGGGTTAGGTTTTGGGTTAGGGTTAGGTTTAGGGTTAGGGTTAGGGTTAGGGTTTCGGTTTGGGTTTGGGTTAGGTTTAGGTTTAGGGTTAGGGTTTCATTTGGGATAGGGTTAGAGTTAGGGTTAGGGTTTGGGTTAGGTTTAGGGTTAGGGTTAGGGTTAGGGTTTAGGGTTAGGGTTAGGGTTAGGGTTAGGGTTAGGGTTAGAGTTTGGGTTTGGGTTAGGTTTAGGTTTAGAGATAGGGTTTCATTTGGGTTATGGTTAGGGTTATGGTTAGGGTTTGGGTTAGGTTTAGGTTTAGGTTTAGGGTTATGGTTAGGGTCAGGGTTAGGGTTAGGGTTAGTGTTAGATTTAGGTTTAGGGTTAGGGTTAGGTTTTGGGTTTGGGTTAGGGTAAGGGTTAGGGTTAGGGTTAGTGTTAGTGTTAGGGTTTGGGTATGGGTTAAGGTTAGAGTTAGGGTTAGGGTTAGGGTTATGGTTAGGTTTTGTGTTATTGTTAGGGTTAGATTTAGGGTTAGGGTTAGGGTTAGGGTTTGTGTTAGGTTTAGGGTTAGGATTTTATTTATGGTTATGCTTTGGGTTCGGTTTAGGGTTAGGGTTAGGGTTAGGTTTAGGATTAGTGTTAGGGTTTGAGTTAGGGTTAGGTTTAGGGTAAGGGTTAGGGTTAGGGTTTGGTTTGGGGTAATGGTAAGGGTTTGGGTTAGGGTTAGTGTTAGTGTTAGGGTTTGGGTTTGGGTTTGGGTTAGGTTTAGGTTTAGGGTCAGGGTTAGGGTTAGGGTTAGTGTTAGGAAATGGATTAGGGTTACTGTTATGTTTTTGCTTAGTGTTAGTGTTAGTGGTTAGGTTTAGGGTTAGGTTTGGGTTTGGGTTAGCGTTAGGTTTAGTGTTCGATTTAGTTTTAGTTTTAGGATTAGGGTTAGGGTTAGGGTTAGTGTTTGGGTTAGGTTTAGGGTTAGGCTTAGTATTTGGATTAGGGTTATTGTTATAGTTAGGATTAGGGTTAGGGTTTCGGTTAGGGTTAGGGTTAGGGTTAATGTTAGGATTAGGGTTAGGGTTAGATTTAGGGTTAGGGTTAGGATTAGGGTAATGGTTTGGGTTAGGGTTAGGTTTATGGTTAGGGTTAGGTTTGGGTTAGGGTTAGGATTAGTTTTAGGGTTAGGATTACGGTTTAGGTTTGGCTTAGGTTTAGGGTTATGGTTAGGGTTAGAGTTAGGTTTAGGATTAGGGCTAGGGTTAGGTTTAGTGTTTCGGCTTGGGTTAGGGTTAGGTTTAGGTTTAATGTTACATTTTGGATTGGTTTAGGTTTAGGGATAGGGTTAGGGTTAGGGTTAGGGTTTTGGGTTAGGGTTAGGTTTAGGATTACGGTTAGGTTTAGGGTTAGGGTTTGGTTTAGGGTTAGGGTTAAGGTTAGGATTAGGGTTTCGGTTTGGTTAGGGTTAGGTTTAGGGTTTGTGTTAGGGTTAGAATTATGTTTAGGTTTAGGGTTAGGGTTTGTATTTGGGCTAGGGTAAGGGTTAGGGTTAGCGTTAGTGTTAGTGTTAGGGTTTGGGTTTGGATTAGATTAAGCGTTAGTGTTAGGGTTAGTGTTAAAATTTGTTTTACGGTTAGGGTTAGGTTTTGGGTTAGGGTTAGGGTTTGGATTTGGGTTATATTTAGGGTTAGGGTTAGGGTTTCGTTTGGATTAGGGTTAGTGTTAGGGTTTGGGTTAGGTTTAGGGTTAGGGTTAGTGTTAGGGTTAGGGTTAGGATTAGGTTTAGGGTTAGGGTTTGGGTTAGTGTTAGCGTTAGGGTTAGGGTTTGGGTTTGGTTAGGGTTAGGGTTAGGGTTAGGTTTAGGTTTAGGGTTAGGGTTTCATTTGGGTACGGGTTAGGGTTAGGGTTAGGGGTTGGGGTAGGTTTAGGTAAGGGTTAGGCTTAGTGTTTGGGTTTGGGTAAGGGTTAGGTTAAGGGTTAGGTTTAGGGCTTGGGTTTGGGTTAGGGTTAAGGTTAGGGTTAGTGGTAGGGTTAGGTTTAGGGTTAGGGTTAAGGTTAGGGTTAGGGTTAGGATTTGGGTTTGGGTTAGGGTAAGGGATAAGTTTAGGGTTAGTGTTAGTGTTAGGGTTTGGGTATGGGTGAAGGTTACATTTAGAATTAGGGTTAGGGTTATGGTTAGGGTTTGTGTTAGGGTTAGGTTTAGGGTTAGGGTTATGGTTTGGGTTAGGGTTTAGTATAGAGTTTGGGTTATGGTTAGGGTTAGAGTTAAGGTTACGGTTAGGGTTAGGGTTAATGTTATGATTAGGGTTAGGGTTAGGGTTAGGGTTAGGGTTTGGTTTAGGGTTAGGGTTAGGTTTAGGATTAGGGTAAAGGTTAGGGTTAGGGTTAGGATTAGGGTTAGGGTTAGGGTTTGGGTTAGTATTTGATTTGGGGTTAGCGTTATACTTAGTATTAGTGTTAGGGTTTGGGTTAGGGTTAATGTTAGGGTTTGGGTTAATGTTAGGATTAGGGTTAGGGTTAGGGTTAGGGTTAGGTTTAGGGTTAGGGTTAAGGTTAGGCTTTGGGTTTGGTTTAGGGTTAGGGTTTGTGTTAGAGTTAGGTTTAGGGTTAGGGTTAGGCTTCGTGTTTGGGTTAGGTTTAGGGTTGTGGTTGGGGTTAGGCTTTGGGTTTGGGATAGGTTTAGGGATAGGGCTAGTGTTTGGGTTTTTCTTAGGTTTAGGGTTAGGGTTAGGGTTAGGGTTAGGGTTTGGTTTTGGGTTAGGTTTAGGTTTAGGGTTAGGGTTTCATTTGGGTACGGGTTAGGGTTAGGGTTAGGGTTTGGGTTAGGTTTAGTATTAGGGTTAGGCTAAGTGTTTGGGTTTGGGTTAGCGTTAGGTTTAGGGTTAGGTTTAGGGTTTGGGTTTGGGTTAGGGTTAGGGTTAGGGTTAGGGTTAGGGTTAGGGTTAGTGTTTGGGTTTGGGTTAGGGTTAGGGTTAGGTTTAGGGTTAGGATTTGTGTTAGGATTAGGGTTATAATTAGGATTAGGTTTAGGATTTGGGTTATGTTTAGGGTTAGGTTTAGGGTTAATGTTAGGATTAGGGTTAGGGTTACTGTTAGGGTTATGGTTTGGATTAGGTTTAGGGTTATGGTTAGGATTAGGTTTAGGGTTAGGGTTTGGGTTAGGTTTAGGGTTAGGGTTTGGGTTTGGGTTAGGGTCAGGTTTAGGGTTAGGTTTAGGGTATGGTTTTTCGTTAGGGTTAGGCTTATGGTTAGCATTTGGGTTAGGGTTAGGGTTATGGTTAGGGTTTGGGTTAGGGTTAGGTTTTGGTTTAGGGTTAGGTTTTGGTTTTGGGTTAGGGTTAGGGTTAGGTTTAGGGTTAGGGTTTGGGTTATGGTTATGGTTTCAGTTTGGTTTAGGGTTAGGATTAGGGTTAGGGTTTGGTTTAGGTTTAGGGTTAGGGTTTGTGTTAGGTTTAGGTTTAGGGTTTGGGTTATGGTTATGTTTCGGTTTGGTTTAGGGTTAGGGTTAGGGTTTGTGTTAGGTTTAGGTTTAGGGTTTGGGTTATGGTTATGTTTCGGTTTGGTTTAGGGTTAGGGTTATGGTTAGGATTAGGGTAAAGTTTAGGATTAGGGTTAGGGTTAGGGATTGTGTTTGGGTTAGGTTAAGGTTTAGGGTTAGGGTTAGTGTTAGTGTTAGAGTTTGGGTTTGGGTTAGCGTTACGTGTAGGGGTAGGATTAGTGATAGGGTTTGTTTTAGCGTTAGGGTTAGGTTTTGTGTTAGGGTTAGGGTTAGGGTTAGGGTTAGGGGTAGGGTTTGGGTTTGGGTTAGGTTTAGGTTTAGGGTTAGGGTTTCATTTGGGTTAGGGTTAGGGTTAGGGTTTGGGTTAGGTTTAGGGTTAGGGTTAGGGTAAGGTTTTGGGTTTGGGTTATTGTTAGTTTTAGGGTTAGGTTTAGGGTTTGGTTTTGGGTTAGGTTTAGGTTTAGGGTTAGGGTTTCATTTGGGTACGGGTTAGGGTTAGGGTTAGGGTTTGGGTTAGGTTTAGGGTTAGGGTTAGGATTAGTGTTTGGGTTTCGGTTAGGGTTAGGTTTAGCGCTAGGTTTAGGGTTTGGGTTTGGGTTAGGGTTAGGGTTAAGTTTAGGTTTAGGGTTAGGGTTAGGGTTAGGGTTTGGGTTAGGGTTAGTGTTAGGGTTAGGTTTAGGGTTAGGGTTAGGATTAGGGTTAGGTTTTGGGTTTGGGTTAGGGTAAGTGATAGGGTTAGGGTTAGTGTTAGTGTTAGGGTTTGGGTATGGGTGAAGGTTAGATTTAGAGTTAGGGTTAGGGTTATGGTTAGGGTTTGCGTTAGGGTTAGGGTTAGGGTTATGGTTTGGGTTAGGGGTAGGTTTAGGGTTAAGTTTAGAGTTTGGGTTATGGTTAGGGTTAGAGTTAAGGTTACGGTTATGGTTAGGGTTAATGTTACGATTAAGGTTAGGGTTAGGGTTAGGGAGAGGGTTTGGTTTAGGGTTAGGGTTAGGTTTAGGATTAGGGTTAAGGTTAGGGTTAGGTTTAGGATTAGGGTTAGGGTTAGGGTTTGGGTTAGTATTTGGTTTAGGGTTAGCGTTAAACTTAGTATTAGTGTTAGGGTTTGGGTTAGGGTTAAAGTTAGGGTTTGGGTTAATGTTAGGATTAGGGTTAGGGTTAGGGTTAGGGTTAGGGTTGGGGTTAGGTTTAGGGTTAAGGTTAGGCTTTGGTTTTGGTTTAGGGTTAGGGTTTGTGTTAGGGTTAGGTTTAGGGTAAGGTTTAGGCTTCGTGTTTGGGTTAGGTTTAGGGTTAGAGTTAGGGTTAGGCTTTGGGTTTGGGTTAGGTTTAGGGTTAGGGCTAGTGTTTGGGTTTTTCTTAGGTTTAGGGGTAGGGTTAGGGTTAGGGTTAGGGTTAATGTTAGGATTAGGATTAGGGTTAGGGTTAGGGTTAAGGATGGGTTAGGGTTAGGGTTAGGATTAGGGTTAGCGTTAGGTTTAGTGTTAGGTTTAAGATTTGTTTTAGGGTTAGCTTTACAGGTAGGATTAGGGTTAGGGTTTGGGTTAGGTTTACGCTTAGTGTTAGGGTTAATGTTAGGATGAGAGTCAGGGTTAGGGTTAGGTTTAGGGTTAGGGTTAGGGTTTGGGTTAGGTTTATCGTGAGGGTTAGGGTTTGGGTTACGGATAGTTTTAGGGTTAGGGTTAGGGTTAGGGTTAGGGTTTGGTTTTGGGTTAGGTTTAGGTTTAGGGTTAGGCTTTCATTTGAGTACGGGTTAGGGTTAGGGTTAAGGTTTGGGTTAGGTTTAGGGTTAGGGTTAGGGTTAGTGTTTGGGTTTGGGTTAGCGTTAGCTTTAAGGTTAGGTTTAGGGTTTGAGCTTGGGTTAGGGTTAGGGATAGGGTTAGGTTTAGGGTTAGGGTTAGGGTTAGGGTTAGGGTTTGCGTTAGGGTTAGTGTTAGGGTTAGGTTTAGGGTTAGGCTTAGGGTTAGGGTTAGGTTTTGGGTTTGGGTTAGGGTAAGGGATAGGGTTAGGGTTAGTGTTAGTGTTAGGGTTTGGGTATGAGTTAAGGTTAGATTTAGAGTTAGGGTTAGGGTTATGGTTAGGGTTTGTGTTAGGGTTAGGGTTAGGGTTAGGGTTAGGGTTTGGGTTAGGGGTAGGGTTAGGGTTAAGTTTATAGTTTGGGTTATGGTTAGGGTTAGAGTTAAGGTTACGGTTTGGGTTAGGGTTAATATTACGATTAGGGTTAGGGTTAGGGTTAGGGTTTGCTTTAGTGTTAGGGTTAGGTTTAGGATTAGGGTTAAGGTTAGGGTTTGGGTTAGGATTAGGGTTAGGCTTAGGGTTTGGGTTAGTATTTGGTTTAGGGTTAGCGTTATACTTAGTATTAGTGTTAGGGTTTGAGTTAGGGTTAATGTTAGGGTTTGGGTTAATGTTAGGATTAGGGTTAGGGTTAGGGTTAGGGTTAGGGTTAGGGTTAGGGTTAAGGTTAGGCTTTGGGTTTGGTTTAGGGTTAGGGTTTGTGTTAGGGTTAGGTTTAGGGTTAGGTTTAGTGTTTGGATTTGGGTTAGTTTTAGGGTTAGGGTTAGGGTTAGGATTAGGGTTAGGGTTAATGTTAGAATTAGGATTAGGGTTAGGGTTAGGGTTAAGGATGGGTTAGGGTTAGGGTTAGGATTAGGATTAGGGTTAGGTTTAGGTTTAGGTTTAGGGTTTGTTTTTGGGTGAGCTTTACAGGTAGGATTAGGGTTAGGGTTTGGGTTAGGGTTACGATAAGTGTTAGGGTTAATGTTAGGATGAGAGTCAGGGTTAGGGTTAGGGTTAGGGTGAGGGTTTGGGTTAGGTTTAGCGTTAGGGTTAGGGTTTGGGTTAGGGATAGTTTTAGGGTTAGCGTTAGGGTTAGGGTTATGGTTTGGGTTTGCCTTAGGGTTAGGGTTAGGGTTAAGGTAAAGTTTAGGTTTAGGGTTAGGGTTAGGGTTTGTGTTTGGGTTAGGTTAAGTTTTAGGGTTAGGGTTAGTGTTAGTGTTAGAGTTTGGGTTTGGGTTAGGGTTAGGGGTAGGGTTAGGATTAGTGTTAGGGTTTGTTTTAGCGTTAGGGTTAGGTTTTGGGTTAGGGTTAGGTTTAGGGTTAGGGTTAGGGTTAGGGTTAGGGTTTGGGTTTGGGTTAGGTTTAGGTTTAGGGTTAGGGTTTCATTTGGGATAGGGTTAGAGTTAGGGTTAGGGTTTGGGTTAGGTTTAGGGTTAGGGTTAGGGTTAGGGTTTGGGTTTCGGTTAGGGTTAGGTTTAGGGTTAGGTTTAGGGTTTGGGTTTGGGTTAGGTTTAGGTTTAGAGATAGGGTTTCATTTGGGTTATGGTTAGGGTTATGGTTAGGGTTTGGGTTAGGTTTAGGTTTAGGTTTAGGGTTATGGTTAGGGTCAGGGTTAGGGTTAGGGTTAGTGTTAGATTTAGGTTTAGGGTTAGGGTTAGGTTTTGGGTTTGGGTTAGGGTAAGGGTAAGGGTTAGGGTTAGTGTTAGTGTTAGGGTTTGGGTATGGGTTAAGGTTAGAGTTAGGGTTAGGGTTAGGGTTATGGTTAGGTTTTGTGTTATTGTTAGGGTTAGATTTAGGGTTAGGGTTAGGGTTAGGGTTTGTGTTAGGTTTAGGCTTAGGGTTTTATTTATGGTTATGCTTTGGGTTCGGTTTAGGGTTAGGGTTAGGTTTAGGATTAGTGTTAGGGTTTGGGTTAGGGTTAGGTTTAGGGTTAGGGTTAGGGTTAGGGTTTGGTTTGGGGTAATGTTAAGGTTTAGGGTTAGGGTTAGTGTTATTGTTATTGTTCGTGTTAGGGCTTGGGTTTGGGTTTTGGTTAGGTTTAGGGTTAGGTTTAGTGTTTGGATTTGGGTTAGTTTTAGGGTTAGGGTTAGGGTTAGGGTTAGGGTTAGGGTTAATGTTAGAATTAGGATTAGGGTTAGGGTTAGGGTTAAGGATGGGTTAGGGTTAGGGTTAGGATTAGGATTAGGGTTAGGTTTAGGTTTAGGTTTAGGGTTTGTTTTTGGGTGAGCTTTACAGGTAGGATTAGGGTTAGGGTTTGGGTTAGGGTTACGATAAGTGTTAGGGTTAATGTTAGGATGAGAGTCAGGGTTAGGGTTTGGGTTAGGTTTAGGATTAGGGTTAGGGTTAGTGTTAGGAAATGGATTAGGGTTACTGTTATGTTTTTGTTTAGGGTTAGTGTTAGGGGTTAGGTTTAGGGTTAGGGTTGGGTTTGGGTTAGGGTTAGGTTTAGTGTTAGATTTAGTATTAGTTTTAGGATTAGGGTTAGGGTTAGGGTTAGTGTTTGGGTTAGGTTTAGGGTTAGGCTTAGTATTTGGATTAGGGTTAGGGTTATAGTTAGGATTAGGGTTAGGGTTTCGGTTAGGGTTAGGGTTAGGGTTAATGTTAGGATTAGGGTTAGGTTTGGGGTTAGGGTTGGGGTTAGGGTTAGGGTTAAGGTTAGGATTAGGGTTTCGGTTTGGTTAGGGTTAGGTTTAGGGTTTGTGTTAGGGTTAGAATTATGTTTAGGTTTAGGGTTAGGGTTTGTATTTGGGCTAGGGTAAGGGTTAGTGTTAGCGTTAGTGTTAGTGTTAGGGTTTGGGTTTGGATTAGATTAAGCGTTAGTGTTAGGGTTAGTGTTAAAATTTGTTTTACGGTTAGGGATAGGTTTTGGGTTAGGGTTAGGGTTTGGATTTGGGTTAGGGTTAGGGTTAGGGTTTGGGTTAGGTTTAGGGTTAGGGTTAGGTTTAGGGTTAGGTTTAGAGTTAGGTTTAGGGTTAGGTTTAGCGTTTGATTTAGGGTAAGGGTTACGTTTAGGGTTAGGGTTTGGGTTAGGATTAGGATTAGGGTTAGGGTTAGGGTTAGGATTAGTTTTAGGATTAGGGTTAGGGTTTGGGTTAGGGTAAGTGTTATGTTTTGGGTTAGGGTTTGGGTTAGGTTTAGGGTTAGGGTTAGTGTTAGGTTTAGTGTTAGGATTAGGTTTAGGGTTAGGGTTTGGGTTAGTGTTATCGTTAGGTTTAGGGTTTGGGTTTATGTTAGGGTTAGGGTTAGGTTTAGGTTTAGGGTTAGGATTTGTGTTAGGATTAGGGTTATAATTAGGATTAGGTTTAGGATTTGGGTTACGTTTAGGGTTAGGTTTAGGGTTAATGTTATGATTAGGGTTAGGGTTAGGGTAAGGGTTACTGTTTGGATTAGGGTTAGGGTTATGGTTAGGATTTGGGTTAGGGTTAGGGTTTGGGTTAGGTTTAGGGTTGGGTTTGGATTTGGGTTAGGGTCAGGTTTAGGGTTAGGGTTAGGGTTAGGGTTTGGGTTTTCGTTAGGGTTAGGTTTATGGTTAGCATTTGGGTTAGGGTTAGGTTTAGGTTTATCGTTAGGGTTTGGGTTAGGGTTAGGGTTAGGTTTAGGGTTAGTGTTTGGTTTTGTGTAAGGGTTAGGGTTAGGTTTAGGGTTAGGGTTTTTGTTAGGTTTTGGTTTAGGGTTTGGGTTTGGGTTAGGGTTAAGGTTAGGGTAAGGGTTGGGTTAGGGTTAGGGTTAGCGTTAGTATCAGGGTTAGGGATAGGTGTTGGGTTTGGGTTAGGGTTAGGGTTAGAGTTAGGGTTAGGGTTAGGGTTAATGTTAGGATTATGGTTCGGGTTCAGGTTAGGGTTAGTGTTAGGGTTTGGGTTAGGGTTAGGGTTAGAGTTAGGGTTAGGGTTAGGGTTTGGGTTAGGGTTAGGGTTAGGGTTAGGGTTAGGGTTTGGGTTAGGGTTAGGGTTAAGGTTAGGGTTTTGGTTATGGTTAGGGTTAGGGTTAAGGTTAGGGTTAGGGTTAGGGTTAATGTTAGGATTAGGGTTCGGGTTCAGGTTAGGGTTAGGGTTAGGGTTTGGGTTAGTGTTAGGGTTAGGGTTAGGATTAGGGTTAGGGTTAGGGTTAGGATTAGGTTTAGGGTTAGGGTTAGGGTTATGGTTAGGGTTTGGTTTATTGTTAGCGTTATACTTAGGATTAGTGTTAGGGTTTGGGTTAGGGTGAAAGTTAGGGTTTGGGTTAATGTTAGGATTAGGGTTAGGTTAGGGTTAGGTTTAGGGTTAGGGTTAGGGTTAGGTTTAGGGATAGGATTTGGTTTAGGATTAGGGTTATAGTTAGGATTAGGTTTAGGATTTGGGTTAGGTTTAGGGTTAGGTTGAGGTTTAAAATTAGGATTAGGGTTAGGGTTAGGGTTAGGGTTACGGTTTGGATTAGGGTTAGGGTTATGGTTAGAATTACGGTTAGGCTTAGGGTTTGGGTTAGGGTTAGGGTTTGGGTTAGGCTTAGGGTTAGGATTAGGGTTTGGGGTAGGTTTAGGTTTAGGGTTAGGTTTTGTGTTAGGGTTAAGGTTAGGGTTAGGGTTAGGGTTAGGCTTTGGGTTTGGGTTAGGGTTAGTTTTAGGGTTAGGTTTAGTATTACGGTTAGGGTTAGGGTTAGGTTTTGTGTTAGGGTTAAGGTTAGGGTTAGGGTTAGGGTTACGGTTTTGGGTTAGGGTTAGGGTTAGTTTTAGGGTTAGGTTTAGTATTACGGTTAGGGTTAGGGTTAGGTTTTGTGTTAGGGTTAGGGTTTGGGTTAGGGTTAGGATTAGGGTTAGGGTGTGCGTTAGGTTTAGGGTTTGGTTTAGGGTTAGGTTTACAATTAGGGCTAGGTTTAGAATTAGGATTACGGTTAGCGTTTCGGTTAGGATTACGGTTAGGTTTAAGGTTTGGTTTTGCGTTAGGGTTAGGTTTAGTGTTAGTTTTAGTGTTAGGGTTATGGTTAGTGTTTGGGTTAGGCTTAGGGTTAGGCTTAGTATTTGGTTTAGGGTTAGGGTTATAGTTAGAATTAGGGTTAGGGTTTCGGTTAAGGTTAGGGTTAGGGTTAATGTTAGGATTAGGTTTAGGGTTAGGGTTTGGGTTAGGGTTAGGGTTAGGGTTTGGGTTAGGCTTAGGGTTAGGGTTAGGGTTTGGGTTAGGGTTAGGGTTAGGGTTAGGGTTACGGTTTTGGGTTAGGGTTAGGGTTAGTTTTAGGGTTAGGTTTAGTATTACGGTTAGGGTTAGGGTTAGGTTTTGGGTTAGAGTTAGGGTTAGGGTTAGGATTAGGGTTTAGGTTTGGTTAGGGTTAGGGTTAGGGTAAGTTTAGGGTTTGGGTTAGGGTTAGGGTTAGGGTAAGGGTTAGGGTTAGGGTTTGGTTTTAAGTTGTGGTTAGGTTTATGGTTAGTGTTAGGGTTTTGGTTTGGGTTAGGGTTATGGTTAGGTTTAGGTTTAGCGTTATGTTTAGGGTGAGGGTGTAGGTTAGGGTTAGGGTTAGGCTTTCGGTTTGCGTTATCGTTAGGTTTTAGGTTTAGTGTTAGGTTTTGGATTGGGTTAGGTTTAGGGTAAGGCTTAGGGTTCGGGTTAGGGTTAGGGTTAGTTTTACAGTTTGAGTTAGGGTTAGGGTAGGGTTAGGATTAGGGTTTGGGTTTGGTTATGTTTAGGGTTAGGGTTAGGGTTAGGGTTAGGTTTAGAGTTAGGGTTAGTGTTAGGGTTTGGGTTTGGGTTAGGGTAAGAGTTAGGGTTATGGTTAGTGTTACTGTTAGGGTTTGGGGTTGGCTTAGGGTTTTAGTTAGGTTTAGTGTTAGGCTTAGGGTTTCGGTTAGGGTTAGGGTAAGGGTTAGGGTTAGGGTTTGGTGTAGGTTTAGAGTTAGTTTTAGGTTTAGTTTTAGTGTTAGGGTTTGGGATTGGGTTAGGGTTAGGGTTAGGGATAGTGTTAGGATGAGTGTTAGGGTTTGTTGTAGGGTTAGGGTTAGGTTATGGTTTAGGTTTCGGGTTAGGTTTAGGGTTAGTTTTAGGGTTTCGTTTGGTTTCGGGTTAGGGTTAGGATTAGGGTTTGGTTAGGGTTAGGTTTAGGGTTAGGGTTAGGGTTAGGGTTTGATTTAGGGTAAGGGTTACGTTTAGGGTTAGGGTTTGGGTTAGGTTTAGGATTAGGGTTAGGGTTAGGGTTAGGATTAGGTTTAGGTTTAGGGTTAGGGTTTGGTTTCTGTTAGATTCAGGGTTAGGGTTAGGGTTAGGGTTTGGTTTAGGTTTAGGGTTAGGGTTAGGGTTAGGGTTTGGTTGAGGGTTAGGCTTAGTGTTAGGGGTTAGGGGTTAGGATGTTGGGTGTCAAATGACAAAATTGATCTGTTCCTCCTGCCGCAGTCTCTCCACGTAGTCCCCAGCGTCCTAAGTTGGAACCGTGTGGCCTTCATTCCCACATCCTCACTCTACCAAGTGATGTCATGCACTTGCAACTATCCTTTCCTTGAGGTCAGAGCGCTGGAATTCCACCTCAAGGTACCAGGAGGGTCAATGCAGCTGCAGGACGACATGTGGCACACATTGTCTTTCCATGTTCCTATGCAGGACTTGGCTTGCACAGTGACAGCAAGTAAGGGAGTAGAATGTCATACCTACTACCTGTGCTTAGTCCCCTCTCCACCCCTCTGCTTCTCTTCTCTGTCCCCACAGCTTGCACTTCTATACAGCCTACCTGGCAGGAGAGCTAGAGGGACATCATTAAGAACAGAAGCTGTAGTCTGGATGGCAGGGTCCACTATGAACTGCTCTCTGAGACCTGACAAGGAGCCTGTTGCCACAGATTATTCAGGGCTCCTCATGTAATTACTTCAACACAAACTTCTCCCTCACAGATTTCTTGCTTGGCACAGAGATTACTGGAGTCTCATTGGGCTTCTTACAATTGTGCACTGTGGCCTAGATGGATGGTAAAACCCCCTTACAAACTGAGAAAAACTGCCCTGCAAGGTATGCCTAGTCTAGAACTTGATAAAGCCCACCTTAGAGGAAGTGAGTGCCATCAATTTGAGTACTCTCTGGCTGTCCAGGCTGTTTGAAGCCCAGGACAAACATTGTCTCAGGGAAAAGCAGAGCCTTCCTAAGACCTGAATAGGAGTCCTGACCTCCCCTCTGCTTCGACATTGTCACCCACCTTTTCATTACGGAGTCCAGACCCTGACAGGAAGCGGTGTGACTTGCAGATTTTAAGAATGTAGAGACAAACAGATAGTTCCCATTCTGGGCATCTCTTGACAGATAGCTCAACAACTTCTTCACTTTGTCTGCATTCTGTAGATTAACCTGCACAGCTCAGTAAGTATACGGGATATTTTCTGGTCATCCTTAGGAAGGAGAGAGGAAGGAAGTTTCAAACTTGTAAACTCTGTCAGATTTCTCAATCATATGTTGCCATACACTAAGGTGAAAAATGGTAATTTCCTCAATATTCTCTCTCTATCTCCCTGTCTCACTCACTTTTTCTCTCTGTTTCTCGCTCTCTCTAACACACACACACACTCACACGCATACATACACAGACACACACACACAAAAGACGAACATGGGTGGACCAAGGGATTACAAAGTTTAACTGAAAGGCACTCATCATTGTCTCCTGTGTGACCCAGTGCATAAACCGCCAGATGCTCTGGGCTACAGCGAGCACTCAGTGTCTCCAGAAGTGGCCAAGGCACCTATTCCTGGTGTTTCTGGTCCTCAGTCTCCAGAAGAAGAGAACGAGGATTAACATATCCTGCTCTGGTCATTGTATGCAGACAAGTGAGTCAGTTCAGATTGCTACAGACCTGTAGTTACTAGGTAACTACAAGATTCTGAGTTCTCTTTCATCTGATGTCATAGAGGTGAGGTCACTTCCTGGGATCCTCTGACATAGCCTCTTCCTTACATAGCAGTGCTTGCACTGCTAAGTACTCTCCTGCCCCCTGTCCATGTGGACAGTTCCATCAGTATGCCCATTCCACCACACCCACCCAACTGGCTGGGTATGCCTGGCTTCAGCAACCTCTCAACTCTGAAGAAATTCCGCTAGATTCCAACCTATCCTGCTATACCTATCTGACAGCAAAGCATTATTTGGCTTACACTTCCATGTCACAATCCATTTCGGAGTGTAGTCAGCTCAAGAACTCAAGAAAAGAGTATTAAAAGCACAAGCTACTTGTTCAAAGGTGGCACACTACACAAGACTCTCAAGGAACGCAAACATGATGTAGTAAGCACAAATAGACATCTACCAAGTATGAAGAACTTACAGAAATAAGCACTCTCACAATTATGAAATTGGATTGAATGGATAGCTTAGAGGGCAAACTTCTTGTAATTCAATCATGTGGATCTGAGTTTGAATTCTAGAACCCAGGATAATGACTGGCCTCAGGAAGCAGACTTGGAATCTCAGCATCTGGGAGGCAGACACAAGAGAACCCTGGGCTTCCAGCCATGCTAAAACACTGAGTTATAAGTCAGTGAGTAACTTTGTCTCATTAAAAAGTGGATGAGAACCTGAAAACACTAACCAAAAGTTTAATCTTTGCATTTAGGCAAATATGAGCCTAAACAGAGACACACACACACAGAAACACACACACAGGCACACACAAGAACATCATTCCAGTGTTACTCATGTAGCCTGTTCGAGTGCTTAGAACATACCATTGAAAATGACCACTTGCCTCGCATTGCTGTAGAAGGGGAGATTTAACATAATGCAGAGACTGTTGACAAGTTTCAACCACAGTTGTATACTAAAGATTTTGAGAGCAGGAGAACATCTTCCGAAAGCACACTTTATCATCCTTCCAGGAGCTCCCATCCTAACATATCTCCCAGGGATGAAGAGCATGCAGTTTTGCAGGTCACTGAATACACTCGTCTTGTATGTGGATTCTAGGAAGGGTAGGGATCTGCAATAGCAGGAAACAGTGGCAAAAGGTCATCGACCATCTGAGCATTCCTACACAGTTCACGTCAGTGTGGTTTATGTTTAGCTCTGATGTCAACTGTCTGCTGTCATCTGGAAAACCGAGTGATGTATAAACAGAGTAATACACAGTAGTCATGTCTTTTGGTTGATGAGTATCTGTGCAAAGTGTGTGCAACTGTTTGTCATCCCAAGTGGCACAGTATCTAATGTGGGTAGTTTGTTGTGTGTCAGAAGGAGGCGAAAAACCTATCACAAATTATGTTTCTGGAAAAGCCCAAGGACATGACAGTCATATCCAACATGAGGCAATCTGGACACTGGGGGAAGACCAGAGAAGAGCATTGCTTAGAATGCATGAGCCCTGGATTCCCCAAAAGAAAAGGAGGAACAAAAGCAGATAACAGGTCCAAGGATCCAGAAGGGGATGGTAGGAGGGCTTGATGAAGGCCACCAAGCTACACACTGAGTCACCAGTTTCTGGTGAGCTGCATAAGTTCTAGGCGGTAAAGTCCTACGCAAATGAATTGAGGGAGGGGACTGAGATCTAAAGAGGCCTTGTATGAAAGTACCATTTCTTCTCATCAGTTCTATGGTATCTAAAGGCCAAACAGCTCCCCAGCTCAAAGTAGGTCCAGGAAGTTCCAAGAATTTTTCCAAAAAAAACTCATCCCAGGCTTTAAAAAATATATCAATGAAAACAAAGCCAGGGTAAGTATGAACTACCCTAATGTCAGCTAACCAGAGACTGTCTTTTCACTGAACCAACCCTAGGCACCTAGCACACCGTTCTACCCCTGCACTCCCAGAATGGCACTTACAGTGCTTACTTCACTTACAGTTGCAGAACTTGAGATCACTGTGCAGAATGGTTTCTGTGGCATCTTAAGCATGCACTGCATATCTGCCTCAGCATTGGCCAAGTGTTCTTCGATTGGTGACCAAGGTGAGGTTGAGAACCTCTCAGCCTGGGAACTCCAGCGTGAGGCAGAGATGTGGCTGTGTAATGCACATGTCAAGCAGATCAATGATAAAATTGATCTGTTCCTCCTGCTGCAGGCTCTCCACCTAGTCCCCAGTGGGTTTGGGTTTGGGTTTGGGTAGGTTTAGGATTTGTTTTAGTGTTGGCTTTACAGGTAGGATTAGGGTTAGGGTTTGGGTTAGGGTTACGCTTAGTGTTAGGGTTAATGTTAGGATGAGAGTCAGGGTTAGGGTTAGGGTTTGGGTTAGGTTTAGCGTTAGGGTTAGGGTTTGGGTTAGGGATAGTTTTAGGGTTAGGGTTAGGGTTAGGGTTAATGTTAGGATTACTGTTAGGGTTAGGGTTATGGTTAATGTTTTGTTTAGGGTTACGGATAGGTTGAGGGTTAGGGTTAGTGTTATGGTTTGTGTTAGGGTTAGGTTGAGGGTTAGGGTAACGGTTTGGGTTGGGGTTATTGTTAGGGTTAGGTTTAGGTTCAGGGTTAGGGATAGGGATTGAGTTTGAGTTAGGGTTAGTTTTAGGGTTAGAGTTTGGGTTAGGGTTAGGGTTAGGATTTGGGTTAGTGTTAGGGTTATAGCTAGGATTAGGGTTAGGGTTTGTTTTACGGTTAGGGTTACGGATAGGATTAGGGTTTAGGTTAGGGTTAGGGTTAGGGTTAGGGTTTGGGTTAGGGTTAGGGTTAGGCTTAGGGTTAGGGTTAGGTTTAGGGTTTGGGTTTGGGTTACGGTTAGTTTTAGGGTTAGGCTTTGGTTTTGGGTTAGGGTTAGTGTTTCGTTTAGGGTTAGGGTTAGGGTTATTGTTTTTGTTAGGTTTAGGGTTAGGGTTAGGGTTTGGGATAGGGTTAGGGTTATGATTAGGGTTTGGGTTAGGGTTAGTGTTAGGGTTAGGATTAGGGTTAGGGTTAGGGTTAGGTTTAGGTTTTGGATTGGGGTTAGGGTAAGGGATCGGGTTAGGGTTAATGTTAGGATTAGGTTTAGGGTTAGTGTTAGGGTTAAGGATGGGTTAGGGTTAGGGTTAGGATTAGGGTTATGGTTAGGGTTAGGGTTAGGTTTAGGATTTGGTTTAGGGTTAGCTTTACAGTTAGGATTAGGGTTATGGTTTGGGTTAGGGTTACGCTTAGGGTTAGGGTTAATGTTAGGATGAGAGTCAGGGTTAGCTTTAGATTTAGGGTTACGGTTTGGGTTAGGGTTAGTGTTAGTGTTAGGGTTTGGGTTTTTATAGGTTTAGGGTTAGGGTTAGATTTAGGGTTTGTTTTTGGGTTAGGTTAAGGGTTAGGGTTAGGGTTAGTGTTAGTGTTAGAGTTTGTGTTTGGGCTAGGGTAAGGGGTAGGGTTAGGATTAGTGTTAGGGTTTGTTTTAGCATTAGGGTTAGGTTTGGGTTTAGGGTTAGGGTTAGGGTTAGGGTTAGGGTTAGGGTTTCGGTTTGGGTTAGGTTTAGGTTTAGGGTTAGGGTTTCATTTGTGTTAGGGTTAGGTTTAGGGTTAGGGTTAGGGTTAGGGTTAGGGTTAAGGTTAGGCTCTGGGTTTGTGTTAGGGTTAGGGTTTGTGTTAGGGTTAGGTTTAGGGTTAGGTTTAGGCTTTGTGTTTGGGTTAGGTTTAGGGTTAGGGTTAGGGTTAGGCTTTGTATTTGGGTTAGGTTTAGTGTTAGGGTTAGGGTTTGTGTTTGTGTTAGGTTTAGGGTTAGGCTTAAGGTTAGGGTTAGAGTTAATGTTAGGATTAGGATTAGGGTTAGGGTTAGCGTTAAGGATGGGTTAGGGTTAGGGTTAGGATTAGAGTTAGGGTTAGGTTTAGGATTAGGTTTAGGATTTGTTTTAGGGTTAGCTTTACAGGTAGGATTAGGGTTATGGTTTGGGTTAGGGTTACGCTTAGTGTTAGGGTTAATGTTAGGATGAGAGTCAGGGTTAGGGTTAGGGTTAGGGTTAGGCTTAGGGTTAGGGTTAGGGTTAAGGTTAGGCTTTTGGCTAGGGTTAGGGCTAGGGTTTGTGTTAGAGTTAGGTTTAGGGTTAGGTTTAGGCTTTGGGTTTGGGTTCGGTTTAGGGTTAGGGTTAGGGTTAGGCTTTGGGGTTGGGTTAGGTTTAGGGTTAGGGTTAGGGTTTGGGTTTGGTTTAGGTTTAGGGTTAATGTTAGGATGAGGCTTAGGGTTACGGTTAGGGTTAAGTATGGGTTAGGGTCAGGGTTAGGGTTAGAATTAGGGTTAGGGTTAGGGGTAGGGATAGGGTTAGGATTTGGTTTAGGGTTAGCTTTACAGTTAGAATTAGGGTTAGGGTTTGGGTTATGGTTAGGGTTAGGGTTTGGTTGAGGGTTAGGCTTAGTGTTAGGGGTTAGGGGTTAGGATGTTGGGTGTCAAATGACAAAATTGATCTGTTCCTCCTGCCGCAGTCTCTCCACGTAGTCCCCAGCGTCCTAATTTGGAACCGTGTGGCCTTCATTCCCACATCCTCACTCTACCAAGTGATGTCATGCACTTGCAACTATCCTTTCCTTGAGGTCAGAGCGCTGGAATTCCACCTCAAGGTACCAGGAGGGTCAATGCAGCTGCAGGACGACATGTGGCACACATTGTCTTTCCATGTTCCTATGCAGGACTTGGCTTGCACAGTGACAGCAAGTAAGGGAGTAGAATGTCATGCCTACTACCTGTGCTTAGTCCCCTCTCCACCCCTCTGCTTCTCTTCTCTGTCCCCACAGCTTGCACTTCTATACAGCCTACCTGGCAGGAGAGCTAGAGGGACATCATTAAGAACAGAAGCTGTAGTCTGGATGGCAGGGTCCACTATGAACTGCTCTCTGAGACCTGACAAGGAGCCTGTTGCCACAGATTATTCAGGGCTCCTCATGTAATTACTTCAACACAAACTTCTCCCTCACAGATTTCTTGCTTGGCACAGAGATTACTGGAGTCTCATTGGGCTTCTTACAATTGTGCACTGTGGCCTAGATGGATGGTAAAACCCCCTTACAAACTGACAAAAACTGCCCTGCAAGGTATGCCTAGTCTAGAACTTGATAAAGCCCACCTTAGAGGAAGTGAGTGCCATCAATTTGAGTACTCTCTGGCTGTCCAGGCTGTTTGAAGCCCAGGACAAACATTGTCTCAGGGAAAAGCAGAGCCTTCCTAAGACCTGAATAGGAGTCCTGACCTCCCCTCTGCTTCGACATTGTCACCCACCTTTTCATTACGGAGTCCAGACCCTGACAGGAAGCGGTGTGACTTGCAGATTTTAAGAATGTAGAGACAAACAGATAGTTCCCATTCTGGGCATCTCTTGACAGATAGCTCAACAACTTCTTCACTTTGTCTGCATTCTGTAGATTAACCTGCACAGCTCAGTAAGTATACGGGATATTTTCTGGTCATCCTTAGGAAGGAGAGAGGAAGGAAGTTTCAAACTTGTAAACTCTGTCAGATTTCTCAATCATATGTTGCCATACACTAAGGTGAAAAATGGTAATTTCCTCAATATTCTCTCTCTATCTCCCTGTCTCACTCACTTTTTCTCTCTGTTTCTCGCTCTCTCTAACACACACACACACTCACACGCATACATACACAGACACACACACACAAAAGACGAACATGGGTGGACCAAGGGATTACAAAGTTTAACTGAAAGGCACTCATCATTGTCTCCTGTGTGACCCAGTGCATAAACCGCCAGATGCTCTGGGCTACAGCGAGCACTCAGTGTCTCCAGAAGTGGCCAAGGCACCTATTCCTGGTGTTTCTGGTCCTCAGTCTCCAGAAGAAGAGAACGAGGATTAACATATCCTGCTCTGGTCATTGTATGCAGACAAGTGAGTCAGTTCAGATTGCTACAGACCTGTAGTTACTAGGTAACTACAAGATTCTGAGTTCTCTTTCATCTGATGTCATAGAGGTGAGGTCACTTCCTGGGATCCTCTGACATAGCCTCTTCCTTACATAGCAGTGCTTGCACTGCTAAGTACTCTCCTGCCCCCTGTCCATGTGGACAGTTCCATCAGTATGCCCATTCCACCACACCCACCCAACTGGCTGGGTATGCCTGGCTTCAGCAACCTCTCAACTCTGAAGAAATTCCGCTAGATTCCAACCTATCCTGCTATACCTATCTGACAGCAAAGCATTATTTGGCTTACACTTCCATGTCACAATCCATTTCGGAGTGTAGTCAGCTCAAGAACTCAAGAAAAGAGTATTAAAAGCACAAGCTACTTGTTCAAAGGTGGCACACTACACAAGACTCTCAAGGAACGCAAACATGATGTAGTAAGCACAAATAGACATCTACCAAGTATGAAGAACTTACAGAAATAAGCACTCTCACAATTATGAAATTGGATAGAATGGATAGCTTAGAGGGCAAACTTCTTGTAATTCAATCATGTGGATCTGAGTTTGAATTCTAGAACCCAGGATAATGACTGGACTCAGGAAGCAGACTTGGAGTCCCAGCATCTGGGAGGCAGACACAAGAGAACCCTGGGCTTCCAGCCATGCTAAAACACTGAGTTATAAGTCAGTGAGTAACTTTGTCTCATTAAAAAGTGGATGAGAACCTGAAAACACTAACCAAAAGTTTAATCTTTGCATTTAGGCAAATATGAGCCTAAACAGAGACACACACACACAGAAACACACACACAGGCACACACAAGAACATCATTCCAGTGTCACTCATGAAGCCTGTTCGAGTGCTTAGAACATACCATTGAAAATGACCACTTGCCTCGCATTGCTGTAGAAGGGGAGATTTAACATAATGCAGAGACTGTTGACAAGTTTCAACCACAGTTGTATACTAAAGATTTTGAGAGCAGGAGAACATCTTCCGAAAGCACACTTTATCATCCTTCCAGGAGCTCCCATCCTAACATATCTCCCAGGGATGAAGAGCATGCAGTTTTGCAGGTCACTGAATACACTCGTCTTGTATGTGGATTCTAGGAAGGGTAGGGATCTGCAATAGCAGGAAACAGTGGCAAAAGGTCATCGACCATCTGAGCATTCCTACACAGTTCACGTCAGTGTGGTTTATGTTTAGCTCTGATGTCAACTGTCTGCTGTCATCTGGAAAACCGAGTGATGTATAAACAGAGTAATACACAGTAGTCATGTCTTTTGGTTGATGAGTATCTGTGCAAAGTGTGTGCAACTGTTTGTCATCCCAAATGGCACAGTATCTAATGTGGGTAGTTTGTTGTGTGTAAGAAGGAGGCGAAAAACCTATCACAAATTATGTTTCTGGAAAAGCCCAAGGACATGACAGTCATATCCAACATGAGGCAATCTGGACACTGGGGGAAGACCAGAGAAGAGCATTGCTTAGAATGCATGAGCCCTGGATTCCCCAAAAGAAAAGGAGGAACAAAAGCAGATAACAGGTCCAAGGATCCAGAAGGGGATGGTAGGAGGGCTTGATGAAGGCCACCAAGCTACACACTGAGTCACCAGTTTCTGGTGAGCTGCATAAGTTCTAGGCGGTAAAGTCCTACGCAAATGAATTGAGGGAGGGGACTGAGATCTAAAGAGGCCTTGTATGAAAGTACCATTTCTTCTCATCAGTTCTATGGTATCTAAAGGCCAAACAGCTCCCCAGCTCAAAGTAGGTCCAGGAAGTTCCAAGAATTTTTCCAAAAAAAACTCGTCCCAGGCTTTAAAAAATATATCAATGAAAACAAAGCCAGGGTAAGTATGAACTACCCTAATGTCAGCTAACCAGAGACTGTCTTTTCACTGAACCAACCCTAGGCACCTAGCACACCGTTCTACCCCTGCACTCCCAGAATGGCACTTACAGTGCTTACTTCACTTACAGTTGCAGAACTTGAGATCACTGTGCAGAATGGTTTCTGTGGCATCTTAAGCATGCACTGCATATCTGCCTCAGCATTGGCCAAGTGTTCTTCGATTGGTGACCAAGGTGAGGTTGAGAACCTCTCAGCCTGGGAACTCCAGCGTGAGGCAGAGATGTGGCTGTGTAATGCACATGTCAAGCAGCTCAATGATAAAATTGATCTGTTCCTCCTGCTGCAGGCTCTCCACCTAGTCCCCAGTGGGTTTGGGTTTGGGTTTGGGTTAGGTTTAGGGTTAGGGTTAGGGTTTCGTTTGGGTTAGGGTTAGGGTTAGGGATTCGGTTAGGGTAAGGGTTAGGTTCAGGGTTAGGGTTAGGGTTAAGGTTAGGTTTTGGGTTAGGGTTAGATTTAGGGTTAGGGTTAGGGTTTGGGTTTGGGTTAGGTTTAGGGTTAGTTTTAGGTCTAGTGTTAGGGTTAGGGTTACGGTTTAGGGTTAGGGTTAGGGTTTGGATTGGGTTAGGTTTAGGGTTAGGATTAGGGTTAAGGTTAGCTTTTCGGTTAGTGTTAGGGTTAGGGTTAGGGTTTGGGTTTGGGTTAGGGTTAGCGTTTCGGTTATGGTTATTGTTAGGGTTAGGGTTAGGGTATCGGTTTGGGCTAGCGTTAGGTTTAGTGTTAGATTTAGTATTAGGGTTAGGGTTAGGGTTAGGGTTAGGATTTGGTTTTGGTTTAAGGTAAGGGTTAGGGTTAGGTTTAGGGTTTGGGTTTGTGTTAGGGTTAGGTATAGTGTTAGATTTAGTGTTAGGGTTAGGGTCAGGGTTAGGGTTAGGGTTAAGGTTAGGGTTAGGGTTAGGGTTAGGATTATAGTTAGGATTAGGGTTATTGTTCGGGTTAGGGTTAAGGTTAGGGTTAGGGTTAGGTTTAGTGTTAGATTTAGTATTAGGGTTAGGGTCAGGGTTAGGGTTAGGGTTAAGGTTTGGGTTAGGTTTAGGGTGAGGGTCATAGTTAGGATTAGGGTTATTGTTCGGGATAGGGTTAAAGTTAGGGTTAATGTTAGGATTAGGTTTAGGGTTAGGTTTATCGTTAAGGTTTGGATTAGGGTTAGGGATAGGGTGAGGGTTAGGGTTAGGGTTAGGGTAACGGTTTGGGTTAGGTTTAGGGTTAGGGTTAGGTGTTGGGTTATGGTAAGGGTGAGGTTTAGGTTTTGGGTTAGGGTTAGGGTTATAGTAAGGATTAGGGTTAGGGTTTGGAATAGGGTTAGGGTTAGGGTTAGGGTTAGGGTTAGGGTTAGGGTTAGGGTTAATGTTAGGATTACTGTTAGGGTTAGGGTTATGGTTAATGTTTGGTTTAGGGTTACGGATAGGTTGAGGGTTAGGGTTAGTGTTACGGTTTCTTTTAGGGTTAGGGTGGGGGTTAGGGTAACGGTTTGGGTTGGGGTTATTGTTAGGGTTAGGTTTACGGTCAGGGTTAGGGATAGGGATTGAGTTTGAGTTAGGGTTAGTTTTAGGGTTAGAGTTTGGGTTAGGGTTAGGGTTAGGATTTGGGTTAGTGTTAGGGTTATAGCTAGGATTAGGGTTAGGGTTTGTTTTACGGTTAGGGTTACGGATAGGTTTAGGGTTTAGGTTAGGGTTAGGGTTAGGGTTAGGGTTTGGGTTAGGGTTAGGGTTAGGCTTAGGTTTAGGGTGGGGGTTAGGGTTTGGGTTTGGGTTAGGGTTAGTTTTAGGGTTAGGCTTTGGTTTTGGGTTAGGGTTAGTGTTTGGTTTAGGGTTAGGGTGAGGGTTATTGTTTTTGTTAGGTTTAGGGTTAGGGTTAGGGTTTGGGATAGGGTTAGGGTTATGATTAGGATTTGAGTTAGGGTTAGGGTTAGGTTTTGGAATGGGGTTAGGGTAAGGGATAGGGTTAGGGTTAATGTTAGGATTAGGGTTAGGGTTAGGGTTAGGGTTAAGGATGGGTTAGGGTTAGGGTTAGGATTAGGGTTAGGGTTAGGGTTAGGGTTTGGTTTAGGATTTGGTTTAGGGTTAGCTTTACAGTTAGCATTAGGGTTATGGTTTGGGTTAGGGTTACGCTTAGGGTTAGGATTAATGTTAGGATGAGAGTCAGGGTTAGCTTTAGATTTAGGGTTACGGTTTGGGTTAGGTTTAGCGTTAGGGTTAGGGTTTGGGTTAGGGATAGCTTTAGGGTTAGGGTTAGATTTAGGGTTTGTGTTTGGATTAGGTTAAGTGTTAGGGTTAGGGTTAGTGTTAGTGTTAGAGTTTGTGTTTGGGCTAGGGTAAGGGGTAGGGTTAGGATTAGTGTTAGGGTTTGTTTTAGCATTAGGGTTAGGTTTGGGTTTAGGGTTAGGGTTAGGGTTAGGGTTAGGGTTTGGGTTTTCGTTAGGGTTAGGTTTATGGTTAGCATTTGGGTTAGGGTTAGGGTTAGGGTTATGGTTAGGGTTTGGGTTAGGGTTAGGGTTAGGTTTAGGGTTAGGGTTTGGTTTTGGGTTAGGGTTAGGGTTAGGTTTGGGGTTAGGGTTTTTGTTAGGTTTAGGTTTAGGGTTTGGGTTTGGGTTAGGGTTAAGGTTAGGGTAAGGGTTGGGTTAGGGTTAGGGTTAGCGTTAGTGTCAGGGTTAGGGATAGGGGTTGGGTTTGGGTTAGGGTTAGGGTTAGAGTTAGGGTTAGGGTTAGGGTTTGGATTAGGGTTAGGGTTAGGGTTAGGGTTAGGGTTTGGGTTAGGGTTAGGGTTAAGGTTACGGTTTTGGTTATGGTTAGGGTTAGGGTTAAGTTTAGGGTTAGGGTTAGGGTTAATGTTAGGATTAGGGTTCGGGTTCAGGTTAGGGTTAGGGTTAGGGTTTGGGTTAGTGTTAGGGTTAGGGTTAGGATTAGGGTTAGGGTTAGGGTTAGGATTAGGGTTAGGGTTAGGGTTAGTGTTATGGTTATGGTTTGGTTTATTGTTAGCGTTATACTTAGGATTAGTGTTAGGGTTTGGGTTAGGGTTAATGTTAGGGTTTGGGTTAATGTTAGGATTAGGATTAGGTTAGGGTTAGCTTTAGGGTTAGGGTTAGGGTTAGGTTTAGGGATAGGTTTTGGTTTAGGATTAGGGTTATATTTAGGATTAGGTTTAGGATTTGGGTTAGGTTTAGGGTTAGGTTGAGGGTTAATATTAGGATTAGGGTTAGGGTTAGGGTTAGGGTTAGGGTTGCGGTTTGGATTAGGGTTAGGGTTATGGTTAGAATTACGGTGAATCTTAGGGTTTGGGTTAGGGTTAGGATTTGGGTTAGGGTTAGGGTTAGGATTAGGGTTTGTGGTAGGTTTAGGTTTAGGGTTAGGTTTTGTGTTAGGGTTAGGGTTAGGGTTAGGGCTAGGGTTAGGGTTAGGGTTAGGCTTTGGGTTTGGTTTAGGTTTAGGATTAGAGTTAGGGTGTAGGTTAGGTTTAGGGTTTGGTTTAGGGTTAGGTTTACAATTAGGGCTAGGTTTAGAATTAGGATTACGGTTAGCGTTTCTGTTAGGATTACGGTTAGGTTTAAGGTTTGGTTTTGCGTTAGGGTTAGGTTTCGTGTTAGGTTTAGGGTTAGGGTTATGGTTAGTGTTTGGGTTAGGCTTAGGGTTAGGCTTAGTATTTGGTTTAGGGTTAGGGTTATAGTTAGAATTAGGGTTAGGGTTTCGGTTAAGGTTAGGGTTAGGGTTAATGTTAGGATTAGGTTTAGGGTTAGGGTTTGGGTTAGGGTTAGGGTTAGGGTTTGGGTTAGGCTTAGGGTTAGGGTTAGGGTTTGGGTTAGGGTTAGGTTTAGGGTTAGGGTTAGGGTTACAGTTTTGGGTTAGGGTTAGGGTTAGTTTTAGGGTTAGGTTTAGTATTACGGTTAGGGTTAGAGTTAGGTTTTGGGTTAGAGTTAGGGTTAGGGTTAGGATTAGGGTTTAGATTTGGTTAGGGTTAGGTTTAGGGTTAGGGTTAGGGTAAGTTTAGGGTTTGGGTTAGGGTTAGGGTTAGGGTAAGGGTTAGGGTTAGGGTTTGGTTTTGAGTTATGGTTAGGTTTGTGGTTAGTGTTAGGGTTTTGGTTTGGGTTAGGGTTATGGTTAGGTTTAGTTTTAGCGTTATGTTTAGGGTTAGGGTTTAGGTTAGGGTTAGGGTTAGGTTTTTGGTTTGCGTTATCGTTAGGTTTAGGGTTAGTGTTAGGTTTTGGATTGGGTTAGGTTTAGGGTTAGGCTTAGGGTGAGGGTTAGGTTCTGGTTTAGGGTTAGGGTTAGGTTTAGGGTTATGTTTAGGATCAGGGTTAGGGTTAGGGTTAGGTTTACGGTTTGAGTTAGGGTTAGGGTAGGGTTAGGATTAGGGTTTGGGTTTGGTTAGGTTTAGGGTTAGGGTTAGGGTTAGCTTAGGGTTAGGTTTAGAGTTACGGTTAGTGTTAGGGTTTGGGTTTGGATTAGGGTAAGAGTTAGGGTTAGGGTTAGTGTTACTGTTAGGGTTTGGGTATGGGTTAAGGTTAGATTTAGAGTTAGCGTTAGGGTTATGGTTAGGGTTTGTGTTAGGGTTAGGGTTATGGTTAGGGTTAAGGTTCGGGTTAGGGCTAGGATTACGGTTAAGTTTAGAGTTTGGGTTATGGTTAGGGTTAGGGTTAAGGTTACGGTTAGGGTTAGGGTTAATGTTATTATTAGTGTTAGGGTTAGGTTTTGGTTTAGGTTTAGGGTTAGGTTTAGGATTATGGTTAAGGTTAGGGTTAGGGTTAGGATTTGGGTTAGGGTTAGGGCTTGGGTTAGGATTTGGTTTAGGGTTAGCGTTATACTTAGTATTAGTATTAGGGTTTGGGTTAGGGTTAATGTTAGGGTTTGGGTTAATGTTAGGATTAGGGTTAGGGTTAGGGTAAGGGTTAGGTTAGGGTTAAGGTTAGGCTTTGGGTTTGGGTTAGGTTTAGGGTTTGTGTTAGGGATAGGTTTAGTGTTAGGTTTAGGCTTTGGGTTTGGGTTAGGTTTAGGGTTAGGGTTAGGGTTAGGCTTTGGGTTTGGGTTAGGTTTAGGGTTAGGGTTAGGGTTTGGGTTTGAGTTCGGTTTAGGTTTAGTGTTAGTGTTAGGGTTAGGGTTAATGTTAGGATTAGGATTAGGGTTAGTGTTAGGGTTAAGGATGGGTTAGGGTTAGGGTTAGGGTTAGGGTTAGGTTTAGGGTTAGGTTTCGGTTTGTTTTAGGGTTGGCTTTACAGGTAGGATTAGGGTTAGGGTTTGGGTTAGGGTTACGCTTAGTGTTAGGGTTAATGTTAGGATGAGAGTCAGGGTTAGGGTTAGGGTTTGGGTAAGGTTTAGCGTTAGGGTTAGGGTTTGGGTTAGGGATAGTTTTAGGGTTAGGGTTAGGGTTAGGGTTTGGTTTTGGGTTAGGGTTTGCGTTAGGGTTAGGGTAAAGTTTAGGTTTAGGGTTAGGGTTAGGGTTTGTGTTTGGGTTAGGTTAAGTTTTAGGGTTAGGGTTAGTGTTAGTGTTAGAGTTTGGGTTTGGGTTAGGGTTAGGGGTAGGGGTAGGATTAGTGTTAGGGTTTGTTTTAGCGTTAGGGTTAGGTTTTGGGTTAGGGTTAGGTTTAGGGTTAGGGTTAGGGTTAGGGTTAGGGTTTGGGTTTGGGTTAGGTTTAGGTTTAGGGTTAGAGTTTCATTTGGGTTAGGGTTAGAGTTAGGGTTAGGGTTTGGGTTAGGTTTAGGGTTAGGGTTAGGGTTAGGGTTTGGGTTTCGGTTAGGGTTAGGTTTAGGGTTAGGTTTAGGGTTTGGGTTTGGTTTAGGTTTAGGTTTAGAGTTATGGTTTCATTTGGGTTATGGTTAGGGTTATGGTTAGGGTTTGGGTGAGGTTTAGGTTTAGGTTTAGGGTTATGGTTAGGGTCAGGGTTAGGGTTAGGTTTAGTGTTAGATTTAGGTTTAGGGTTAGGGTTAGGTTTTGGGTTTGGGTTAGGGTAAGGGTTAGGGTTAGGGTTAGTGTTAGTGTTAGGGTTTGGTTATGGGTTAATGTTAGAGTTAGGGTTAGGGTTAGGGTTATGGTTAGGTTTTGTGTTATTGTTAGGGTTAGATTTAGGGTTAGGTTTAGGTTTAGGGTTTGTGTTAGGTTTAGGGTTAGGATTTTATTTATGGTTATTCTTTGGGTTCGGTTTAGGGTTAGGGTTAGGGTTAGGTTTAGGATTAGTGTTAGGGTTTGGGTTAGGGTTAGGTTTAGGGTTAGGGTTAGGGTTAGGGTTTGGTTTGGGGTAATGGTAAGGGTTAGGGTTAGGGTTAGTGTTAGTGTTAGTGTTAGGGTGTGGGTTTGGGTTTGGGTTAGGTTTAGGCTTAGGGTTAGGGTTAGGGATTTGTGTTAGGAAATGGATTAGGGTTACTGTTATGTTTTTGGTTAGGGTTAGTGTTAGGGGTTAGGTTTAGGGTTAGGATTGGGTTTGGGTTAGGGTTAGGGTTAGTGTTAGATTTAGTATTAGTTTTAGGATTAGGGTTAGGGTTAGGGTTAGAGTTTGGGTTAGGTTTAGGGTTAGGCTTAGTATTTGGATTAGGGTTAGGGTTATAGTTAGGATTAGGGTTAGGGTTTCGGTTAGGGTTAGGGTTAGGGTTAATGTTAGTATTAGGGTTAGGGTTAGGGTTAGGGTTAGGGTAATGGTTTGGTTTAGGGTTAGGTTTATGGTTAGGTTTAGGGTTTGGGTTAGGGTTAGGGTTAGTTTTAGGCTTAGGATTACGGTTTAGGTTTGGCTTAGGGTTAGGGTTATGGTTAGGGTTAGGGTTAGGTTTAGGATTAGGGTTAGGGTTAGGTTTAGTGTTTCGGTTTGGGTTAGGTTTAGGTTTAGGGTTAATGGTACGTTTTGGATTGGTTTAGGTTTAGGGATAGGGTTAGGGTTAGGGTTAGGGTTTTGGGTTAGGGTTAGGTTTAGGGTTA